>JAHLJT010009419.1:117238548-117646068 GCA_031308135.1 Acheta domesticus | reverse complement strand
TGCAGCTATTACAAGTGCTTCCGATTCTGGCTTCATTCTTCCCCTTTTAAGCCACATAAATGATTGATCTTTATTGATCTGCACCTTGTCCATTCTTTTTAGGTATTGTCCGTGGAGTGGTTTGTCTCTCCACGATTTCTTTAACATTTTTTGTGTCTCACATTTCATGTTTAGTAGCATCAGAAGTTCAGTGTCTGTGTTATTCGACGTGTCTTGCCTAGTTTTCTTCGCAATGCTTCTTGCTACACTAACAATGCCTCTGTTTCCCATTCTTCGGTCAGATTTCATGACCTGCCTCATTAGAGGGTCATCTTGATGGCTGACTACATACTTTCCCATCCCGACTATTGCGTTGTGCCAGGAGGCTTCAATTTGTCTGAGGCCTCTTCCTCCTTCCTTACGTGACACATAAAGTCTATGTACATCAGCTCGAGGGTGGGCAACATGATGCATTGTTAGCAGTTTTCTGGTTTTTCGATCCATGGTGCGAATTTCTTGCTCAGTCCAGTCCACTAGTCCGAAACTGTATTCGGCTACAGGCACCGCCAAACTACCTATTGCTGATATTTTATTCCTGGAGTTCAGAGCGGACTGCAGGACAAGTCTCACTCTTCTATAATACTCCCTGCGAATTCTCTCTTTCATTGTGTCGTTCGAGATGGTCTCACATTCTTCAATGCCCAGATATTTGTAAGTTTTACCTGGCTCAAGATCTTGAATCACAGTGTGCGTATCAACTTCAATGTTCTCTGACGTTGTCAGTTTGCCTCTTTTTAAATTGATTTTTGCACACTTGTCAAGACCAAACTTCATGCAGATGTCATTGCTAAAGTCATTCACGACAGACAGCATTTGGGAGAGAATCGCTTCATTCTTAGCAAACACTTTCAGATCATCCATGTAAAACAAATGTGATACTGGCCTTTCATCACCATGGAGCTTGTAACCAAAGTCAGCTTGCGACAACTGTCTCGATAGTGGGATCAAACTAATGCAAAACAGCAGAGGGGATAGTGAATCTCCTTGAAAAATACCCCTGTTAATCTGAATACTTCTGGTTTCTACTGCTTCCTTTCCGCTGTGGATTAGTAACCTGGTACTCCACGACTTCATACTAGCCTTTCAAAACTCAACAAGTCTAGAATGAAATCGGTAGATCTCCAGGTCTTCAAATCCAATCGTGTGGTACACTGTCAAAAGCCTTCTGGTAGTCAATCCAAGCCATGCTTAAATTACGTTTTCGTTTCTTTACATCATTCAAAATTATTTTATTCAGAAGCAAGATTTCCTTACAGCCATAGGAACCTTTACGACATCCTTGCTGTTCAACTGGCATGGTTCTTCTCTAGGTGCCTATCCATTTTGTCAGCAATGGCTGCAGTTATAAGTTTGTACATTACTGGCAAGCAAGTAATTGCCTGTAGTTCTTCGCCAAAGAGCTGTCTCCTCCTTTGGGTAGCAAATACGTAATGCCGTGAGTGAGCCATCGGGGATTTCGTTAGGGTTTTCTAAAATTTTATTAACAGCCTTGTGCAAGGTGAGAATGTAGTGCTGTTAATTTCTTATCCAATAAATCTGGATCTTATTCAACCCTAGGGGATTTCCAGTTTCCCATATTATTAGTTGTTTGGCCCTAGGTTCTCTTTCGAGAATCCTTGAAACATGTTCCACTGTTTCCACGAGTCCATTGGCAGCATCAACTTCAGATTGGAGCCGCGACTGCGTCTTTGTTGTAGAATCTGGTTTCGTCCCAGATTCCTGACCAAAATTTTTCGACTTCATCTTTTGAAGGCGATGGCAGCATTGTCATTATCGGTTTTCAGTCAGACTGCGATAGAATCTCTTCGCCAGCTGTTTTCAAACAACCGGTTATGTCCCGGAAATCGATTCTATGTTTGTATACGTCATTATTCGTTGAGCCCATGGCTTGGATTTTTTTCTTTTAGCTTTTCAGCTACCATTAGCCTTGTTGTGTCATTGTCAATTAGGTATTTTCTTGTTCAACATGGAGTATTTTTGTTGAACTTTATACGTGTGGTTTGACTTAGAAGATGCCTCGGCTAGGAGTGATATTTCACGCCGTGTGTCGGCTATCCGTTTCATAATTCTTTTCATCCACGGAGGTACGGAGCGTTTTTACTCTGTCTCGGCTGTCGGCCATCGGTGTTCTTGGCTGGTCCCAAGATTATCTGAAGATACTAGATATCCAGTTGCATACACGAAGTGATTGATTTCAGTAATATCTAGATCTCTACTTGAGGTCTGTACAACCTCATTGAAGACGGAATTCGCTGTTTCTATCACTCTCTTAGCTTTAGCATTTTCGTAAATTCTCCTCAACGGTGCACGAGATTCGAATGGAAGTAGACGAACTCGTTCTATCTCCCGTCAGAGGAGGTCCCGCATCATGTCCTTATCGTGTGACTCATAACCAGATGAATTTTCACCACTGACGGATGTTTCATTTGAAAGAGATGAACCTTGAAGTGGATCATCGTTTTCAGGGATATTAGATGGTTTCTAAATGTTCGTCATGTGGATGGTTTGATTGATGAACATACTCTGCGTTTCTCTGGATGTCTGCATGTTGTTCTGCTGTGAATTTTCCACTGCTGAGTATGTATCGTCGTTGACTGGCAAGCTTTTTTGAGTCTAGGGTAGGTCTCATATCTGGGTTCCGCTCTCTCCATATCTTAAATCTTCTATTTCTGAGCCCCCATTTTTCGCTTTGCATATTAAGGCACCACATCACCTCCTTTAATTCATCCCGGGTCCATCTCTGACGATGGCTTCGAGCTACTGCCGGCTCTGGGTCCCTGGGACTAACACCCGTGGGATGGCCAGATGTCGACAAGTTGACATTAGTTCGGTTCCTGAGCAGGTATGGGACATTGGTAGAACAAGGCACGTTAAGATTCATTACATTGCTTGTTCTATTCATTTTGCTCATTGGTTTCAAGTGAAGATTCGCAGGTAGCAAGTTCGAGTTCCCAGATCACACTTAACATTTGGGTTGTTTCCTGCCATCCGTTACTGCGACCCATAGTGGCCTCGGGGCATCCACCCGCAGGGCCCAGCAAGGGGTCCCTCCGATCGCCCGTCGCCATTACTAAACCCTAAGGGATTTTCACTGACTGCTGAAGGCAGCCTCCTTCGCTGGCTAATGCAAGGTTCGGGCCTCCACTCTAATCAGTGGCCTGGTGTGCCAACCCAGTTTCTCTCCTGTACCCTCCGTGGGCTGATAACAGGAAGTCCAAAGGTTCATGACCCTTCCCTCACTGCTTACTTCCCACTCTCCTCAAAATGGAGTACTTCTTCGTTGGACCCCTCACCTTCAACCTATTCAGCAAGGGAGACCCTACTAGTAGCTAGGCTACCACTGACATAGCTCTCAGGCTCATGGGGGTACTCAAGCTCCACCACCAACTTCAAGGTCGTGTACTCCCTAGGTGGAGTTATTATTATTATTATTATTATTATTATTATTATTATTATTACATTTTTTTGAATTTATGATAAAAATTGCCATATTTAGCTCTATTTCATTTATATATTTTTTTATTTATTTATTTTTGTCTACCAATATTGATTTATCTGATTTTGGTTTTTCTGTTCGGCATATTTTTATTGTAGCCTTGATGATCGTGCACTAAAGAGCTATAACGTTGTTTATAGGAATGTAATTTCAATTATCATAAAAAAGCCAAGAACCACTTCATAATAAAACATTAAGAAGCATTCTTAATTAACTGAGTACTTCCATGAAATACCACGTTTATAAGACCGTCTTAGAAATGAAAGTGAACCTTGAGCCCATCTGGGTCCTCGATGTTGCCGCCGTTTCCATTCCCGCCTCCGTTCAAAGTGGCGGCAGACACAGCTTGATCGTTGGCTTCGGCGCGTTTGTTGCGGTCGGGAGAGCCGGTGCAGCCAGGGGAGGACGGAGGGGAAACCGTGGGACTTCGTGGGGAGGTTGGTGAAGCTGGTGGGCTCGGCTCTGGTTCTTGTGCCACACACGGCGGGAGCTGAGGAAAGCATTCAACGGCGTATTTCAGCGTTTCTTTTGTTTCATTGAAAGCAAAAGAATTTGAACAGGGTAAGTCATTTTACGTGAAATACACCTACATATCCTTACATTGAACCAGAAAAGTCTCCGCACAGAGTCGGATAACGGCGTTTTATTAAAAATTGCATTGATGTTGGTAGCAACCAGATCTGTGGGAAAAAAGTGAAGGAGACACACTTCCAGCATCAATTATTGTGGTGATTACGCAATGTACGTTTTCTTTTCTTACAAGCTGCAACTAGTGCTACCAACATAAGTTGTGCTGCTCACCAGAAACAGCATGTCACTACCGAGAGACTTTCCTGGCGAACTGTATTAGCAATAAATAATTATTTTACCGTGTGGTCTCAGAAGCTAGATTCCATTGGAAAGTGTTACTCCATTTCGCCGCAGTCTACATAACACCGTAACTTTAAGCGCGTTTCCAAGACCCCAAGCGCTGTTGTAGACCCAGGAGGACATTTGCGTTATTTGTGAACAATAGCGAGTGCACTCCAATGCTGACCACCGGCTGGCGGACTTCGATTCTGACGCCGGGTGCGATCTCTCAGCCGCACGCAAAAGACGGCTGGTAAATTTCACCCCAAATGCGTCAATTCCAAAATTTTCATTATTTTTCATATTTGAAAAATGTAGTTATTTTAACAAAAAAGTACAAATATGCTCGGCGCTTCGACTCACTTCAAATACAATCTTCATAACGTTGCGCAAGAAGAGGAATCGTCAAGAAACCACGTAACAGAACAGAATATGATGGTGTATTTTTAATACCTGAAATGACTTACCCTGCTTAAAGATTTCAGCGAAAGTACAAAGAATATCTAGCTGGTACGGAGACACAGGGTCTTAGTCAGATCACTGACCACCCGATCACTTAGAACCCTGTAGTGAGCCACGAGTTCAAATCCCACGTAAGAAATGGATTATTGAGATGAGTTCGAGACCTGGGAGATTTTCCATTCGCCACCTCTAAAGCTCAATCTAGTGATGACAAGTTAATCGCCCCCCAGTGGTCTTGGTGTCACGCGATCATCGCCGTTGAAAGCTGGTGAGAACCTCACCACAAGGGGCGGTAATGAAAATAACCCTGTCTTAAACGTAAGATCCGTTTAGGCAGGGCTCAGAAAATGTGTTATAAATATGTTTATTTATATTTTTATCTTTCTGCTCTGAGAGTGTTATATTTTAAGAAGCGATTCGACCAAGTTAATAAAATAAACTTGGTAACATATTCGACACCTCACCAACCACGTTTTTATATTCATATGCTTCATGTTATAGTGCCTTTTGTGAACTTATTTTTTGTGGTAACTTATAAGAGATCAAATATTTCTCACGTGTACTACTACTTGACACAAAACTACCAACAATTATCAAAATAGTTGTTATCCTCTCAGTCTTATACCAATGCCTTTGCAATACACGAAAAACCAGGGGGAAGAGTGTCAACGGCGGATCCCAGAATAATTTTTTAAAAATTTGTATTTAATAGGTAATTGTATACATACATATATTTGCATTACTTGTTACTTTTTCGCTACGGAGCAGAGGGAAAATTATGTAATATTGCGCGGAAAAACGGCGAATTTTCAGCAAAATCTTTTATTACAGGGCCCTGGAAAAAGGGGATAAATCCAGTTGCTAAATTTAGAAAAAAAATCCTCTAATATCTGGTCTGTCTATCTGTGAACAATGCTAGCGCCTAAACCGTTCAGCCGATTTTCTCCAAAATTGATTTTCCTCACTCACTTTTCCCTTCAACCTGGCAGATGAAGCGGCTCCTTGAAAATAAAACTGATATTTAAAAATTTGAGGGGGTACTGTACTTGAATCCTCAGGGACATTTTCCCAATTTTCAAAAGACGTCTCCACAGTTTTTGATTAAATTTTGTTGTTGTATAGTGTAAAGCACGTTTAAGAGAATGGCGCAGTTCTCATGTTCATTGAAAACTAGTATATCGAAAATTTCAATAATTCAAAATTTTTCGGCGTCTTCCTACAACTACAATTATAATGATAGAGATTTTTCCCCTTAATGTCATTTTTTCCTTAAAGATTGGTTTTGAATTATGGTCTTGTACAATTTTTCGCAAATTTGAGAGCTTTTTGCGTAATTTTGCGGGAAAGTATTGGCGAAGAAGTACGTGCTGTTTTAGCGTAGCTAGTTAACTATGTGGCTAGGGTGAAGACTTTTAAACCATTACAATACCTACATCCTACCGCGTTCTAACGTTTCGCATTCTGGCATTCACCCCAAATGGTTTTCCATCACATCAAAGCCACAGAAAAGAGACCACAAGCTACGGCTGAGGAAAAAAACCTGAGGAGGGAAAACCTGCAGTCAGAAGACGAATACATCCCAATCTACCAAACTTTTTCTTAACTATTTATTTATTTTCTGGCGTGGACGTCTTCTCCTTCCAGTCTTTAGCCTTGTCAGCACCTAAAATCAAACAGCGCCACAGAAGATTGTTCGAACCATTACCTCTGCGCTTACTTCTCGGACAGAAGACCTGAAGTGCTCAATTAATTATTTGATGGTATGCTTCTTTGTTAACTGATTTACATATTTACTTATCAATTTACTAAATTAATTACTGGTTAATTTACAATTTACTAAATGAATCATGGCTTAATTATTGACTTATTTATTTCACTTCTAGTCTAGGCTCCGCTCATACTAATAACCAGTGCTGGTTTCCCACTCCCAGAGTACCAGTTTATATTCTTGAGTTCACTGGGGAGGTTGCTGTTGAGTTCACTATGTGTCCTCGAGTGCTTGATCGTTAAAAATGGGACAACAGTTCCCTCTATTAAGGAACCTGATGATGTAACTAAACACGTTACGAAACGTGTTCTGTGTGCAAATGTGAACAATAAAGGATTGTCATAAATAAAATTGGATAAGTTTTATTATTAATTGTATTAAATAATTTTCAGCTTTTGAGGTATGGCAAGAGATTATATATTTTGAACATTTTATGTACTTACAGTCCTTTCTGCGAGGACAGAGATAGCCACACCCATTTTTGAAGAACTAGTTCAACGTTCGCTATACTGCTCCTATTGAAAAATTATCTACAACAGATAATAAAATAATACAGAAACGTATTTATAGTGTGACGTTGCTGCAAGAGAACGCCAGAGATTCTACAAAATGATTACGGAAAGCGATAGTTTCGGTCAACATCTGATGAGCTTTGAATGTCGAACGATCACTTGCGATTAAGAAAACCTCTCATATTAAAAGTCCTAAACGATTGAACGGGATACTTTTTTTAAAATAAAGATAGATAAAAAGTCTATGCGGAGGTCCATCTTTGAATCCCACCTCCATCATTGGTATGGGACATGCTGCTGAAGGTTTCGATGACATCGCTAGAAAGATTGAATGCGCATATTACAGGCAGTTTGATTTCACACAGGTTGCGCTGGTAGTGTGTTCACGGTAGAGTAAGGCTACTGTAGAGGTAGGCAACCTGTACCTAAATGGCTGGATTCTTTCGCAATTCCTTATTCTTTACCAGTAATTAGTGTGAATTTGTGTGCACAAAAAAACTGGATTCCATACTTAAAAATATACTAACACCGAAACCGAATAATATCCGGTCAGAACCGAGATGTGCTGGAGGTCTGTCTCCGCATGACGTTTGGATTCTGTATGTTTCCTGCTGTTTTGTCCACCCAGGGAGTGTTAGATATCGCGAGACATCGGGTACGTCTCATGGGCGCCTTGCTAGCACAGGTGGGTAAAATGATTGGTAAAAACTTCAACGAGCGAAGAAACAATAGTGCAAGAAAAAATTAATATTCATTTTTACTTCACAAAACATTACGATGAGTTTGCCATGTTGTATGAATGAGCTAATATAAATTTAATCGTTATTTAATTTAAAAAAATATACGACTCAGTATTGGATTAATTTATTTCAATACCATTTACGACACAGGGCAGTACTATGTGCTATAGTTGGTGCTACGAAAGCAGGAAGAAGATAATATATGCTGAATTGATATATATATATATATATATATATATATATATATATATATATATATATGCATACATTGATAGAGTAAATCATTCTACTGTTGCAAATCTTTTAACATCTCTTTAGATTTGTTGTATCCAGGAGGAATACAGTATAAAAATGTAGTGTTACTTCTCATCGATACTTTAACATATTGTTAAAGCAGCGGCTAGTTTAAAAGTTTTCTACCCTTTATTGGTTTCCCAGATTACATCGCTGAAATCGTCAGAAGCTAATATAACGACATTAATGTTCTTTACGTAAACAGTGTTCGTAAAGGCACCAATTATAATTCAAAAATTTCGAGATATTCTTTGTCTTTAACTCCTCAAACTGTTTTAACGCGGTACGTTTCTTGGTTAGAGACTGTATAATATTATTCAGAACATTTTAGTAAACTGAAAACGGGTAGAGAGGTATTTTATAATAAAAAACATGCAATGACTTTAAAGAAGTGTACAATCCACATCTTTATTAATATACATAAATACCCGTTTTTGCCCGGTGTTCCCATTTGGGAACATTTTTTCCGCAAAAGATTTTCGTTTCTGGAAGAGGTCAACAATGTCATGCAGTATTCTTATTTTGATTGAACGTGTCCACTTGCATGGAAAAAGTAGACTAACAGTCATTTATTCTATTTACTTCTACCTGAGCTGAGCCACGGCACAAAGAAATACGTGTTCTTAATTTCACGCACTATGATATCAAAAACGTAATTTTACTTACTTGTAATAATATGATATCATTAATATTAGTATTGTAAAATATAGTTTAGATATGTGCGGTCGTCAATCATTGTCAGTTTAGAAAATAATGTAGTTTGTGTTTCAGTTGTTGCGCAAGAAACTGCAATGTTCCCAAATGGGAACTCCAGGCATGAATGGGTGCATGTTGTTGTAGAGAGCTAAGGAGTGTAGTAGATCGTGTAAGTTGAAACAGCGGAAAGATTGAACGGAAAGTTATCTAGTAGTACCTGCGAAGGAGTGAAAGAGCTGGCAGCTGATGGTATTGGGGCCAGCAACCGAGATGTTCAGATGCCTACGTTCGACAAGTTGCCTCCGGAATCTACACCAGGCTTTTCATCACAAGATCATGCAACACGTTTATCTCAGGAACCGATTCCCCAGATACGATATACGAAAATACAACTGAAAAAACGTTGACCAGTGCCAAGGTGGAGGAGGTTGTGGGAACAAGGAACGGAGTCTCATAATGAAATAGTAAATCTTGTAATGCGCAGAAATGGATTTGAGTTACTAAAAAGGTACGCTCATTGCACATACAATTCCCAACTTGATTCAAGCGACAAGTTTGCTAAACTGTCTCTCTTGATAAGCCTTTTGAATGAAAGATTTTTGAAACAAGCACGATTAGTAGAAAAGTTGTCAGTGGATGAAAGCATGATTCCATAATATAGGAGACATGGTTCAAAGTAATTCAAAAAGGAAAACCTATTTCAATCGGCTACAAGATGTGCACAAGTGATTCAATTGGATACCTTATCTATTTCCATATTTACACCGGAAAGGACAAAGACAGACCTAAGGACATTGGATTGGGGGAATAAGTTGTACGGAAACTGGTTAGTAATCTTCTTCCCTTGCCTTACAAAATGTATGCGGATAGTTTTTTCTCAACCATTGGTTTGGCTAATAAACTAAAGGTCCGAGGAGTCGGGTACACTGGAACGATAATGACGAACAGAATTGGAAAGTGTTCTCTGATTTATAAAGCAATATTGGAGAAGCTAGCGAGAGGACATACGTACGAATATCGCACTGACACTAACTCTCGAGTACAAGTTATTGAGTGGAACGACAACCGGTCTTTCCATATCATCACTAGATGTGATCCGATTGAACCAGTAGATGTCATGCGGTGGTCACGAAAACAGAACAAACTAGTGGTGCTTCCAACGCACATACTTTCTCGCTCTGCTTCTATACGGTCATTATTGCTATTCCACTATTCCATAAACCAGCAAAAGTGTACTATACCAGCAAACCATTTCGGTACCGAGACCCGACAAACGAAACTCAAATTCAACGAACCGGCACTTATACCACTACGTAACAAAAACACCACCTCTGTCCAACAGAGCCATAAAAGAATATAACCGACCGAAATGCTCATGATTTTACTTAAATGGGTTCATACAGATATATACTAGACAACTGTTCATTTGACATGTCATACGCTTCAGAAATCGAATAACAGAGTTGAAAAATTGTTTAAAAACCGCAGTTAGGGAAAACACAGACAAGTCCTGTCTATTTATCTATATTGAACCTATTCGTGAGTAGAAATACTTCAAATGATTTTCAATAAAGAATCTACACTCTTCAATGTTTTTTTTCCTGCAACATCACATTCATCAAATTAAAATTCCCCTCGGGGGATCGAACTCGGTACCTTCCTTATTGAAGATTACAACCCGAAGGAGCATTAACCAACCGCGCTACGAAACCGACTTGCGGAACAACTGCTTTTATTTCAGTCAAAACGTACTTGTATCAGTTCTATCATTACGAAGCCGGTAATTGTCAACATGCGAAAAACATGTCTTTCAAAAAACATGACCAAGAAAGGCAGCGGTGAACTGTTTACTCCACATAGTATATCGGATGATCGGCATTTGGAAAATAACTACTGCGAGAAAGTATGTGCCATTATATAGCACCACTGGTTTATTTATATATTTACCTTTCCTTCTTACACACGTGCAGAAAATTTAAAGAAAAAATTTGGAGCGGTTTTTGAGATAATTTTTTTTTGTAAATTTGAATCGCAATTTACGCAAAAACTATTCGTTTTTCCAAAAAATGGTACATGACCTTATTTGAAGTGCTAATTTTGTACAACCGACTTTGTCTGAGGCGAAAATCTCTATCTTCAATTTTGCCGTTTTTAAACAGTTTTTTGCAATTTTCGAAAAATAGGGCCTATCAACGAAAATGATGCCTACGTCATTCCCTTCAACGTTCTTCGCACTATTCAACAACAAAATATAATCAAAAAATTTGGAGCCTTTTTTTTTTAATTCATAAAATCTCAAAATGGGCTTCATGTAAAGTATCCTCAAATACTAAGATATCGGTTTCAAATTCCAGAGGCCTTGAGACGAGTCAAAACCATCTGGGAATATCAATTTTGAAGAAAATCGACCGAACGGTTTAGGCGCTAGCGTTGACCAGAGACGGACAGACGGACAGACGAACGGAATGCCGTCAATCGATTTTGAAGTATGAAGAAGTAACAAATCATGGATTTTGACTACACCACGAGATAGGGGATTTTTTTTCTTAATTTAGCAACAGGTTTTATCCACTTTTCTGTCACCAGACCCCTGCTATAAGAGATTTTCTGGCGAAAATTCCCCATTTTCCGCCGCACGATTACATAACTTTCTCTTCTTACGAAGTATTCGTAAGTCGAGAAAGTAAAAAGGTTCAGTTACTCAGCCACACACAGTATCATGCTACAACAAGAATATGGGGGTGTAGACAGAATGCACAAAAATGTTTCAAATTACCGAGTATCCTTCAGGTCAAGGAAGTGGTAGTGGCCAGTCTCCATTCTGTATTGAGATTGCAGTTCAATACTCTTGGCAGTTGTACAGGAAAGGAAATATTGACAACTACATGGCTCAATTAGCTTTTAGGCGAAAAATTGTGCGAGATACCTGCAAAACTATGTCACTACAGTTTATTCTGGAGGGAGCCATAAGTCATCAAAACAACTACAGAACAGAACCATCCCTTCCATTTGGTACGACTGCCTGGATCATTGGATGATCAATACCATGAAGCAAAACCATTGTGCTTTGTGCGAGAAAAAACGCAAGAAAATATTGCGAGAAATGCCGGATTGTACTACATGAAAATTGCTTTCAAGCTTTTCATAAGCCTTAGAAACACGTTCTGCAATTTACTAGAGATACATTTTATATGGTACTAAGTTACCGTATTTCATTTACACAAATATGTTATGGTGGTCTTTTGTAAATATTTTTTTTATTTTCCAGTAATAAAAGTGCTCAAAATGCATGATGTGGGTTGTTTTATCAAACGTACCTTATTGTACAAGAACTTATTATTATACGTGATGAGGTAGAGTACTGAATTCGGTTTTTTTTACGAAACCGTCATGTATCCATTCGAGCTCGGTGTTCCCATTTGGGAACAGGCGTTATTTTAGGAACAGCTATTGGGAAACGGAGAAAATAATTTTTTCTCATTCACTGGTAATTACCAGTGGCGTAGCGTCAGGGGACGCTGAGATGCTGAGCATCCCCGTATATAAGAACCTTAAATACTGTATTGATAATCTTACAAGTGGTCTGTTGAGCGAAACACTTTTTGTATTAATTTTAAATTGATTTCCTATGATTGAATTCGGCGGGCTGTTGAAGCTGGCCTCTGATTGGTTGGAAGCTAAAATACTTCAGCGTCTGCCGCCAGATTGCGACGAGCAATGACGCATGCGCAGATGGCGAGGTCCCCCTCTCCCCTCTTCACCCCTGGCCCTGAGAAACCCGACTGCTTTACGCTAGCGTCTACTGCGGAAAGAAGCTCGTTTGTGCACGAGAGCGCAGCACACTTCAGGCGTTCAGTAAATTATCTTTCTCTCTCTCACTCGGGAGTCCCCGCTTGGTCATGGGTACAAACTGTAGAAATAGTGCCTGACTACTATTTCTTAATTAATATCCAAGAAATTGTATTATCTCTTAAATAGATTACATATTATTTAAGTCTGCAATGTATAAATTAACAAATGGTCTTATTGTCATTCGCGTATAAGAATTAAAGCTGAGCCATTGTATAATTTGCTTTCAAGACATCGGCAGCCCTGACTGCTGTGAGGATTTTGTGGGAAGCGCCTACACCGTCGTAAGCAATCGAGATCGTGGAAGTAGTCCCAGTGTATCTGCCTTGTGTTGCGTTCGACTGTTAGACGAAGCAGTTGATAGTGACATTTTGTGTGTTATTGTTGAGCATCCCCAAACGTGTGAGTCACGCTACGCCACTGGTAATTACTTACATGCGATAATACAAGAAATACATGAAAATTCTATAAATTATAAACTCGGGCAAAAGCAGGAAGAAGATAATACATGCTGAATTAATATATGCATGCATTGATAGAGTAAATCATTCTACTGTTGCAAATCTTTTAACATCTCTTTAGATTTGTTGTATCCAGGAGGAATACAGTATAAAAATGTAGTGTTACTTCTCATCGATACTTTAACATATTGTTAAAGCAGCGGCTAGTTTAAAAGTTTTCTACCCTTTATTGGTTTCCCAGATTACATCGCTGAAATCGTCAGAAGCTAATATAACGACATTAATGTTCTTTACGTAAACAGTGTTCGTAAAGGCACCAATTATAATTCAAAAATTTCGAGATATGCTTTGTCTTTAACTCCTCAAACTGTGTTAACGCGGTACGTTTCTTGGTTAGAGACTGTATAATATTATCCAGAACATTTTAGTAAACTGAAAACTGGTAGAGAGGTATTTTATAATAAAAAATGCAATGACTTTAAAGAAGTGTACAATCCACATCTTTATTAATATACATAAATACCTTTATAAGTATACCTAATTAGTACAGTAAATGACACTTTTATATAAAGACCATATTCGTATGTTAAAAAAAATTATGAAATTTCATGATGCTATTTTCGTTTAATTATTTGCGTTGGAGAATTTCTCTATCAAATTTTCTATCAAATACCAGTTATAATAAATGAAATTATTTATAACAATTTTGCTACACACTTTTTGCCAATCAAAGAGGTGAAACTGCCTCTATGACTATCATCGTCATAGAGGATTTCCCTAGTATAAAATATAGATCACTTTTGCGGTTCTTACGTCCACCGATTTGTAACAAATAGAGGTCAAACAAAACGTAATTTCAGGAAGTGCTTACGAACTGCAATTTAACTTTACAGATATAAAGAATTTGTTAAAAACGCCCACCTCAGTCAAGTGCAAATGCATTCCGCACCATCGGCACGCATATCTCCAAAAACGGTGAGTTGGGAACCTCAATACCTTTATCCAGGCAGATGGCCTGGATTTACGTTCCTCTCGTTATTCTCATAAAAAGAGATATACTGTATTTGGGGACCTAATACATTTGAAAGATTGACCTCTTCTTGATAGCCACACCGCATGAGAGTCAAGTGGAATCTCAAAATTTTGCGTGAAATTAAACCGACTCATATTTAATGTGATTTAATTCCATGGATAAATGTTTGTTATATTTTAAATAAATTATAATTTAAATATTTTTTAAATATATTATTTTCTAAATATCAATTGAAGAAACGTCTTGTCTGCCTACATATATGGGAGAAACCAGCAAGTAAGTTTTACTTGAAAGTTCTCGTGTGATAGTAGATAAAATTGCCCTTTTGTTGAGAACCAAGCATTTATTGTAAAGCTTTTAGACGGAAGTATTTTTTGAACCTGAAATAAAGGAGAATTTAAATGATCAAGGATACTTCTCGTATTAATGGTAGAAAATAGTTCGTTGTTTACGATGTTTCCATCATAGAAATGCATATGAGGCGTTGGTTCTCCATCGTAAGTTTTTATTTTAGTATAAAGCTTTTTCGACCGCATTGCGGTCATTTTCAGTGCAATTTGAGGCGGCTGTGGTTCTCCGTTCAGACAAGACAGTCTCGACAGCCTGCTGTCTTTTCGTATTAAGTAAGGTTCATTGACATTATTTCCTCAATTTCGCTAAATTTAATTTACACTGTTATATATTAGTTATTGTAAAATATGAGAATTCATAAAAATATATCCTGTTTCTTATTTAAATATAAGATTGTTTCTGCCTTTAAAACTTTACCTGTGGTTTGAATTAGACGTCTACTAGAGTTACACAGTTTTACGGCAATTAAAGTAAGATTTGCTCTTCTACCTAACCATTTTATGAGTAGACATTTCGTGAGTTGATGTGCATTATTGAGATTTATTATACATTTGCTATCGTTCCAAATGTGGAATGATCGATAACTATTTCATTTTCCTTCTCCGAATGAGAACTCTTACCTCAACTTTGTGGGTGTGATTACGTTACATAAAGTACACTAAAATACATTTACATAAGTTGAGGTCGGGTATTTACTATTCCACGTGGCGAACCCATTCCAGGAATGCAGGCGGGCAGGCCGGGCATTCCGGGCACGGGGTTGGGGAAATAGGGGCCACACCCCAGCCACGGAGAGTAGATGGAAGGCAGCTCCGGGTACATCTCGGGGCGAAGGCCCAGCAGACACACGTTCCCCTGCTGCTGCGGAGCACCGTTCCCGGTCTGTTGCGAGGGCCCCTCCCCGAGGCACGGCCCATGCTTGATAGGGGGATTGGGGGGCGCGTATCCCCCCGTGTGGCAGAAAGTCGGCTGGCCCGTGCCCAGGAACTGCACGCCGTGTTTCTCCGGCGCCGAGGGAGCCTTGTTCATGGGACATTCCATGGCCCCAGGTTTAGGTATCTGCGCACGCAAGGGGATGAAGAGAATGGAGGGCTCGTTTTTATAGTCCCTGTTTATTTGATTGTATTGCCAACTTTCCATAACGTTTTTGCATGCAATTCACACCGACATTGTGTACTGTAACTTAACTAAATTGAATTACCTTGGAAATCCAAATTTTATCTTAAATACAACAGAATTCTAACTGCCTAACTTATTTTTTCATTATGAGTTGTAAAATTACAATCTTAAATTTCTATCCTCGTAATTATTTTTTTACAAAAAAACACGAATTCATTTCTTCGTCCCGAACGATAGCAAATTGTAGGGTGAAATTTCATTACTTTTGCTTGCAAACTCATTATTATGTGCAATTTTTATGTAATATCAATAGGTCAGATTTATTTAACAGTTTTTTTTATATTTCCTATATGAAAGTAATATTTGCATAGCCTGATCAACTAATTAATTCACAAAGGTTTTGAAATAAGAAAAATTACTTTCATTATTACAAACAGAGCCAAATTTAAATTTTGAAATTCATCTCGTAGTCATTTTTTTCAATGGGAAAACTTTAATAGTTTTTTCCACAAGCGTATTTAAATTGAATGTAGATATTAATATTTTCGTTGAATGGCAGCAGTGAAAATTTATACTTAAATGACCAATTTTGTCATCATGAAATGACAACCTACGAGACTTCCCTTCCTGAACAGACATGGTGATATGTCGGATCTGTGACAAACTGGAACACCGTCTCCATCCCTTACGAATATCTTTGAGAACGCCTGTGCTTTCGTACAGATTGAGATTGGAACATGTTCTTTGGTACGGCGTGAGGATAAATGTTCACCAGCCGGTGATCAATATTTTCCAAAGTAAAAATATCTCTTTTTGATTTGCATTTTTTCCGTCACATTTATTTATTTATTTAGTTACTTTTTTATTTAGTTAATTTATTAGAATTGTGGGTAACAGAAAGTTGTTTTCTATAACAATGTAAAACTGTGAAATAAATAAATAGTTACTTTTTATAAGAGAGTAGTAATATGCCACTGTCATTACTCCTTAAGACGCCCCTGATAAACACTGTATATTAAGACCTCCATTAATTGATAGTAGGCGTTTGACGTCATAAAAAATTAGGATAAAAATAATTCTGTGAAGTTGAGTGATTGATGTTTTAGTTGTCACACATGAATACGCTTGACAAAGTTATTTCTTTTAACTGGCACCTTTGGCAAGAGGAAATCTTTACTTGTTTCAACTAACAATATTGCAAGATTGAAATGGTGATTTTTTGACATCGTAGAACTTAAAAAAAATATTTTGACTTCATTCTGCTCAACAAAAAACAAGAGTATAGTGAATTTATTATACCAATAGGTATTAGATGCATTGAATCCCTTTAAATTTAGCATTACATTTACATTATCCCCTTGAAATTTATCACTATAGATTGGATTCTCTTAAGCTATGGTCCATGTGGTGTTCCACCCTTCCTCAAAACATTTAACTATTTCTCAGAGATTGAAGGAAACAGTTACAGTACCTTTTTTAGTAGTTTTTTTAATATCTCCGGTTACATATTTCTCGATGCATTATTTTAAATTTAAGAAAATTATGATTTACTGTCCCCCGTGTCTGCCAAAAATTGTAACTGAACTAAAAACCAATTTTGGAATGGATCACGCTGTGATTGTATGTTAAACAATATTACATTTTTGACAATTAGTTCTTATTAGAAAAACTACTTTTTACATTAACCGAGAAGAATATATAAATATACACGTAACAATCTGTGGGTAATCGCATTTTTGTTGTAGTGCCTGTTAAGGTCTCTTTAAATTTAGCATTGAATCCCTAAGGATTTGGCTTAAATGATTCCACCAGCCCTATGAGATGAAATAGTATCTTAATTTTATATTGTACTTACATGCCTCAGAAGATTTTGACGAAGTTTTACCTAAAATTAAATTTCAAAAAACGTACAAGATAATTTTGTGATACTTTATTTACTTCATTTCTATAACACCTTTCACATTTGAAAACGTCAGTGACTTTTTACACACAAAGTAAGGTTTTCAGAGTTAATTTTTTTAAATTTTAGAAATAGTTAATTATTTTACTTTTGAATACATTGCAGAATATAACATAATTAAATTTATTAATTTTGCTCACGAGGATATTTCGAACTGTTAAACCCGTCAGTTTTTTGGGAGAGACATTTGTTTGGCAAAAATTACCTTTCGGTAGATAAGACATGGTAGAAATCTCACCGCAGAGAAATGTCAGGGAGCCAGCACAAACTAACTAAATGATAAAAATACTCATCTATATTACGTGTGACTAAATTTCTTATCGAATACAAAAGCATGAATTTCCTCAGTCGATTTAATCTTCAATAATACAGTAGAAGCTCAATAACATGCTCGACTTTAAAGTGTAGAACTTGTTTCATTCCTTTTACCCTTCCTATTTTCACCTATAAATTTACCTTTTGAAGTTAAATATTTTGTGATAATTTTTCTAGTACAAAATTATTCTTTTTCTAAGGATGATATTGAATCTTTTTTCTAATACAGACAAATTCAGAAGTGCGAACGAGCGTCGTTTACTTGCAATTTGCTTTACCCGTATTATCTGAGCGATCAATGACAGTGTAAATAATGAGTTGCAGAGTGTTGCAGGAAAATCTATCGATCAATATTGGCCCACTAAATATCGGAAGTAAAATTATTTTGACGCAAATGTTAATCTTGATCGCGTATAACTCAAGTCTCGTTCGACATCTTTTGTAATTCAAAATTATTTCTTTCATAACAGATCATTTAAACATCTCAATATCACTGTTTGTAAATTTGTTGTGACCAGTTAATTTCCGAAGTGGCAGTCTTTGGGCCACTTTGTGCAAGGTTACCTCACAATCGATGGCGCACACGGCATCTGTGTCATTCACGGTTAACAAGATAAAATAAATGGTAGGGATTACTTACTATTCATCCTTTATAGATTTTTTATTCCATTTTTTATTCCATCCTAAAACATTATGTTGTGAATATTCTAGACGTTTTAGCAAAATTAATGAATTTTTAGATATTCTTTTTAAAAAATAGTAAAAAGGTCAAACAAGGGTAGAGTTTCAAGCATCAAGAACTTTTCAATAATTTCTACAAAGAAAATTTCTACAATGCAAAGCTATTAATAACCAATTACTTTCAAAATTTGAATTAAATCGTAATTATTGGTAAAATAACAGACGTGAATTGATGACGAATGATAGATTCAATGAATTTGTCCTAATAGAGAAGTCGCAACCTACCTGTATGCCAGAAGTATCGTAGGAAACAGTCGAAATTTACATTTTCCTTGCATGTAAGTGACTGTAAAAACAATTTTGTGAAAATAATTTATTTTCTGAAAAGTATTCACAGTACATAGAAATATTTATTCCAACTTCAGCTTCAGAGACGGATGTCATGTGTTCACCAGACCTCAACATGCTCCATGAGCTTCCGCAGATTTTAATAAAAAATCCTCCGTCCACAAATTGGTTGTTAAGCCCCACGTCACGGGCGGGCGTCATAGTATGTTGGATCTCGACCCTCTTAGTGATTGTCCCTTCCAGCTGGAGCGCTGTCAGCATTATTGCTTCCCGCAACTCATTTTCCGGTCTAGACATTGCCAAAAGTACTGCATGGCGGACTCTACGTGCCGGTCGCTGTCCACGTGTACCTCGGAGAGCGTGGGGCGCAGGCAGCCGGTGTTGGCCTGGTCGGCGGGGCACGCGGGCTCGTCGGAGAAGCCCGGCGGCGCGCAGGGGACGTGGATGGTGGGACCGGTGGCGGGGCAGCCCTGGGCGGCGGGGGGGCATCCTGAGGCCATGGCGGGGGGGCACCCGGGGGCCATGGCGGGGCACGGCGGGGCCGAGGCGGCGCCCGGGCACGGGGCCGCGCCGGGGGCCAGGCCGGCGGGCCCGCTCTCCGGGCACGTGCACGCCCCCGATGCGTGGTTGGCGGCCAGCAGCGACAGCGCCACGATCGCCGACACTGTCGCAACGCACACGCGCGCGCACGCGACCCCATCAACGCGGCGCGCTGGCCCGCTACCCCCCTTCCCCGTTGCCGAGTGGGGGGGAGCGCGGACGCTTTGGACGTCATTGCGGCGCCGCCCGGGTAGCTGAGAACGTACGAAGGGTCCGGGCAAGAAGGCGCTAAACCACATTTGAGGGGTCCAGAGCACAAGAGTGTAAGTGCATTTTTGCCAAATTTTCAATCAGGAATACGGGTGGAATTTCGTATTGTATTTCGTAAACAAGTGGTATTCCAATAGCCCAAATAGTTGCCGTGCTCTAGCGAAAGAAAATGCAGCCTTTTCTACAGTCACTCAACTTTCAACTCAATTTTCTCAATACCACATTTAGGGCACTTAAGTTCCTTGTGCTCGAAGCCCCTCATTTATATATTTTGACTGACAAAAGAAAATATAAGATTTTGTAAATTCAGATGTATCCTAGTTTCTGAATTCACCATGGGTTACTTTCTGTACACATGTTACAGTATTATCAAAACACTTGTACACTTTCGATCATAATTTTAGATTTTGAAGACATTCTAATATATTTATTTTGTATTTATGAAATGAGGGTTAGCACTATCTTTACCTAATCCCTTCACATGCCTAACTGAAAACGTCATGAAAGAAACTCTGGTCCCATAAACGAAAGAGTCACGTGCTACATACTCTGGATAATTAGTGATGAGGTAATTGGATGCACTAGCCAATAATGGCTAAATCATTACTTTTAGCAATGCTACCATTTAATGTTATTTTTAATTAACAGTAACAAAATAGAAAAGCAAGAATATTTAGAAAAGGCAAGCAAAGGTATCTGGATATTTAGGAAACCATATTTCTTCCAATTACATTTCTCAGTTTGTTGACAAAAATATTCACTTCGGAAGAGGGAATATAGTGCGAGAACATTGTAGCAAGTTAGTTTTATATTCCTCCTCAAAAGCTCTTGTAGCTTCAAATACATTTTTGCCTAAATATAATTGAATGTAATAAAGTTAAGAAATTTATACGTAGCTCTTAGGAAAATAAAAATTGAATTAAAATGAAATTTTGTGCATGGAACATATTCACGAATCACAGCTTCCATCTGCATGGAAAATATGTGTTAAAAAACTATCGTTTTCTACTCACATGAGGGGTCTCAAGTTCGGTTGCTACCGAAGACCGTCAATTTTCTTATGCTAAGAACTGTGGTTGGACTCTTTGGAATAGTTTTGGGAAATATCAGTAGGCAACATTTTGGAAACTACCAATAAAGAGTATAGATACAATGGGGAAGTGAGGCACCCCATTACATTATATCCTAATAATTTTACTGTTATTTGCAATAAGCGAGGGAGGATTAATTACATTTCTTCTTACAAACTTGGGACAAACTTTGCACAGAGAGGTTTTCATGGTAGTTGGCATTTTTGTCCAGAAGTACTTTCAGCGATAAAGAATAAGCAATTAAGCAAGTATGGCGCGTGATACTATCGCCTGCGTCTGAAAAGCAGAAAAGTGTTATACATTGTTGGTGGAGTAAAGGCCAAAACTCTGGTAAAATTACGTGTGTGAATGCGGAAGACAGCAATTTATCAGGTTGTACAAATTGTTTGGAGAGGATTGTGAAATCCTGGTTGATTTGTCACAGACCGGACGTTAAGTGAGTAGACTCTCACGGCAATTGACCGGTCGATTCGACTGAACTTTCGTAGAATGATTGATGACTGCCCAAGATACCTAACAGAGATGCTTGAGCATGCGCAAAACATCCAGATCTGGCACAATCTGACAGTCACCTTTTTAATATAATAAAACTTTTTGGCCAGAAAAAATTTCACTTATGGTGCCACAGTCAAATCAGTTGTGCGTAGATTGCATTTAGATTATTTGCAAACCTGCCTCATGATGGGAGTCATGTATTGGGACTCTTGGCTAAAATGTTAAAAGAGATGAAGTGCTTTTACTTTGTGTATTTTCTTAATTTGTTATCTATGATACAAGTACTTTGTGCTATATAAATCGTGCGTTTTTGAAGTGAATTTATCGACTCCCTTATTTACAGACCGTGATGAGAATTAAAATATTGGACTTATATTATAGCATTGCATAATTTCAGTTTGTATCAGTTCTATTAATTAATTTTTTATGGAATATAATGTGTCTACAAAATGAAAAACCTTAATCATTTTTATCTGGCAATTTTATGAACACGAGAAATACTAATGTCTCATTTGTGGTCTTCAAGATAAAGGATGGAAATATTATATAACTTCAGAGGTGCACAGTCATATGTTAAAAAGTCCTTTGATATTCACTTGTGTACTCATTTTACGTTTATTGATCGAATGGGATATTCTTGCCTCGTTTGAGAGATTGGAGAAGTGAAAGTCACCTTTGACAACTGAAAGTAACTGATGGTTTGAGTGCCTGGCCCAGTCGGTGCCTTGGGACGTCCAGTAAAGTTACGCATTTTTGAACTTACTGCTACATATCTCGTACATCTGCTACAGAAGCACATAAAAATATCCGTAGTTGCGTCTTTCTGGAATGAGTTTCAAAGGGTGTAAAGTCATTACTACACAAAATCTTCGTATCATATACAGATTCAAATGCGGTATGTCTCAAAACTCGCGGAGACATTTGCACTTACTGTACTTTGGTTATTTGAATGTGTGGCTGATTCTGAGTACCACAATATCATTTACCAATATTTAAAACATGCTCGTTCATCGCTTCTCATTTTAAGATTTTCATGCTATCTAAAGTGAAACAATAATTTCAAAGTATTTCTTCATGAAGTAATGTGATTTTTTTCTCGGAAAAATAGCTACTTAGGTGCACAAAATGGGCAACACAAATTCAATATTTTATTTTAAGAAATTGTGTAGAGTTGGTCTAGAATTCAATTAAGTGTGCAAGTTCATAAAACGAGTAAGTTAGCGGATTCGTAACTATAGAACCCAAAACAGGTCTAAAGTACCTAATTATCAAAAAATTGTAATAGCAGAGAAACTGGATTAGTAGTGTGATAGACGAAAATATATGATCTCGCAAGTAAGTTCCATACACAATATTTTATGTAATAAAATGATATGGTGACTGTAATCGTTTTTATGGGCTTCTTAATTCAAAAACACAAGTACGATAAGAGGCAAATGTGCAAAATTTAATGCCATTGTCATCGACATTTCTATGTGCCGAAAATGAATTTTGTTTTCTGAAAATACGAGTCTATTATTTTATTTGGGACTAAGTTTCCTCAAAATGCATATTAAAGGTAAAGTATGAGTTCCTGCTTATTTAACTTGTAAGGGCATTTCGAGATAATAAGGTAAAATTAATCATATCTTTGTTATTTCCATAAAGATCCAGTTGAGCCATGACATTCAGACTTTTATTTAGAGCACATCTGCCTTTTGGGTGTCCAGAGTGATCCGTGAGAAAGGTCACAAAAGATATATGTCAATATCACACTACTATTCACAGTACTCTGAAACTGTTGCAAAAATTTTGAAATAAAATTATACTTTTGTGAATGATGTATGAGGTACGTTCATCAACCTAAAATCGAACTACTCTACTCATCCATTAGTTGATCAAGCACTTTTCTTTACATGATGAAATAATTAATATTCACAATATATTTTCGCGCGAGGAACACTGAAAATGCAAGTCTCCAAGTACATCGAGGAGACCTTGTCGTTATACAATGAATTTATTTCTATTGTGACCCATGTGAAAAACTCAGTTAAACAGTTCCAAATACCATGCAACTTAAATTTATTTTCTCATATATACGTTGCACGGCGAAAAACTAGGCATTAGTAAAATACCTTATTGTTGAACTAAAAATAAGTCACACAATATTAAACTCACCTCAATTTATTTCTGTTTGTGTAGAATGAATAACGAATATTCAAAGAAACAAACTTACCCACGAATATTTTAATTTTCACTCTAAATTATTGATTGAATACCGTTCTGTTGCTGGGATTTAAACCTCCTGTGATAATATAAAACGTTAAGCATTTAATTAAGGAATGTATTTGATAAAGATTAAAAAGAGATTGCACAAAAATAATGTAAATTTAGCATGAAAATTCAATTGTTCCTATAGATTGCCATATGCATTGGTTAGTTTGTGCGAATTTAAAAATAGTAAAGGTAATTTGCACGAATGCATTTGTTCAATATTACTAAATAAAATATTTGTTAAAAATTAACTTCATGTTCCGAGAACGGCTAATCATAATTAAGACCCATATTAAAAAAAAAAAAGAACAACATAGAACTCAGTACAAGCTGCTCCCAAGATTCGACTCCTATGCGTACATACGTATATATGAGAAAGAGTGTGGCAATGTGCCCAAGAGGCAGGTTCGTGTCTTTTCTCATGGATCACCCTGTGAGGGCAGAGCCCAGCCAGCGCGGCGGGCCTGCGTGGCAAGCGACAAGGTCCTCCACTCGATTTACCGGCCTTGGACACCTGCTTGCGCGCGAAGGGGCACAGGGTGCAGGAGCTGCGGCGCGGGTCTTCGCTGTGGCTGCGGCCTCGCGCGCGCCCGCGCCCGCGTGCAGGTCCGCCTGCGCTCGATGCCGCCCGCCCCCGCGCGCACGGCCCGCCCGACGCCGCCGCCTCCCGGTGGCCGTCGCCGCCCGCCTCGCACACGCACGGCGGGCTGGTGGGGCGGCGGTACACGCGGCTGGGGCACACGCACTTGCCGTCCCTGCCGCCCGGCCCGCCGCCACCGCCTCCGCCGCCGTCCTTGCCGTAGCCGCCGCGCCCGAAACTCGTGCGGCTGCCGAATCTACCGTTGCCGTTTCTGCCGTCCCGACCCTGCCCTTCTCTGCTGTAGACGTCTCTACCGTCTTTACCGTGGCCGTCCCTCCCACGGCCGTCTCGACCTCTTCCGTCTCCGTAGCCGTCTCCATAGCCGTCTCCGCCACGACCGTCTCCACCGCGGCCATCTCCACCGCGGCCGTCTCCACCGCGGCCGTCTCCACCGCGGCCGTCTCCGCCGCGGCCGTCTCCACCGCGGCCGTCTCCGCCGCGGCCGTCTCCGCCGCGGCCGTCTCTGCCGCGGCCGTCTCCACCGCGGCCGTCTCCACCGCGGCCGTCTCCACCGCGGCCATCTCCACCGCGGCCATCTCCGCCGCGGCCGTCTCTGCCGAATCCACTGCCTCTTCCGGACCTGCCTCTGCCATACCCGTCTCTTCCTCTGCCGTCTCCGTCTCTCCCTCTGCCGTCTCCGTCCCTCCCTCTGCCGTCTCCATCTCTTCCTCTGCCATCTCCATCCCTACCCCTCCCATCTCCATCCCTACCTCTTCCATCCCCGTCCCTGTAACTGACATCACTGTCCCTGCTCTTGAGTTCACTGCCTCGCGCCTTGCCACCGCGTTTTCCTCCAGGTCCTGGACACTCCTCCACACATTCCCCACGTCTTCTGCGACGACCATCTCCGTCGCCAGCACCCAATTTGCTATCCCCATTCTTCTTTCCTTTCTTCTTCTTCTTCCCTTTCCTCTTCTTCTTGCCTTTCTTTTTCTTGTATAGTCCTTTGCACCGAAGTAATAATACAATGTGTAAAGGAATACTGTTTTAGTGCTTCTTACAATCAGTGTTATACTTAGTACTATAAAAAAGTTATACACCTTTTGTTTTATTCTAGAAATTTTCCATGTATAAAACATTTTCGAAATCAATTATTATATATTTTGATGTCATTAATATTTCTTAATTAATCATGGATAAGATGATAATTGATCATGGGAATGCTCAAAGGTCTAAGAAAGCTAGATTTAAAAATCGAAAAGCAGCAACTCAGGAGCCTTTCTATATGATAACTTTGCAACTTCAGTATCTTACATAAAGAAAAGGCAGAACGTACCTCACACATACGCGTCTACTGTCATGCATGTTTGCTGGAATGTGGTTACGAGTAAAGAGTGGGCGTTTTTGTCAAGATAGATAATTCTTTGATCTTCATCTTCATTATATTTAAAATGTAAAAAGTGATTGAACAATATCGTTACAAACTATGTTTTAACAAACTTAAGTCGACATATCTTCATATTCTTTTAATTTTTATTCTTGAGTGAATAAATGTTTCACTTTACCTTTTTACATCAACCTTAAATATCAACAAATAAATGGAGTGTTCAATGTAGTAATAATAATAATAATAATAATAATAATAATAATAATAATAATAATAATAATAATAATAATAATATGAAGACAGAGACAATTTAAATTTAATTTTCACACTGCGATTCATGATATTGAGAGATAGGCATAACCTCCAAAGCCTACATTCAGATTCAGATTCAAAAACTTCATACAGATCATACAAAATCAAATACCTACGTATTGAAGTTGACAAATATAAGAGTTTGGAAATCAAGAGCCATTTCACAGAACATTTTTTTTTGTTTTTGAAAAACTTCATTGAAAGTCATTTGAAGCACCTTTACTCACAAATGTAATAATGTATACAAATCGTGAAAATGCGCATATTAACTGCGTGAAAGATATTTCAAAATAATTACATTTGTGTAATTTTTGAGAAAAAGAATTCCCGACAGTTAATTTTATGTGATATTAAGCAGTGCAGTTAGCAGTATTCGCGTGAAAACTTGAAGAACAAATTTGGTAACGTTTTCGAGAAAATGACGTTTGAGCGTTTCTCAAAATGCGGAATTTTGAGCTAACTTTCCCAGAAAACTGTTGAGTTTTAGAGGAAATTTATGACATTACTTTTAGCACATGTACAATTTTTTATGTTAATGTGAACAAATTGTCGCTAATGTAAATATTAACGACGTGAGAGACAATTTTCTCAAAAAAATACATTCTGTAATTTTTGAGAAAACAAAAGCATCGAGCAATATGACGTTTAGGTCACCTCGTAGAGTAATATTAGCACTATCCCTACAAAAAGTTTAAAGAAAAAAAAATTGGAGTCATTTTCGAGAATATCCTTCTTTTGTTGTTTTTTAATATTGCACAGATTTCACGCAACATTTCGCGAAAACTACTAAAATTTTTAAAAAAATGTATATGACCTTAATGAAAACTAATTATATACAAGAAATTTCTTTTGAATAAAAAATCTCTAACTTCAGTTTTGTAGTTGTAAGAAGTCAAGAAAATTTCAAAAATTTAGTGTTGACGATGAAAAACGGACCTATGCCATCTTCATATGTATATTTTACTCTATTCTTTCAAAAAATCGAAGAAAAAAATTGGGGCTATTTTTCACGTAAAGTAACCGTGGGGGGTTTCACGTAAAGTACCCGCAAATTTCAAAGAAAGTTTTTCAAAATTGCAACGCCCTGAGTGGAGACAGATCAACCGGGGAATATCCATTTTTATTTTCCCGTATACGTACGTATACACAGAGGGAAAGCTATGTAATGCTGCGCAAAAAAATGGCCAATTTTCGGGGGGAAAAATTATTTGCCGGGCCGTGATAACGAAGAAGTGGATAAATCCAGTTGCTAAATTAAGAAAAAAAATCCCCTAACGCCTGGTGTAGCCAGAAACCCTGTTTTGTGGGTCCTTGATACCGAAAAACCAATTGAAAGGAAAACGTCCGTCTGTCCGTCTGTGAACACTGCTAGCGCCTAAACCATATGTACGATTTCTTCCAAAACGGATATTCCCTGATCGATCTGATTCTAGTTGAAGCTTTGAGGTTTTGAAAAAGATTCTTCAAAATTTGGAGGTCCTTATATGAAGCCCCCCGGGGATTTTCAAACTTTTCTCAAAAACGGCTCCAAATTTTTAATTTAAATTTCTTGTAAGAATAGAGTAAAATACACTTATTAAGATGGCATAGGTCCGATTTTCGAAATTGCAAAAGTTTAAAATTTTTACGGCGTCTTTCTGGAACTACAAAATTGAAGACAAGAGATTTTTCCTTCAAATAATTTTTTTTCTTCACAGTGAGTTCTTTCTTTAATATCATGTACATTGTTTTGAACATTTTAGTAGTTTTCGCGCAATATTGCATGCAATATGTGCAATTTTAAAAAAATGCAAAAACAGGATTTTCTCAAAAACGGCTCCAAATTTTTTCTTTAAACTTTTGGTAGGGTTAGTGGTAAATGTACTCTATCAGATGACATAAAAGCCATATTGCTCTATAGGTTGTTTATTTCAAAAATTACAAAATGTAAATGTTTTCACATGTTTCTCACGTCAATAATATTTACATTAGCGGCGATTTTTCACAATATTGTATTTACGAAAACATGTGCTTTAAATAATGTCAAGTAAAGTTTCCCGAAAGCACAACCGTTTTCTGTGAAAAGTAGCTCAAAATTTCGCATTTTCAGAAACGCTCAAACGCCATTTTCTCATACACGGCTGCAATTCTTTTTCTTGGAACTTTTGTAACGGATAGTTCTAATTACACTATTTAGTATAGCGTAAAGTTTATTATGAGTTATTTTTTTGTTTTTTCAAAAATTACATAATTGTAATTTTTTTTGAAAGTTCTCTCATATCTTTAATATGCACATTACCAGCAATTTGTAAAGATTATTATATTTGTGAGTGTACGTGCTTCAAATAACTTCAAATAAAGTATTTTGAAAACTCAAACATTTTCTCTGAAAATGAGCTTCAAATTTCGCATTTTTAGTAGCACTGAAACGCCGTTTTCTCTTAAACGGCACTTTTTTTTTAAATTGCCATTTATGACAAGGGTTTTGTGTTCTTTAATATTCTACAATTAATGTTTCCGTTCTACCAATAGGAAACCGAAAATTAAGAAAATGACAAAAAAAATGTACTCTTGGCTGTAATAGATGACAGCAAGAAAGAAGGAGTTTGTGGCAATTCCGAATAACTACCGAAGACCCAAGGAAAGAGAAAACTAATACGGGAAAGTCTGTGCCATTCTGTAGCACCACTAGTGTAAAACATCCTACGTATGGTTAAGGTGCTAGTGGTGTTCAGAGACGGACGGACAGACGTTTTTAAAAAACCAAAGCAAACAAAACCAAAAAACAACAGTTTTTCTGTTTCAGGGATCCTCGAAACGTATATTTCCGTTGATCTCTCTAAATCGATTTTCCGCAGTACATACCTTTCTCGAAAAAGTATAAGAAAAATTAGAATGGAGGGGGCTCACGAATTATCAGAAAAGTTTGGGCTAACACTGTGCTAGCATACCAACTGCCAAAGTCCGCGCATTAGGAGACATACGTGCGTGTCTGTTGAAATTGTATGTTCTTGGATAACTAGAGAATCAAATAGCTGTAAGAATGAGAAAGGGAAACATAACGGAAATCTTAAAAAGTTAAAAACAAACAAACAAAAAACAAAATATATGATTTCTCAATCACCTTTTAAGAAATCAAATGAATAATTCCGTTCAGAGGACTATCAAATTAACACACTAATTTTAATTTATTCTCTAGATTGTTAGTATTTGTTATTATAATAGTTCTGAAAATTATCATTTTTGACATTTATTTTTTGTCAATAATTATCATTTATGATAGATCAGTCTGTGGAAATTATAAAGGAATAATTTTGCTAGATGCTGGTTATAAAGTATATACTAGAATACTCTCCGAAAGACTGAAACCAATAGCTGACACCATCATCAGTGAACAACAAAACTGATTTAGAAATGGACGATCTTCTTCAGACAGACTATTTACACTCAAAATACTAATAGAAAAATGGAAGAGAATACAATCTTGAAACACACATAGCCTTTATTTACTATGTGAAAGCGTTTGAAAAAGACGACCACTGCTGTCGGAAATTTTAATAAAGAAGGAGATACCTTACCATCTCATCTAAGTAATTAAAAGCCTGCATGCTGGAACAAGAATATGTTTCGACTCTGGTTTCAAAATTGGCAAATATTTCTGAATATAAATCTGGGAGTACGCCAGGGTTGTAGAAGCTTATCAGCAACTCTGTTTAATCTGTACATTGATGAAATGCTGAATGAATGGAACTGTTATGCCTCTTGTGGTATTGAGATTGCAGAAAACGTTTTTAAATTCCATCTCATATGCAGACGATTAAGTTTTGATTGCTGAAACACAAGATGAACTTCAACTCAATATCTACAAGCTCAGCAAAATAGCCAGATATTATGGCTGTGAAATATCCACATCAAAAATCGAAATTATGGCATTCCGCGGGAAGGATCCAGTGAGATCTCTGATAGTGGTAGAAAACCAGGTTCTGAACCAAGTGAGTAATTTTAATTATCTAGAAAACGATATGTCCTATAACTACGACAGATAGAGAAGATAGAGAAGAAACTTTCGCGGTTCCATTTAATGTGTGGAACCATAAGACGAACCCTTTGTAAGAAAACCCGAAAAGAAACACAGTTAAAATTCCATAAGACAATGGCAATACCAACCCTGCTATACGGTAGCGAATGCTGGGTTTTGAAACAAAGAGAAATGAGCAGAATACAGGCATCTGAGATGAAGTTTCTGAGGGCAGTAAAAGGTTGTACGAAAGCTGATCACGAAAGAAATCAAGACGTCCTGAAAGTTAGCAGGACCATTTCATCCAATCACAAAACTGCATAGCTCATAATTTGCCTATTTTTTGCCGTTTTGAAGATGTGAAAACAAAAAATTTGTCGCGGGCCATTTTTCCCAAAAAACCGGTGTTCATGCTAACATCCAATGGAAGTTAGCAGGACCACACCTCTAAATCAGCTAATAATGCACTATACACACCAAACTATACTCCAAATTTGCTGCTTTTTATTTCTAAACGATTAGTGAAGAAATCATATTGATATCTCAAATCTTTCAAAAAATATTAAGGAATAAAAAAATTAAAGATACATTCCACATGAGAGCGCCATCAAAGAATTAAATAACGTCCCCGTAAAAAATCACACATAACTCATACTCTACGCCAAAATTTTCTGAAAACTAGTGAAAAACATAAACTAATAAAAAAATTGCCACCAACAGGTTAGACTCAATTACCCGGGTTCGAATCCTACATATGCACCTCTTAAATTAGCCCCATTCAACAAAAACACGCATTCCCTAGTAAACCATTGGCCTTAACAATCCATACTGTGCTCCAAAATTAGCACTAACCACGTGGCAAATATAATCATTAATGAAATAATTTTCCACGGACCGGTTGGTTTCAATTACCCGGGTTCGAATCCCAAAAATGTACATTTTGGAACCCACTTTCAAGGAAAAGACCCGGTGTCTCGTAAACCATTAGCCTTAACAATTCATTATGAGCACCGAAATTAGCTGCAAGAAAGTGTAAAATATAATCTGTAATCAAAAGAATTGGCGCGGACCGGACAGTTACAGTTTCCCGGGTTCGAATTGCAAAATTTTACCTCTTGGAAGAACCTTACAAAGAAAAGACGCTATGTCTCCTAAACCATTGGCCTTAACAATTCACGCTCTGGGCCGAAATCAGATGTGAGCAATTACCAACTATATTCTGTAATCAAAAAATTTGCCTCGGACCGATTAGTTACAGTTTCCCGGGTTCGTATACCATAACTTTCTCTCTTCGAGCGGCCTCTTTCCAGTATTTGGTGCCGTATATCCTAAACCAATGACCTTAACAATTCACGCTTTGTGCCGGAATCAGCTGTGAGCATAAGCCAAAAAATTCAGTAATCAAATAATTTGCCGCGAACCGGTTAATTACAGTTTCCCGGGTTCTAATTACAAAAATTTACGTCTTAGAACGACCCCTTTCAACAAAAGGTAGCCTTGTCTCCTAAACCATTTACATGATCAGTTCACTCTCTGCGCCGAAATCAGCAGTGAGCAAGTCCCAACTATAATCTGTAATCAAAAAAATTGCCGCGGACCATTTACTTACAGTTTCCCGGGTTCGAATTCCAAAAGTTTGTGGAACGTATCTTAATATTTTTTATTTCTTTATATTTTTTGAAAGATTTGAAATATCAATGTGATTTCTTCTCTAATCGTTTAGAAATAAAAAGCGGCAAATTTGGAGTATAGTTTGGTGAGTATACGTGTATTATTAGGTGATTTAGAGGTGTGGTCCAATGTGTGATTTAGAGGTGTGGTAACTTCCATTGGAAGTTAGCATGAACACCGATTTTGGGGGGAAAATGGCCAAATTTTTGGTTTTCACATATTCAAAACGGCAAAAAAGCGGCAAATTATGAGCTATGCAGTTTTGTGATTGGATGAAATGGTCCTGCTAACTTCCAGGACGTGAAATCAAGATATTCGAAAAGAGTTAGAAGTTGTATCAGTCCTCGATCAAATCCAAAAGTATAAAAGAAATTGGACCCAACATCTATACAGAATGGAGAAGCAGCGCCTTTCTCAAAAGGCATGGAAATATCGACCTCTTGGAAAACGAGATCCTGGGAGACCAAGAAAACGGTGGACCATTGAAAGGCCGTTGTGCCTAGACCGTGAAGATGATGATGATGAATTATCATTTTTGTAAATAATTATAATTTTTGACAAAAAAGCATTTTAAATAATCCCTACTGAGTTTTACTGAATCGTGAAAAGGGGTCCTACTACAGTCTTATGGCATTTGCCATGAAACGTAGAACAACTAGAATTAACGACCAGGAATTTATTCCAATTAGAGACAACGCAAAAACCAAGATTAAGAAACTAGTGAAAATCACAAACAATTTAGTGGATTTTGTTTAAAATATACATAATTACGAAGTTGTGATGAGTATTGACTCAAAATCTCAATGAAGCAGTAAAAATGTTTTTGTATATTTGTGAATTATACATCCTGCAGATTACAAATAAGTAACACTATAGAATGAAAAATGTACTTCTTGATTATCAAATTACTCTGAATAATTATGAATTTATGAAGAAATATTGGATGCAATTTCCGACAAAAACAATTTGCTTTGACTGTGAGCATTTCTCTGATCAAATTTCATAAAAAAGATAAGAAATACTTACAGCTTCTGAAACAATTTTCTTTAGAACAAGATAATTTGCATGCTCTCTGAACGTACGAGTATGTATGTTAACATGTGTTAGGAATCAGATTGTACTACAGAGATCAGTGTTAATTGAAAAATGTGAATTAATTAAAAGGGAAAATTTGATTACTTATTTATCTGCGTAAAATCACTCTGAATATCATTTAGAATAGTTTGAGGTGTGAATATGTGTCGTGATGATCTGCACTTAATTAATAATCACATTCTTTGATAATTATTTAACGCGAAATTGTAAAATATATGGGGTGAGTCATAAATGAGGGAAATCTAATGAAGTAAAATTCTGACTTACAGTTAACACAGAGCCAAATGTATTGAAAATATAAAAGTGAAATTTGTAATTTAATTCTCCTAAAATGTATGCCACCACTGAGAAATAAACTTTGAAAACTCTTTGTCTTTTACATTGAAAAAATAAATAAAACAGTTATTTTTAGAAACCAACCTATTTCTGGAAACTAACTTCGGTAGCGACGAACGTCAAGGAACTATTGGGCTCGAGCCTACGAGTGATAGGATGGACATGGCTAAAATGTGTTTTTGCACATTTTTTAAAGAAATCCGCACTGCATCTGGACCCAACGGATTGCGGGTGTGGCGGGTGAGACTATGGTGGAGGGGCGAGAGCGAGGGTGCTGGTGGGGGCGGAAAAGGGGAGGAATAGGTCATGGTCTTTATTTTATCACTTCCATTTTAGGCTACTCATGGAATTCGTTTCTTGCCTGTTTAATAGGTAATTGTAAAAAGTATATATCCAGGCAAAATTCAATTATTTTAGCTAATCATAAACAGAGCATTAATTAGATCGCTATGTAGAAAGAATCCAAATTTTTGTGTTCATATTCTTTTCAATGCGGGGACAATAAAATATTTATAGATCCTTAATGTGTCAAAGTAGATGTTTGAAATGCTCATATGATCCCTTTATTAAATAGGCAACAATTTCTGATTTCCTTGCTTTCGTGCTTAGAATATACTACGAATAACAACATATATTCTGTACAAACAAAAAGGAGTTAGAATTTTTTGCTGCGGAGACGGAACTTTCTGCTTAACGAAGAAAAGGGAGCACCAATAGAATAGTCCACATCAGAGAACTATTTTTTTATTTTAAGAGAATTTTAATTTTCTGAGCAAAACATAGTGACATTCAAGAATTTTGATTCTGTGTTATCTTACATTATGTTTGTCGTGACAATCTAAAGCAACCTCTGACTCAACGAAGAAATATTTCTCATCTAATGCTTCTCCTCATTTATGACTTATCCTGACCAATTATCATTGCTTAGGACATATAACATAGCATTAGTGTATTCTCCTTAATTGGAAAATTACGAACTCTAAGACTAGAAAGTAGTGCTAAGGACATATATCAAGAGTCCTGTGTGTGCCACAGATGCCCGAGGAGTGGGAATTAACTTTTCGTCGGCCGCTCACCGAACCCGAGACCCCTCGACGGTCGGCCTTCCAGCCGACTATCGCTCTCTGTGAGAGAGAAGGGCTAAGAAGCAGCAGCGGGCGAGGTGCGTCGGCTCACCGGATGTGGGGACGCCGGGTGCCACCAAAGAGATGCAGCGGCCTCTGGCTCCGGCTCCGTCACAAGGCATGCAAGGGACGCAGGGAACGCATGGGTTGCACGGATTGCACGGTCGGCACGGCGATGGAGAGCACGGCCCACAGGGGTTACACGGCCCGCACGGGTGGCACACCGGATGGCACGGCATCCGCGGAAAAACCTGTCCGGTACAGCCACTTCCTACAGCGGGGGCGGATCGCACGCGGGGCGGACCGGGCAGGGCGACAAACAAAGGACTGCAGGCCCCTTCGCTGCTCTATCGCGCCTCGTCGTCACAAATGCTATTCCGCATCAAAATATGAAATATATTGCCAATTTATTCGTCTGCTGTTGTACTAGTATGTAGCTACTTGGCTCTCCGGGAGAAGTCGCGTCCTAGGCACAGGTACCAACGTTTCTTCAACCATTCTTCGACCTTCCTCAAGGTAAAATGCATTTGGGGAAGGTCGCAAAAGGGCGGTCGAAGGGTTGGCACCAGTGTCTAGGACGCGGCGTCTCCCGGACAGCCAAGTAGCCAATGACTCTGAGCGGGGAAACCTCTTGTGGAACTGGTACAATATAAAATTTTGTAATTGCAGAATCCCGTTGCAGTACAAAAGTAAATGTAATATTTTTCTCATCTGTTGTTCAAATAATATGCTCGCTCTTCAAAGATCCTCTAATCTGATATTCTTTTTCTTATTTTGATATTTTTAATTACGTACATTCGAAGAATTTTACATTGTTTTATAATACAAGTGACAAGATTCAATGTTCAAGACCACTTAACTCTTGAAAATGTATTTTGTAAAAAAACAAAATCTGGATGTCATGCGCTAAATGAGATATCATCTTGTGAGACTAGCTTTTCATGCTTGTATTGCTTTAAGAAATAAAACATTAAGTCTAAGATTCAAGCAGTCAATATTAGTTAAACACTTCTTCAATTTATAACATCTCTCGGTAGAATACGAAAAATATCAATTAAATATCAATATTTATTCTTTACATAGATGTTCACTCAAATTGTCTTCGAACTTCAGCAAAATCAGATCTCAATGCAGGTTCATCACTTATCGCATATGAACATATGTAATTGATTACTTTATTTGCATATTACCATAAATTGCCGTAGCTTGAGCATTAAGTAAGCTCTAATTTATGATGAATTCAGTGCTTCTTATTCAGAATATCACAAATTTTTACATTCGAAGACTAGATGGAGTCTGCTCAAATAAAGGAATGAAGATTGACTTAAACACAATTCAATTAACCGCTCAATAAAAAAAACATTTAGATCATCTGTGTATCAACAAGGTAATCACACAAAAGATAGACATTTTACCAATTAAAGGGTTCATTTGGGAGGACTGGCAACCAAAATGGATGGAAGAAAGTTGTGAATTGTATTTAATCAGATTTATTAATTGAGTGATGTATAAACGAACTATTTAGTCTAATTTAAGTGAACTGCAGATCGATCAAATGAAACAAACATAGTTATTGATTTACAATTTATGTTGGATCTAAAACAAAATTTTAATCCAAAACAAGAGTAAAAGAGAGGAGAAAATTAAATTTAGTATATAATTTTTTACTGATCTCGATCTTTAATCAAACTCATTCAAATATATGCCACTAGAAAATAAAACAGAACAGAAAATTCTTATGACCATCAATAACATAAAAGAAACAGCTGGTTCTTGCTGCTTGGTCAATGGAATGAAGTTCTACTAATTACGTGTTTGCCGACGATTCGGAAAATTTATTTCTAACCTCAGGGCTGTAGTACAAGTATAAGATGAAACATAGATAAGATTGAGAATAAACCACGTTTACACAATATACGTACATACAAATAAAACTCAGTAGTATAAATAACAAATAACCTAATTTGTAAGTATAGAAATCTGTTAATCGTATGATATTATAATTTTAAAGAAGTGTTAAGTAAAATTATTCACGTTAATGACCTCTAGAATATTAAAAATGTTTGTATTCTAACCAGTATATTATGTTGCATCAAAGTTTTAAATATCTCAACTTTATGAACATTTCCATTACCATTTTATAAGATTTGTACTTTCATTACCATTTTATAAGTAATTTGTAGGTTTTTGGGGATGTATGTGTGTAAATTTGGTTAATTAAGAGATAAATAGACTCAAGTTCTTCGTTATTATTCATTATACTAGATTTGAAAAGATGATTTTTCATTTTTTCTTAGTTGTATGTACAAAAAATTGTAATTATAACAGTGAGTAGGATAATAAGCAACAAATGTGCTAATATTGTAAGAAATTATTATAAGAATAGTTTTAGGTTTTTGCAGTGGTGGCTGGTATGGAGTTCTCTTGGTGGAGCCTTAGTGATGCGGCGTTGATGACAAAACATCGATATTACCAATAATCGAGGTTCAAAATTAAAACATCGATGTAAATAAAAAATTCATCAAAAACCATTTACGGCTTTAAATATAAATTCTATATTTTAAAGCTGACTTAGTTATGTCTAAAATAAAATTCGTGGGCAACTATTTAATTTTACAGTGACCATGTTTATTAAGTTATAATAAAGATTAAACTGAAAGCTCAAATAATAAGAACAAATAAAAATACTCAGCCTGACTGCCCACACCAATCTCAAGAGATCACACTTCTGAGTTCGCTGAAGAAGAAGAACGGAAGGAAAGGGGAAGCCTTACGCCTCCAACGTACACTCTCTCCAAGTGCGAAACAGAAGAAAAGACAAAATACCAGATAATTGGGCGCATCCTGAGAGAGAGAGTCTCCTCGATGATGATAGGTGCCATTAGTGCACTCTATGGATCAGAACGTGAACTACTGTGCCAGTTCGACTTTGGCACCGTCTCATCCCCAAGAGACGCATACAAACCAAAACAGCGTTCTTTATACGGCGTAAAATGTGCAGAGATGATGCCAATCTGAATATGGCTCAGATATTTAGAAGGCCGACAGATAGCACTGTACATTTGAAGAGTATTGATAGAGCATGAAATGACTAAGTGCTTTTTCAAATGAATTAATATAAAGAATAATATCTTCAAGAAACGATATTTTATTCACACATTTGTAGAGAAACATTTATTTTTCTTCCTTTTTGTTGGTGGTGCCATGGCTCACTGGCACTACCCTACAAGCCGCCCCTGAGTTTTTGTTAACTATAATTAAGCATTGTTTTGTCTTATTGTGCGCTTCATCTTTGCAATAGACTGTGCTACTGGAAGCACATTTGTTTCACATAGTAGAACATCTTGTATTTTCAAAATTGCTAATCTCATATACATTGCGGCGTGGTAAAGTGTTTCCATGCAATTGGATAACAGACGTGTTTACACGTGGTTACCAATTAACATAAGTTTACAAACTCAACATACGCATTTAGAAACAGAATTGTTTGTGGTAAAATGTCATTATTATTATTATCGTAATATTATCATTTTCTTCCTGAGTTTTATTTATGTGTACATTGTCATATGTGTAAAATTGTCTTCAGTACTTTTAATCAACATGTAGTTTTGATTTTATGCTTGTACAATCTTGAGGATGATGATAATTATCCGTTACTTCAGACATGTAATTATTACTATATCCCTAGCCCCATGAACCAGCAATTTCTATTAAAATAAAATATTGGATTAGAAAATGTAAATATGAAACCTATGGAGATATCCTGAAAATGAACTCTTCTTTTTTCTGTGGGAAAATGAACTCTTCAATTCGTAATACATGCATCACCAAATGAGACATTGAGTGAATTCAATAGGGCCAAGTGATTTGGAGACTCCACCGTCTACCACCGACCTGCCCCGGGCCACCGGGCATATACATCTTGCCTCGCGAGCGGTAGCCGCAGGGGTAGCCGATGCCGCACGGCACGGGCGGATTGTAGGGCTCCAACTCCGGCGGGTCTTTTTCGATGAGTTTGCCCCACCCGTGAGTGGGATCTCCCTCGGGTTCTTTGGACTGTGGACAGTTCACCACGACATCGACAGTTTTATGGAAGGAAGAAAGAAAGAAAGTGTGAATTTTAAGGAGGATCTTTGGTGATGTTATTTTGCCGGAGAAAAGGACTGATGGGTGTGTTAAATTGACGGAAAACATACCGAAAACATCGAAGGACTGAATACAAAAATTATTGCATTTAATATAATAATAGCAAAGTGAAATGAAAGGCTGTCAGTTAGATCATTTTTGTTAGACGAGACAGCACGAAACGTTATGAAAGAATGAAACTTGCAAGGGGCTCGATCAAGCATGATTAATTTAAAAGATTGTTTACGGTGTAATTTACCAGTGTTGTAGGAAATATTTTTAAAATTATAATTTGATTATTATTTAGATATGAGGAATGAAGAAAAATAAATTATCAAATTAAAATGACAGATATAAAAAGATAGTGTGAAACATGAAAGGCAAATAATAGCAGAAAATAGAAAATGCATCGAGCCACAAACAATACAAACAATTAATGAAAAGGAAATATTACAAATATATTATTGTAATAATACTGTATAATATGATCAACATGATAAAATAAGATTAATCTTCGTAGAAGGCAAATCATATTGCAGATGGCAAGTTAAGATGAATGAAATATCTAGAAGAATATATTCATCAAATGTTAGATTGTTCATTCATTTGTTACAGAGTGTAAAAAGGCTGTTTAAACCTTGAAGTAGGCTTGTGCAAGATAACGTTAACAAAGAAGATATTATCGAATTGATATTGGATATTTTTGTTTAATTTAGAAAATGAGATCTGAATGATCATGCAGTTACCAATTTTATTTGCAACAATGTCCTGATAAACATCCCCGATCCTACTTATATAACATAACGATTATCCTAGATTACTGGCTTTTATGGGATAATCATATCCATCCACAATTCACGGATCAGCATTTTGCCACCACTGGAACTTAGTGCTATGCACATAAAAATGGCCAAATGGCCGTTGAGGGACCGTCGGTACCTCGGGTTCCGGTTCGGCGCAGCTGTATTCGCATTCGAATGGCCACTCGCAATTGCTGTTGTGGGTGTCGGACTCTTCCTTGGCAGGGGATACGGGGGGTGGTGACGGCGGGCGGAGGACCACAGCGTGTTTCTCACGCCCGCCTTTTTTCTCCGAGGGTTTCTGCAACGTAACGCTCAGAGAGCTCGTCAACATGTCACACAGAATCGCTCATGTGTTAATTATTTGCCAAGGGTTACGTGATTCTACTCTCAAAAACTACCAGTCTTTTGAAGTGATTAAGAATGATAAAATTATACTAATTCTCTTCCAAACAGCCCAAGCGCATACTGGTTTCTCATCTTGCAAAGGGATGAAACATGCATGATTCTGGAAAAAATATTGTTTACTGTTGATTTACTAGTGCTTTAGGAAGTAGTTTTCAAAATGTAATTTGATTTTCCTTTATATATCCGGAAATAGACATCGAAAGAAAAAATGTAATTCCTGCGAATCCTCTATAACAATATAATAGTTATAAAGTACGTATACCTATTTGACCGTTGGATGCCACTTTCCATTATAGTTAAATATGCTCATATTTATATACTTTTTAGATTTTCTTGTTCTAATTATATGCCAGTAATAATGATGAATCAAGCATATGATCTTGAGATCTTGAGGAACTGAATTCTACTATTCTGTAAATTAGTTGTTATAAAATAACACAAACAAAAAACTTAGCATTGAACTCAAAGAGCAAAATTGTTACTTGTCACTTTGTACTTTTCATTTGTTCGCCATAATTGAATTTTTTATGGATTACATATTTAAAAAATGTAAAATAAAAGCATAATAAATATATTTCGCATAGCGTTATTATATCTTCCAAGAGCTCACATGTTCGTGGATTATTTTGGAAGGGATAGTAATACAAGGACAAGGGAAGTGAGTGGATAGTAATGTAACGACGAGATTTATTGTCATATTAACAATAGAATTTATTAGTTGAAGATTTAGGGATTTCAATATCAATTCCGAAATATATCTATGAAAAGCAGAATTGTATCAAAGAGATAACAAATGCGTACAAAAAAGATATTTCTTTTTTCCGCGCACATTTTCAGTACCCTAAAAGTAAAGATTTGCGTGTGAAGGGAGCTTTAGTCCTCTCTGCCTACTGGGTCCGCCCCGACCGTTAGCAGTTGCATCACAAATACAAAGTTAAATAATAAAAGTGTGCTACATTTTAAAAAAATGTTCATCTTCTCCAAAATTCTGAATATCATTTCATAATCATCAGGATGTCTCAGAATAAAAGTTACAAACATCTAGGATGTACGGGGAGTCGAAGTTGATTACTTTTTGTCAAATGTGTGGTGGGAAATATAACGGAGGTACACACGCGACTTGCTCTTGAGTGTTAGGGAACTGGTAGTTATTAGGTATATGAAGCGTCTTTGGTATTGTCAGAGCATGTAAATGCCAAACAACAGTGCACGATGAGTTGTTTGCCAATCAGAAGCAAATGTCACAATATAACTTTATTATATTAGATTTCTGATGACAAAACCATTGGCAGAAAAAGACCAACTTCGATCCTCCTACATACCCTAAAAGTTCGTAATATTTGTTCTGAGACATCTACAGTGTACTTATTCACTTTGTAGAGAATGAATGGATTGTAAAAATGTTGAATCATGTTGTGATTAGTCGCAAATTCTTACAAGGTAAATCAATAATCCGTTTTATGTATGTTTCGAGCCATCCAAAAATGATTCTAACGAATAATTTTAAATACAAGAACCCAATTCAGATTTGATATTTGAGGACCCAGAAAGTGTTCCTTCCATTCAAAGCGTACAAAGAGCAATACCCACCTTAATTATCTCATGATTAAACGGTAAACCTAAAATCACAGTAAATACAAATTATACAGATTCCTATTTAATGAAGCTAAAAAAATACAGATCTAATTATATTTGAGTTCACTGTTAATTGTATAAAAGAAAATATTGATTGAATTTTAGTAATTTTATCTTTCCCAAATTAAGCAAAAATTTGTAGTTATGTTCTCTGAACACCGCATTTAAATAATGCAGCATTATACGCTTCACAATTTAAAATTGAGAAACATCATCTTTCAGACTATTTTTCATTTGATGATTTCCATAAAAAATATTTTTTCGTTAAGAAATTCTAGCCAATACTGTGAAATACTTCATTGATGATTTGTGATATTTTTGGAACTTTTCTGCCTCTTTTAACTTAAAAAAATTGTGTTGCTTGCTCGTATAAAAATGAATAACACTTATGGTTCCTAGCATAGAGGAACCTCTTGATATATATTTTATACAAATTTGGTCATATTTTTCAGTAAGCTTTATTAAAAGATTGAACAGAATCAATTTCAGTACCAAGCACTTACTGATTTATTTATTTACTTATTTATTTCAAAAACAGTGTTACTATAAGAGAAAAGTGCAATCATGTCACAAGAGATAGTATTGTTTTGCATGACATGATTGATTAATTTTTTTAGAATTTCATCTCACCTGATGTTTTGAATAATTTGCAAGCAGTAAACAAGTAAAATGTGTGTGTATTCCATTATGTACTGGAATAAAATATTACTCTAATACGTTTGCCACAATGTGTCTAAATTTTTCATATTCATAACTTCGAACAGTATTGGCTTTGATCTGAGGGTCTCTTTAGTCCATTGTAAATTTATTTTCAAAGTAGTAGCATTAGACTGCATACTTCATATTGTTTTAAATGATATCTGATAGAAATATTCAGTGTTGTAGTAAATAAACCGACTTCTTTTTAGCCAGTTTCGAAAACAACTGAAACAAACTCAAGATATTTATATGTCAAATTTAGTTTAAATATCTTCCAAATTCTACTGATCTCTTTTTGTTACACTTAGAAATGCTATGGAGTATTTTAATTACAACTAATAAAACTTTAACCATCCATCTGCTATTAATTCCAACAATAATCATATCTGATTGTTTAGTACTCTTCTTGCTATGCCCCTACGTTGTCCAGTAAACACCGATGAGCCATTACATTATGACCTCTTATCTAGAACTAGAAGAAACGCGGCTACTTGGTGAGAAATCGAGTAAACGAAAGTTTCTGGGGATATTTCATATCACAAACCTAACAAGTCCTCTTCTTGTTTTACATTGTGGAGCACCTTACAATGGGGCACCTAATCCGCTTCTCCATGACGCATAAGTATCGAATAAGGTTTCAGTTCGGAATATTTGTAGACAACGGTATTCACATAAATTCAGTGACTCCTCTAATCAGTCTTACGCAGTTTTGGTAATGCGTCACCCGGTATTCTCCAATTGAAAGATACCGTTACCAGCAAGGTAACGGAATAACCCGGAATAATGTCCAGATACTTGAGAGGAGCCAGGGATTGATGTGTCAAAGTAATGACACAGGCGTTTGCCATGAATAGCCCAGACCATCACACCACCTCCTTCCGTCTGTCTCCGCCTAACAGTATACTCAGGCATTGTAACCTTGGGTGATGCTCGGTGGGTTTTTGCTGATTACCGATCGCCGTCGATTTGATGAATCAGAAAACAAAATCTTTAGAACCGGTAAAGCTCCATAGATGATGTGCCTACTTCATGCTCTGCAGAAGATGGCGTGTAGTCATCTTGGAGCCAGGAGTGACCCGTCGACTCCACAGTCCCATAAAAGCAATGTTCGATGATCAATATGCAGTGACATTCTGGATACCATTGTCGAGGTCCCTCGATGAGATTTCTCGAATTGCGGTCGACCTGAGCATTGATTGGCAGTCTGCGATGCCATCTGTCTCAATGCTCCATAATCGACACATGAACGATAAGTTTCCTCATTGTTGCGCCATTTTTGATACTCTCGACAGCGGCACTAGATCTACCAAATCTAGCCCTTTTAAGATATGCTGGTACCTACTGGCCTTGCTGTCATCGCACTCTGACCTCTGAGGAACTAAGATAGATTGGCAGCTTTTCCCATTTTGACGCCCAAACAGCAAGCCTGGGGTGTTGTTCTGTAAGCCATTTTGCCAGCGCGTCCGTATAACCCTCTGCATTCCAGACGAGAAAAGTGTTCTCATGTCAGGATGGTCTTAAAGTAAAGGCTCGTCGGTGTATATGTAAATAAATTATTGAATTGTCAACTCAGTAAAAACAACTCTTTCAAAAAAATAACTTATTTAACAAAAATGTGAGCAAATATTTTTCCTTTAGAATGGGAATTGAAGTGCTCTCGTCCGCAAACATTAAAAAATTATATTTTATATTACGGTAAGGTATGGAGATGCATTTATTTGAAAATTATATCCTTTCAAATTGTCCGAAAATTTCTTTTAAAAGACGAAAAATATAATTAGTGCAATTTGTATAAGTTTGTTTTACAAGATATTGATTGGCATATAACGAATATTTTGAAATATTTAAATTAATTTTGCTACGTTTATAATTTCAGTTTTTGTAGTTTTTCATTGTCGATACAGATATGTATAAATTTAAATATTGCTTTCACACATTCCACGAACTTCGACAACCTGTAAATTTATGTAGGCGGCGTAGATCAGGTAACCTGAACAAAAAGTATTTGATGACATTGGGTGAGAAAATGTAGAATCTTTGCAAAAATTTTTCCCTTATTTCATTACAGCAATTATTACTAAAGAATTATGAACTACAAAATATTTCCATTTATTCTTTTCAATTTATCTATATTATTCACTTATTAGGAAAACGATCTGCCGAAGGCAAAAAAGAGATAACTCTTTTTACGGAAAAATATTTGTGAGCAAATATAAAATAATTTTATTACTTTAGACCCTTATAAAAAAGAGAGGAAATTGAGAATACTTTTACTAAAAAGAATAAAATTCTCCTAGTAAACATTCTATATGAAACATCTCCTCGAGGTAGTTTAAGAGGATTCGACTCAGCCCGAAGCATGTCTCCCAATGGAAAGCAAGAGAGATGAAAATAAATTATTGATGAATTTTTTAGTTATGTTTCTAAATTTTCTATTACTATTGCTTTTCTTATTAACTTTCTCTCGAATGCCACACGCTTACACAGCGATATACCACTATATACAGTGTTGATTTCTCATCGCTCACATGCGCTCTATAATCATTCGAACTGTTCAGATATCTGAGAACTCGCGCTTACTAAGTAGCGTTTAGTAAGTGTGACAAAAAAGGAAAAAATCACTGGATGATTTTATCTACAACACAAGTATAGTAACACTGACAATTCTCTTTGTTCATTCACTAACAATTTTCGATTGATTTACTAAACGAAACTAAATAATATTTACTAAATCTTACTTATTTACTGAATGAATAATTGGATTACTATATTATCGCTTACTAAAGACTTCTAGTGCATTGTACCACAATGTTTCTCACAGAACGTGTATTGTTTGCTTTTCATAAAGTTTAATTTCCACAAGAATTGAATTCGTATCCTTCTCCAGATGTAGACAAGCACGTAAGTAAATCGCTTTCCTTGGAGGACACGCCACGGGCCTTGAACATATGACTCAATCTCATCTAGGTAACAGTCTAGTAAACGAATTCAACGGACGGTGTACTCACCCCCGCACAGCAAGTGCCGCCATCATTGCAACACGTGCGCATTCCATCGCAACAGGAATGCCACATGGCGCTGTCGTTGCAAGGCTACTTCGCTCGGTCTCCGCCTACACTTGAATCACTGAAATAAATTCCATCTTTTGGGAACTGCCTTATTCCAAAGAAAATTTAGATCATTCCTACAATAGGAAATATCCATATAATTTGCAATGATATAGATTTTTTCATTTTAAGGGGTCAATCCAGTTTATTCACTTGTCATTAACCACATATAATACTGTTCTATTTTTTGCCATGATTTTGAGATCTCTAAAAATTGTAGCTATATTAATATAACATATAATTTATAGCTATAAAATAGCTATAAATTTTGTCATAATTATAGCTACGGCACTGCTGTAGCCAATGAGCTGTTTTCTGAACTTCCCAAAACGTTAAGGACGAGCTTGGGTTTCGAAGCACATGATGTGTTCAATAAACGCTTTGTAATAAAATTCTTTATAACATATGGATTTCGTACGAATTTCCACATTAAAAAATATTGTAATTTAATTTCGACTATGCAAAATCACCAATGATTTCGTTTACTGTGTGCTCAGATTTGGTCATGTAAATGTAATTCTTAACTAATAAAAAAGTACCAAGAATTTGCGTCTCAGCAGTAGCAACTGATGTATTTGCGACTCTCTTGAAACATGTGTTTTACTGTACAATTATTCGTTCTAAATGTTCGTCTATTAGAAATAATTAAATCTTATGGTATTCAAGTCATGAATTTCTCATTTTTGACGAAGACTTTATGCATCTATACAGTACAACACAATAACAATGTAACATATAAGAGGCCTTCCAGTGTACAGTACTTCAGATGAAATTGTACATGCACGATTTTTGTCGTAAGAATAATTATTGACGAATAATGGAAGGTGATTCATAAAGAAGATAATACAAGAGATTAAAAGATCGCCAGAAATAAGCACACACCTGGTTACAGCATGTTGTTATTGGTTGTTGTTGCGGGTGCAAAGTTTTCTGTTGGAATTTGCTACATTTTGCTTAAGAGTTGTTTGTGCGCAAGGATGCACACAAGTTCAGAATTGCTCGGATGTTCAGAGCTTGACGCGTACGGTGGTCTTCGCGAAATTGTACTGGCCCCGACACGGCCCAAACACCACTTGTTGCTACGTAACAACCCTACACAAAGCATGGCCTTCTGGAGACACAGTTTTTGAGAAAGGGTTCTTTTGGTTATACTTTATAAATTACTCATTATATTGATTAAATGTATTCATAAAAATAAAATTAAGAACTAAGGTAAAGGCAGATTCAATCACATGCTTTTCGTATTATTTCATTATTCATGACATCAAATTTTGCCTCGTCATAACTGAAATAATCTATATTCCCATCATGTTCAATGTAAAACCCTTTTTACCAACACGTAGATGCATATTATGATCACAAAGATTATCCGTTCCCTATTTTTAGGATAAAAATTATCATTATTTGAAATAAGAATATACATCACAAGTATTTTGACATTTGATAATCAAAGCTTTTATAGCAGTGTATACTAACTCAGTCCGTTCGTTGTTGCCAACCTCATTAATAAGTTTTTCTTGTATTATAGCTACTAATTTTGAAGAGGAAAGTTGGATGCACCTGCAATAAAAATGAAAGAGTATTTTTGATATTTTGTGCAAGTTGCACTTCCACATACCCTGTCAACATTATTCGTGTTGGTCGGCTCCTTTTTTTGCCACACTGTCATTTGGGTCTAACACCTTTCCCAAGAGTAATAACGTCTGATTCATCATGCAGGACGAGGTTAGTTTGGTCATAAGTATTTGCAAAAGATAATTGTTTAATATACGTTATTTCTTTTATCACTGTTGTGAAAAATGTTTTGTATTATTTAATATTGAATATCTGGTCGTTATTAGGAAACGTAAGATTAAGGAGAGTAATTTACATGAAACACACTATCTAACGAGATTTTTATATTGAAGGTTGAATCAAATAGATATAATGTTTAAATCTTTGACATGCTTTTCACTCGAATTTCAGAGTTATTGGTGTTAATCCTAAAGGATTTAAATTCAGTCTCTTTAGAGAAATGAATGTGCCTTGAAAAATGTGTAAGAGTGTATTATGACTAAATTGTGAAGCATTCTGCTGTCAAACGGATTTGAATTACCAATACACGCAGGGTATAATTAGGAAATAAGTAGGTTAGGTTTAGTAAGGCAAGCATTTTAAAATTACGCAAATTCTAAAAGACGAGTCCTAAAATCAAATATATTTTTGCGACAATCATTATTCATTTCTATAAGTACAAGATCATCATTAAATATTTACTATTTAAACTCTACTACATGATTTTCTCAAATTATATGTTTCAATTTTTCATTTTTTTCAATTCCTTTTCCAATTTTTGTAAAATAAAATTTACTGCTTTTTTCATGTGAAATACGAAATACGTACAAAACACTTCATACAATTTCATGCTGATGCAATCCCAAATTATTGTTACATTCCAAAGTCAATGTATGGAAGGAGATACTCGTAATTAAATAAGAATGAATGTGAATTAAGTGGGAAAATAAAATACTATTTTGCGCCTGCATTTTAGTGTGTGCGCTGCACGAGTAAATAATTTTAGAATATAAAATATTTTGATTTTTCGTTTATCAAACATATCGACAGGCGTATTATTCTGTCATAGTCAGCACCACCTTTCTGAATGGTATTTTTGGAACGAAATGCCAAGTACAACAGCATAGCAGCAACATAGTTGCCTCTGAAGCATCGTTCACTGGACGGTCATAAGGTTCGCAACCCGATGATGGCGGATTTCTGACACTAGTTTCACAGCTGGGTCGAAGTGAGCCACTGTCTTGAGAAGAATTCTATCAGCCTGCTGCTTTGATCGGTAGTTTTCTGTAGTTTCCCCAGGTGCATAAGGACAGTATTTTAAAACAAAAACGGGTCAACGACCGCACGAGATATTTCCTTCCTTATCCTTAATCCCTCCTCTTCCCTTATACATACATACACACACACACACATATACACAACTCTACCATACAAGTCAGGAGACCATTCGGGAGCATAGATTTTGTTTTCACTCTCCACTGATGATTTACAACATGCACTGCTCTCACGGGACCAATGAACTCACACACCCGAAATTTGCCAGGAAATTGAATAGTATTTTCTGCACGCGTTGGTGCAGGTGTTGCAGCAAGCTCGTCGCGTCATGTCTCTGCGCAGCATGATGCTGCGCTTCGCGGCCTGGCTGAATTTGACGGATGTTTCGGTGCCTGCTCCTAAGATCTCGCCTGTGCCGGTCCTCGCCCCTCCTGCAAGTACACACGGCCCGACGCAAGCGTCCCGGTCGAAGGTGTTTCGTGGCACTTGCTGCCAGCAACAGTGACCGGCATCCCGACACTTCCAGATACATTTCGAATCATTATGAATAAAAGATATTTCTGCGTAAACAACTTGTTTGTAAACTTTTGACAATGTACTTCCATATGAAATCCAGAGTTTGATTAAAGAAAGTTCAGCGTTGTGGCACATTAAAATACATTCATTACCAGTGTACTAAGGGTTTCGACAAGGTAATCTAATTTCAGTGTTCTTATTATTCTGTATTCTGTGAATAATTAGCGGACGTCTTCAGATATGACTTTGCAGCGAAAAGATAAGGGGAAGAATAAGGGAAAATTTAGTTCTTGGACTTTTGAATTTTGTCTCGTCTCAACTCAGCTTCAATAATCTTTCAAACTGAGATAACATTTTCTCTTTCAATTTATTACAAAGTCGTAGTCCTAGTCACCAGATTGGCACTTTACATTTTTTCTTTTGAATTAAGCCACGGTATGCATCTATATCTTATCCCCTTGCTCTTATTTCTCCTCCATCAATCTTACTATTCTCGCAATAAAAATTACATTCTCCATACACTTTATTAATAACAAAAAATACATAGTGTATTAGGGATGTAACTGAGTAGTTTCAGGGCATACAGGTTGACATTCACTGCGCACCTACCGATTGTTATCGATACGAACTTACAAGCAGGACAGAATTTACCAGTTTATTGCACTTTGGAAAATTTTCTACTTGGACTTTTGAACTCAGTATCCACTTGACTGTTCGGCAGACGTTGCGACCTCGGCACAGATCGAACGTTTCATTCATTGTGCTGCGACCATTGTCAGGACGAAATGCATTCGAATTTCGACAAATACTCAACAGTTCATGTTTACACATTCTTATAAGAATCGAACCCGAATCTTGCAAGTGAGAACCGCGCTCACTAGTGGGTCAGCTATTTTTATACCACTGATTTAGATATTTTATTGTTTAGGGGAATATAATCGCGATTTTATTGCAGTCCTTTACATTTACTAAACATTTTGCGAAAAGAGTTTAAAACGCGTACCTTAAATGAATTTGAAAAAATGTAAACTTTTGCAATTTTTTAAATTCAAAATTATCTAATTTTTGAAAAAAGATGAATGGAAAATGATTTTCAATAACATTTTCCATATACTATTTTCATTCTGGAGAAATGTTTTACATCAGGTTTTTGTATTGAAGGGATCGAGCGGCGACAAAAGGCGCGGAACTCCGTTCTAGCGGGAGAGGACACCGCCACTCCCTTGATCTAGCAACATACTGACATGTACGCCAAATGATCACAGCATTTAACACCAAATAATCAACACGGCATTCTGGAAGGTTCGAGCATTTTTATTCCTTAGATGTTTGGAGTACAAAAGAACCGGGCGCGGTGCCCGGCGAGTGGCGGAGGGGCTCGGAACCTGCAGGAGCGGCTCAGGTGTGGGCGCCGCCCCGCCTCCCTCAGCAGCAGCCCCCGCAGCCGCAGCCGCCGCAGCAGCAGTACGTGGCGCAGTTGCCGCAACAGCCGCGCGGCTTGGCCAGTCCGCACCAGCGGCAGCAGCGGCTGCCGCATCTGACGCACATCAATTTCGTTGGCGTCTCAAAATTTACCAATAATACTCAAGATACCAGTAAAATATTAATAATAACTCGAATTAATTTTATTGCATTAACATTGAAGAGGACGGAACAGGACTTCAGGCCTAATCCTTGATGTTGAAGAAGAATTTTATTGCTTTTTCTACTTTCTATGCAATCCCCGCGGATGGCTTTTTTGGTTAGCGTGCTCGCTTTCCAAGGTGCAACCACCGGGTTTGATCCCCGGTCGATGCAAATTATAACTGCGCTTTCATTACAAATATCCCAGTATCTATTGGTGTGTGACGATGAGAAAGCCCACCCTAAGGTTAAGAAGACCCGTAAAAACGATGGAGAGATGTCTTTGTGCTAACCAGAAGAACTCTTTATCCCGTGGCTGAGAGGTTGGGTCACTACTGGTCGGCGAAGGCCAGTAGCGAGCTATCGAGCCAAAGGACAGGACAGAACTTTTATACATATATATATATATATATATATATATATATATATTAAGTATGCTTTTTGAACCCTAGAGTTCTGGGGCATTCGAGTGTGACGTGTGAAGCTCAAACTTATAAATCAAGAAACGAATGTTGAAATGAAATCAATTATTTAAAAAAACAATGGGTCATGTAACAAAAATAAAGAAGCAAAAACCAACAATAAAGAAGAAAAATCCCTTATACCCCATGAGAAGGAATCGACTACCTCGAAAAAAGGTACCATGCCATCGATCGATCCCAACGATCTCCTGTTCAGTGCTCTTGGGGCTGATTCGTTCGCTGTTTCCGTTAAGGAATAAAACCCCAAATTAATATAACAGATAAGGGAAATACATACTTATGTTCATGAGGAGGTATACCAATCCTATAATTTATACAATTCAAGGAGCTCAAACTATTAGAGGCCTTTTGAGCTTCAGAAGTCGCGCAAGCCAGGCAAACGTCCCTTTAGGGTAAAGCTGAAATGAAGAGAAACTAATCAAAACGCATATTGTCCTCTGATGGAAAATATTGAGTTAAACACATTAAATTTACTGAGTTTTGAAGAAATATGAAAGCAGGAGCGTGTAGAGCCACCAATGGAATTAGATGCTCCTCAAATTGTTGGGGAAAGGAGCAATTTCTTTTATGATATCCACATAGTTATGTGAAAATAAATATTTCTTAACCAAAGTTTGCATGGAAATCCTAAAATGTTTTAATGATTAATTTTATTTTTAGAAATTACTTCTTAAACGTCATCAGAATGACTCTAAAGAACTGTTTTTGTAACGTTTCGGTTGGCGTTAGCAGTAAAAATGCTCCCGAATCACTAGCGATGGTTTCAAGGTCTAAGAAACATTTTATTTAAGAAACTGGTGATACAGAATGGGACAGACTTTCCCGTATTCGTTTTTTTATTTATTTTGATCTCGGATAGCTATTCGGACTTGCCACATACTCTTGCCAACTGCCACATCTCTCGCCGCCAAAGTTCATTTTTTGACATTTTCTTAATTTCCCGGTTTCCGAATTGTAGAACGGAAGGATTTGTATTAAGAAATTTTAAGAACAGTAAGACCTCATCTTAAATGGCATTCTCTTTGAATAATTTGGAGCCGTTTTAAGAAAATGGCGTTTAAACGCTACAGTAAATTCGAAATATGAAGCTGTTTTTCACAGAAAAAGTTTCGAAAAACTTCATTAGGAGACATTTGAAGCACTTTAACTCATAAATACAATAATGTTTACGAATTGCTGGATATGTACACATTAAGGGTGTAGGAGATCTTTAAAATGCACTTGTGTAATGTTTGAAAAATAAAAACAAATGAACTTTACCTAATATTAAAGGGTGCATCTGGCCCTACCTTTTCGAAAAGTCTGAAGAAAAAATATGGAGTCACTTTTGAGAAATAGCTTTTGAGCGATTCTGAAAATGCTGAATATCAGAATCATGCTGCAGAAAACGGTTCAGTTTTCGTGAAACTTTACATGACATTATTTAAAGCACATGTACTCATTATATAAAAATGTGAACCAGTCGCCGATACTGAAAATATTAACGCCATGAGAGAAAAGTAAAAAAATACATTTTTCTATCAAAAAAACAGCAATATGGCGTTTTTGTCATCTTGTAGGGTGAATTTAGAAATATCTTCCAAAAGTTTTGAGAAAAAATTGAAGCCGTTTTTGAGAATTTTTCAATTTTGCAATTTTCGGAAGTTCAGATTTAATCATGAAAATTGGTCCTTACATATACTTTTATAAATGTATTTTTTCAAGAAAACATGTGAAGTCATTTTGAGAAAATTTCGAAAATGTCCGGTGGTTTCACGTAAAGTATTCCCAAATTTTAAAGAATCTTTTTCAAAATTTCAAAGCTTCGACTCGATCAGATTGACAGGGTTTCTTCAATTTGGAAAAACCCTACGTATGATTTAGACGCTGGAGGTTTTCACAGACGGACGGAGGGACAGACTGTTTGCTTTCAATTGGTTTTTCGGTATCAAGGATCCCCAAAACAGGCTGACTACAGGCAGACAGGCGTTCTGACTACACCACGTGTTAAGAAATTTTTTTTTAATTTAGCAACTGGATTTATCCACTTTTTCGTTACCAGCGCCCGGAAACAAGAGTTTTTTTCCCGAAAATTATTTTTTCGGACTACGATTACATATCTTTCTCTCCTTACGAAGTAAGTGCGAGAAAGTAACAAGTGGTGCTACAGAATGGCACAGACTTTCCCGTATTAGTTTTCTATTTCCTTGGGTCTTCGCTAGCTATTCGGAATTGCCACATACTCTTTCTTGCCAGCTACCATCTAGCCCCGCCAAAAGTACATTTTTTGTCATTTTCTTAATTTTTCGGTTTCCTATTGGTAAAACGAAAATATTAATTTTAAAATATTAAAGAACACAAAAACCTAGTCGTAAATGGCAATTTTCTTTTAAAAATTATGTGCCATTTAAGAGAAAATGGCGTTTTAGCACTACTAAAATGTGAAATTTGAAGCTCATTTTCACAGAAAATGTTTGAAGTTATTTGAAGCACTTGAAGCACAAATATAATAATCTTTACAAACTGCGAATAATGTGCAAATTAAAGATGTGTGAGATCCTTCAAAAAAAATACATTTATATAATTTTTGAAAAAGGAAAAAAAACTTAAAATAAACTTTTCGTCATATTAAAGAGTAATTATCACTATCCGTTACAAAAGTTTCAAGAAAAAATTTGCAGCCATATATGAGAAAAAGGCGTTTGAGCATTTCTGAAAATGCCGAAATTTGAGCTACTTTTCACAGAAAATGGTTGTCTTTTCGAGAAACTTTACTTGACATTATTTAAAGCACATGTACTCGTAAATATAATATGAAAAAATCGCCGATAATGTAAATATTAACGAATTGAGAGGCAAGTAAAAAAATTTACATTTTTGTAATTTTTGAACAAAACTATCTATAGAGCAATATGGCTTTTATGCCATCTGACAGAGTACATTTACCACTATCTCTACAAATAGTTCAAAGAAAAAAAGTTGGAGCCGTTTTTGAGAAAATCTTGTTTTTGTAATTTTTAAAAATTTCACATATTGCACGGAAAATACTAAAATTTTCAAAAAATGTAGAAGACCTTAAAGAAAGAACTCACTATGAAGAAAAAAATTTATTTGAAGGAAAAATCTCTATCTTCAATTTTGTAGTTCCAGGAAGTCGCCATAAAAATTTTAACCTTTTGCAATTTTCGAAAATTCAGAGTTATCTGCGAAAATAGGACTTATGCCATGTTAATAAGTGTATTTTATTCTATTCATACAAGAAATTTAAAGAAAAAATTTAGAGCTGTTTTTGAGAAAATTTTGAAAATCCCGGGGGGCTTCATATAAACTACCCCCAAATTTTGAAGAATCTTTTTCAAAATCTCAAAGCTTTGACTAGAATCAGATCGACTAAGGAATATCCATTTTGGAAGAAATCGTACGTATTGTTTAGGCGCTAGCAGTGTTCACAGACGGACGGAGAGACGAACGGACAGACGGACAGACGGACGGACAGACGGACAGACGGACGTTTTCTTTTCAATTGGTTTTTCGGTATCAAGAACTTAGAAAACAGGGTTTCTGGCTACACCACGTGTTAGGGGATTTTTTTCCTTAATTTAGCAACTGGTTTTATCCACTTATTCGTTTTCACGGCCCGGCAATGAATTTTTTTCCGCCGAAAATTGGCCATTTTTTCGCGCAGCATTACGTAACTTTCCCTATACTACGTATATCACTCCGTGTATACGTACGTATACGGGAAAGTAAAAATTGACGTTTATTTTAGTTAGTGGAAAACGCCAAAAAAATTTTAACGTTCGCAATTTTTGAAAAATCAGGGATTTCACCGAAAATGAGACTTGCACCATTTTTTAAGTGTCTTTTTCCGTGTCTTCGGACAGTTTAATCAACAAATTTGGAGCCAGTTTTTGAGAAAAGTTTTAAAATGTAATTGAGGCTGCATGTAATGTGCCCCTTAAGTTAAAATATTCGTTCCAAATTAGCAGGGCCGCCTCTAGTTTCTTTGAATCAATCGGGGAATATCAATTTTGGAGAAAATCAGCTCGGTTCAGGCGCTAGCGTTAACTACAGACGGACAGACGTTTTGCCTTCAATCGATTTTTCGGTATGAAAACCTACAAATCATGATTCCATCTACACAAACTGTTAAGAGTAAGTTATCTACTATATCTATACTAATATATTAAGACGAATGAACGCTGGCGTACAGCACGATAATCTCAATCTACTGAACCAACACCAATGGAACCTTTGTGCTTTAGGCTATTATTTATAACCATAAATCTTAATATATTTACAAAATAATTACTTTTCCGGACATTTTTCGGCTGGCTTTACATCACAGATTCAATAGTAGATCAATGTCAATGTCACAGCTGCGCGCCACCAGAGGATGACGTCTGAGATCTACTGATTTCATCAATGTCCAGAATTATTACGAAATTCTTTGGAGTTTGAACAACGCTATTTAAAGTCAGTGAGGGAACGTTGGTGATTTGTTAGCTCTGAACCTTGGTGAAACATTTGAACGAAATTCGTACTGAAAGTAATAAAGAACGTCAATGTACATACATTGTCATTAGTCCGCGTTGTACACAAATAGTGGCAAGAACAAACGTGAGTATTTGAAGAGTTATAAGTACAAAAAATACAATAATGTACAATGTACAATATGTGGATATCGTATACTTGCTAAACAACGTCTTCTTTTACAGAAATTTGTAAACTGTTTGAAAATTTTGAATTGTTTGAAACAATGCCGAAACGAAAGTTAGAGTTGTTAAAACAGAATACAAGTGCTAAGAGTTGGACAGCCTATTAAAATTCTGAATCGGCTACTCTGAGGCAAGAGCGACTTTCTGAGGAACACGAACCATTGAAAACAATACTGTAAAGAAGGAAGCAAATGTGCAGAATTCTCTACGAATTAGGGCAGCTTTTCATTATGACTTTGGATTTGACTATTTACACAATCTCTCATGTTCAAATTGGTAAAATGGAAAATATTTGTATATTTTGGTCAACCCTGTTGAACTTTTTTCTTCAATATGCTCAGGGGACAAATACAGTGGTACGTAATTAAGCAATAGTCCTTTACATATTAAGACCAATCTGTGTTGTTGTTTCGCATGTCAGTTGCTCCCAGTGAATTAATTCATCTATTTTTCTATAAATAATTGTCAAAAATTTATTTTTCAAAAATATTTATGTCTAATCTAAAATTCTAAATAAAATTCTGGGATTCCTTGGTCTCTATTATTCACATTTTAAGATCCATAGTATCTAGCACTTTAAATTAAATATACTAATATTGTTTTGTTAAGTGGTTCAGTACATTGTCAATTGTGGGTATATAATGTACAGGTTGGTGGATCAGTTTCGCTCTTATGTTTGTTGCGATAGTGTGATGAATTGGTTTACCTAAACAAATAAGTTTTATACATGTTACTAGCATATAGGTCTTTAAACAAATTTTTCTGTCGTCTTAAAAATAATTGTAGAAACCATGTCCGTATAGTTAGCACATCCACTTGTCAAAAAATTACAAAAGACTATACCATAATTTTGTTCCAATTTTGAACTAATTTATACCCACCTTAAAAAATTTTCTACCAATGCAGAACATCAAAATTTACAACGTGTCCCGTGGGTGCGCTAACTTAACGTTAAGTTAGCATACCCACACAAGAAAAATGCGTTAAATCAAAAAAACAAATATACCACAATTTTGTACTAATTTTGAACTAATTTATACCCACCTTAAAAAATTTTGAACCGATGCACAACATCAAAATATACAACGTTTAAGAGTGGGTGCGCCAGGTTAACGTTAAGTTGGCAGACTCACACAAGAAAAATGCATGAAACCAAAAAAACAAATATACCACAGTTTTGTACTAATTTTGAAGTAATTTATACCCACCTTAAACAATTTTTAGCCGATGCACAACATCAAAATATACAACGTTTAAGAGAGGGTGCGCCACGTTATGATTGGGTGTAGATTTTTATGACCTAAAATATTGCTAAAAATGATCAATAAAATGTTTCTAATATGTTTTAAAAATACCGTAAAAGCAAAGAAAATTATGCAAAAAATTTTATCAAAATCAGTTCGGATGAGCAACTCATGCTGTTCAATACATTACTGATGTAATCGAGACTACTTCTATTTGTTCAAGTGAACCCAACTTTCAATCTTTCGCTTTCGACTGTACTTTACCAGAAAATCTCTGTCTTTAGTTATCCCGGCTAATCGGCTGAACCGACATTGGCGCTGAATTGCGACACATACTACAGCTGACATTACAATAAGTAATAGAAATGGAGTAGGCTATTCAGGAATTCTGTGGAGCATCTCGTTAATATTATTTGAATCAAGTACCATAAAAATAATTTTAAAATTGATGAAATCAGCGAAAAATGCATCAAAAATAAGGGAAAATTTAAAAAATGACTTATTATTCGAAATCGACGAAAAATGCCAAAAATGTCTTATAAAAATGGGTCATTTCCTTTTGTCATAATCTATCATGATAGATGATAATACTAAACGGCATTGTTCTGAAGTGAAAAAAATGACATTTCATTAAAATCTGCTCCCTGGTTACGAGGTACAAAGTGTTTATGGCTTTTTATTATTATATTCTGATTGTCTCGTTTTGATTCGCTCGTTATGGATGTGAATCACTGAGAATAAGTGAAAAAGTGTGTGTGGTTTTATGCCAAATTCAGTATTTAAAATGTGAATATGCCTGCAAAAATACTTATTTATTGTATTAATATGTTTTGAAATTATTACTTACATTTCCGTATAGTTTGGAAATATTAAGGAACACCATGCTTAGTATTCGCTGATTTTAGTATGTCATCAAATCGTTCAACATCTTTTGTTCATCAACGTAATGTAGCCTGTTTCCCAGAAACATCATGTAAACTACAAGTTGTTATAATCTTTCGATATCAGGTATTATAAATCAAAGAACAAATGGCGTCAGTCATATTAATAATATGAGTAACATGCAATGTTACTTAAGGAACATTACGTATTAATACACTCGTGCTTCTCCACGTTCAAATTGGGATGACGTAAGCCCTTTCACTTCCATATACCTATTTAAGAGACCATTGGTGGAGAATTGTAAGTAATCAGACAATATTTGAAATATCCTGCGATGCTCGAAAGACACAGCAATCAACAGATATTGTCACATCAAGATTCTAAAAATTTCGTGTGGAAAATCCAGTAAACGATCGGGGTGGAGAAACGCCACCTTTTGTACGCCGGCCTGCTCTCCTAAATGATCAACGTTATTCTGTAAGGTTTTTCCTGCGCACAGTACCTGAACCCTCTGAGTTCATTCGCCCAGCGCGACAGGTAGCATTGAGGAATGGAAAGGGCAGGAGGATGCACAGGTAGAAAGCTCAATGAAAACTCCTTTCTCTCTTCCTTCTGAGAAGGACAGCTTTTCTTTTCGTGCCAAAATTCCCCATCTTCATTCACTATTTCTTAACAATTTTGTAAGTACATGTCATAAAATAATATGTTGTTTGGTATTCAACTCTTGGTACTGTTAAATGTTAATTGTCATGATAAAAAGAATGCAATGAAACAAGAAATTGAATTATCACTCACAATTCTAACAGAAATTTTCATTGAATAAATGGTTTGATATCGAACATCAAATGTATAATTAATAGTATTATAATTATTAATAAATAAATGTCTTTAGCAATAGTAAAAAAGGTGGGAATGTCATTACAACATGTACAAGAAATATGGTATAAATAATAAATATAAAATATAGTACAGAAAATTAATGCAATGCAAAAATAAAATACTCTTAAAACCAAAACCAAATAGCACAACAAAAGTCAACAAATTCAACAGAGTACGATGTCAAAAGGCCGAACTTTGTCTGGAATTTTCGATAGAATAAGGAAACCATTCATTCTATTATACTTGAACGAAAAAATTCCAAAAAAAAGAAACATATGCAAAAACTTTGAAAAAAAACACCACATAATTTTTTCGATCCCCTGAAAAAGTTTTTTAGTCAAGTATTAAATGTGGGTACTTCTAGGGTACTCACAGTGCGCTAAAAACTGTAATTTGTTGTTCAGATAAATAATTAATCAGCTTCTAAATATGAAACTCGTTCAGATAAAACTAGGTGCAACAAAGAAAACAACAATTTCGTCTGAACACATCAGATACTACAGATACATTCGTTTAGTGTACCCACTCATTATACTAGTTTAGTGAAGTATACTCTAATTCAGTGAAGAATCATTGATTATCATTATATTAATTCCTTGCGTGTAATTAAAAATTCATAACTAACAATCAGAATTCAGAAGGATCAAAATCGTTTATTTACGCCATTATAACACAGAAGTGGCCAACATATTTCCAGTCGGGCATGAAGCATCAACAAAAATGTACATTACAGACTACTTAATAACTACATCAACTACATACGTTGAATGCATAAAATAAAATTGGTGAAGTGAACGTTGATTTGAAACTAGCTGACTAACGGATCATCACAATAAAGCATTTGGTCTTCACATGTCATAAATGTAAAATTTATAAACGTCAGATGCATTTACCCGAACTAAAATGTACGTCAGAAAAACTTCTGTATCCGTTGCGACTCTTTTTCACTTTCCGATATTTATACATGTAATATCCCTCATTCCTTTCTTAACATTTCGTGGGAAGTAATGTTTACACTGCTTTTTCAGCTTCTTCAATTATGTCTTCTGGAATATGTCCAATGTCTTTTGAAAGCATTTTCCCCCTCTAAGTTACTGAGGACATCATACATAAAGAATAGAATGCCCACTAAAATGTAGGTCTATTTCTGAACCAATACATTATTAAATGTATGCCTCGAATGGTAAGGAAAATGGTTCGAAATTTTTTAAGGTGAGTATAAATTAGTTCAATATTAGTACAAAATTGTGGTGTATTTGTGTTTTTGGTTTCATGCATTTTTCTTGTGTGGGTTTGCCAACTTAACGTTAACCTGGCGAACCCACTCTTAAACGCTGTATATTTTGATGTTGTGCATTGGTTCAAAATTTTTTAAGGTGGGTATAAATTAGTTCAAAATTAGTACAAAATTGTAGTATTTTTTTTAGATTAATGCATTTTTCTTGTGTGGGTATACCAACTTAACGTTAACTTAGCGCACCCGCGGGACATGTTGTAAATTTTGATGTTCCGCATTGGTAGACATTTTTTTAAGGTGGGTATAAATTAGTTCAAAATTGGAACAAAATTATGGTATAGTTTTTTTTAATTTTTGGATAAGTGGGTGTGCTAACTATACGGACATGTAGAAACCCGCAATTATATTTCAGCATAGATATGTTCATTTAATTTTATGATTATCGTTCATAAAATACGTTACGACATGTTACAAATACGTTATCTGTCTACTAGCGTAACCATGCGAGAACTCTCGGATGTTTCGTGAACGCTTAAAACAGTAAGTCCCTTCAAGTTTACGAGTTGGCAGGAGATACATTTTAATCTTTTTTATAAATACGATAGAAAAAACATAAAGAGTTTTACAATTTGTCAATTGAATGAAAGTATTGGTATAATATATAAAACTCCCGTCATTTGGCTCGACATCATGCTATGGGCCTTAACTGACCAGCGCGCTGCACCGCTGGAGCGGTGACTCCGCCTCTCGGCCATGGGATAAGGAGTTCGAGTCGTTAGCACGAGACCATTCCTTTACCGTATATACTGGTCTTCTTAACCTTAGGATGGGGTTTCTCATCGTCACACACCAATCGATACTGAGACATTTGTAAGAAAAGCACACAGTTCTAATTTACCTAGCCGGGACTCGAACTTGGGGTTGCGCCATGCAAAGCGAGCACGCTAACTAATAAACCACCGAGGGCGAAATAAACTCCATAAAAAGAATATACGTGGCTCTAAGTATTTTAGGAGTATTTTGTATTAATAGTTTATATTTATTTATTGTTTTTCGTTATAAAATGAGGAATGTTTGCGAGCTGAAACTCCCAATAAGAAAATGTAAACATTCTGTAGTAGGGAAGTGAGCGAGACACAAGAAATTTCCAAATAGAGGGCAAGACAAGACAAGGCTAGCTTGGCGGGGCAGGGACACAATGGGAGAGAAGTAGGCCCACTGCAGGGCATGAATAAATGGAATTCCTCTTCCTGGCTAAAAAAATTAAGGCGTGTTTACACGGAGGGAGTTTTCTCTCCTAACTCTCCGGAAATGGTTACGAGACATCAGGAAATACATGTAAACTCTCAGGAGAGTGATCTTCTCTTAAGAGGCATGACGTCACAAGAGATTTTCGAAGCATCCACGAGAGAGCAGTGTAAAGACTCTGGTATCCATTAGAAATCGTGTCTCCTGGGAGATAAATAGTATTCAAAGAAAGTTGGAAGACTTTTTGCTTTCTTGGTATGTGCCCACGTGCTCGATCTGCTATCCTGCGTCTGTCGGGGTCTGTGCGACTTTCCAGTGTGGTCCGTGGATTTCTGTTCATTGGGGGAAATTGTACAATGGGGAATTATAAATAAAAATGACAAAGAACTGTATGTATCTCCTATGGCCAAACACGTCAAAAGCAAGTCTCTCTGTGCAAAAATACTTTCCGCATTATTGGTATCTTGCTTTTGAGTTGCATGAGATATTTTTCCTAGTAAAAACTAATCCTTCTGGAGTTGAAAACGTACTAATTTATTGTACATAACTTTATCCTCCTTTATATCCTTTATAATAATAGTAATTGTATTATAATGCTTATATCCTTTAATAAATAAAAATTTTAAATTACGAATTAATTGTGAAATTTGTTTTATAAAACTATAATTAGGCCTTCTCTTTCATACGCCTGCCCTATATAGTGTAATGCTTCTGCTACCAATTCGTAATAAATTCTTTTGCAAAATTTTACATGCTCCCTAATTTAAATCAAATACAAAAATTTACAGAGAATTAAAAAATTGATTCTTTCAAATCATTTATACTTAACTTCATAAAAGAAATCTACAACAAATTATCAATTTTACCCATTTTTCAAAACTTTACATTCGGTCAAAACTATTTTCTCGAATCTGATCACCTTTGATCTATCTTTTCCAAAAGATATTTTTAGTGATTCATAAATTAAAACTTGTTTTATTTTGTCACTGAAAAATTGTAATGCAATTGAACGGGTAGCAGTTTTTTAAAAATTCTCTTCCTGCAATTCTGCCATCAAAGTTTTATAAATACTCAGCTCGTCTCTTCTAAAAAAATCACTCACACTTGTCTCTTTCATTTCCTCCATTTCTTCAAAATTATTAAATTGGCGCAGGTAGCTGCAAGAGTTTTCACCAGTTGTCACTTTCTAACCTCAAACTGCTCGCCGCTGCTCACCAGCTGCTTATTCAACATGGCGGCGCCAAAGAACATCCAGAGACATTTGTATCAAGTGTAAACGGCAAGGAGATACTTTTCCGGAGAGATCTCAGGAAACGACTCTCCCGTGAGTTAGGAGACTCGCGTTTCGGGAGATATTTCGAATCGTGTAAAGGCTCGTTTACACGGAGAGAGTTTTCTCTCCTAACTCTCCGGAACTGATTAGGAGACACCAGGAGATACGTGTAAACTCTCAGGAGAGTGATCTTCTCTCCGGAGACATGACGTCACAAGAGATCTTCGAAGTCTCCACGAGAGAGCAGTGTAAAGGCTCTGGTATCGATGAGAAATCGTATCTCCTGGGAGATAAATAGTATTCAAAGAGAGTTGGAAGACTTTTTGCTCTCTTGGTATGTGTCTACGTGCTCGATCAAGCTATTCTGCGTCTGTCGGTGTCTGTGCGACTTTCCAGTGTGGTCCGTGGATTTCTGTTCATCGGGGGAAATTGTACACTGGGAAATTATAAATAAAAATGACCAAATCCTTCTGGAGATGAAAACGTACGAATGTTTTGTACATAACTTTATCCTCCTTTATATCCTTTATAATAATAGTAATTGTATTATAATGCTTATATCTTTTAATAAATTATAACTCCAAATTACGAATTAATTGTGATTTTTTTATATAAAACTATAATTAGGCCTTCTCTTTCATACGCCTGTCATATATGGTATAATGCTTCTACTACAAATACTTATTAAATTCTTTCGCAAAATTTTACACGCTCCCTAATTTATATCAAGTACACAAATTTACAGAGAAATAAAAAATTGATTCTTTCAAATCATTTATACTTAACTTCATAAAACATTTCTACAACAAATTATCAACTTCACCCATTTTTCAAAACTTTACATTCGGTCAAAGCTATTTTCTCGAATCTGATCACGTTTTCGAAAAGGTATTTTTAGTGATTCATAAATTAAAACTTGTTTTATTTTGTCACTGAAAAATTGTAATGCAATTGAACAGGTGGCATTTTTTTAAAAATTCTCTTCCTGCAATTCTGCCATCAAAGTTTTATAAAAACTCAGCTCTTCTCTTCTCAAAAAATCACCCACACTTGTCTCTTTCATTTCCTCCGTTTCTTCAAAATTATTAAATTGGCGCAGGTAGCTGGAAGAGTTGTCACCAGTTGTCACTTTCTAACCTCAAACTGCTCGCCGCTGCTCACCAGCTGCTTATTCAACATGGCGGCGCCAAATAACTTCCAGAGACTTTGTATCAAGTGTAAACGGCAAGGAGATACTTTTCCGGAGAGATCTCAGGAAACGACTCTCCCGTGAGTTAGGAGACTAGCGTTTTGGGAGATATTTTGAATCGTGTAAAGCCTCCTAAGAGTTTATCTCTTAATTTCATGAAAGTTAGGAGACTTTGTCTCATCGTGTAAACGCACCTTAAAGCCTTCTAAGAGAGTTTATCTCTTAACTTCATGAAACTTAAGAGACTTCGTCTCTTCGTGTAAACGCACCTTTACTGTAATAAATGCCTGAGCAACGCCGGGTAGTTCAGGTAGTATATGAATAATATACATCCACTTCTCCCTTACCAGGTTCTGGCAATTAAGTTTCTCTGTCGAAAATTCCCCGTTTCCGACCCCACGATTACAATTCTTATGAAGGAAGAGAAAATAAAAAGGAAAATATATTGAAGTTAAGGCTCTACCCTTGAAGTTGATACATGACAGACGTTTAAAAAATGTTAATCACTGATATACCAAGGCAGAATACAATTGAATACTTGTTATAGAATAATGGTAAACGTAAAAAAGTCAATTTAGCAAAATATTGATCACCATCTTTTTCCTTTTTGCTTTTATTTAATCGTTTACTATTATTAAATGTGTATTCTTCTAGCAAAGTCATTTAAGATCGTAATATTTGAAGTAGAACTCGGAATGGATGTACTTTTGTTGGATACAATTCCGCACTAAGTAAAGTGTCATATTTTCGTTAATTTTGTGCATACACTCACATATGTTGAATTATCTTACCCGTAACCTGAAGGGGTGCAACAGGACATGATGGTAGAAGGCAGCGGACTTTCTCAGGAAAGATGGAAAAGTGATGAATGTGCAGGAATGCAGTGGAGAGTGACTGAACTATTGGCAGTTAGCAGAAACAAATGTTTCTGAAGGCGTATATTCACAAGTTGCCACGTGCTCAAGTTGCGTCCTGTGCCGCTGCAGTCCTGCCCCTAGTTGTAATGGTGACGATATCTGTAAAAGCGCACACAAGTTGACCAAACATTGAGCAAAATGGGTCGAGTAATGCTAATGCTGACCTATTCATTCTTCATTCAGAAAGGAGTTCTGTCGTGAGTTTTAGGTGTTGCAATCAGCAAAATAATTATGACCAGCATTAGAATCAATTTCAGTATCTGTTCTTATCCACATAAACCAAATGGTGCCTTAATTCCTCTAACACTTATCCCATTTGTGAAGATTTGATTGTAAAGAAGCAGCAAAGAAACATCACCAGCGATGAAAAAATATTGGTTTATTAATATTTTATTTGTGGATAAAAGTGACAAGGGCCATGAGCTCCCCATAATCTCTGGGCCATGAGCTCTCTCATTTGCGTGAATGAACTCCGAGAAAGGTGTCAGTGTAAAAAAAAGATTATTCCGTCCGTGGATCTATTTAAACATTAAAACTATACAATTATAGTATTGATTGTTTCTGTTCAAGTGGTAAAGTTAAATACTGTCTTAGAAAGACTATTTTCCCTCGCTTAAGAACAAAGGCGCCCAATTTCTTTTAAGTGTATAAGGAGAATTATAATCCTACTGAATATCTATTCACCAAAAAAATTAATATTTCTTTAAAGTAGACTTGCGTATTTGTGCAAAGTAATGTAGTTTTACCTTCAATAAATCCAATCGATAAAATAGAAAATTATAGGTAAAGGGAGAGTCCATGTCAAATGCTGTATTTATATTATATTATATAGTATATATTTCAAATAAATATTTAAAAATGTATCTGGGAAGGAATAATTTATCAAAAACATAGGTACATTATTTATAACAAGTATCCCTACAATCAAACTTTTCTACAAGCTATTCTGTTTACCGCATACAGTTACCTTTATAGTCAGACATTCAAAATATATGAGTCCAACATTTTCTGTTTAAAAATCTCCAATAAAACTACTTTGTATTCATTAAATGTATATACTCAACGGTATTGGAAATAAAATAAATCTCCATCAAATGTCATCACAAATAATGTGAAAAACATTTAAGCATTCATTATCCTACATTTCACAAATTCATAAGGTTCAGTGCAAATCTAGCGCTGTGTTACATCGAAATCAATGTACCAGGCCGGGCTCGTACACTCTTCTACACGTTTTTGCCTGAACCTTCTCTCTCTACTATGAGGCATTCTGATGCTTGAGAATGAATCCAAAAATTCTGAATTGCTACACGTAGATAGGGCGGTGTTGCAGAAACTTTTCTTTGCAAGCAAATTCTTCAATCATTTGAGAATTAATTCACTCTCCCCTTTAGATCCCAATTGATTTCATAAAAAACTGATATTAAAAAAATAGGACCATATATGATTATTATTAAATATTTTTTACCATGTACTAAATAGTCCCGTGCTAGTGGCTTGAAGCAGAAAAATTCTGAATAAAACCACACAAAATGATTTCCCAAAAAGTAGCAAGTACACTGCTCATAACACTACAATAAATTAAATATTTTAACAAAAACTTTCTTAACAAATTCTGTAATAACGTATTGTAGTAACAACAGTTTTTACCTGCCAAGAATATGTAAAAGTCATTGTTCCAAACGCAACACATGAAAGGCAAATGTACTGGTGGATAGTCTCTTCCTTGGAGCCTTCTTGACGCATGTCAGATCTGTCTTACCCAATGACACCGAGTTCAAAAATTCAGTTGGTACACACAGTTTGTGAATAGTGGGAATAAAAAATCGAATATTTCATTTTTTCAGTCAAAATTTAAACTGTTTCGTTTTTTTTGTATCTTCCCTACATTTTGAGGTATCTAATAATACAAACCTAACAAATCAATACACACCTCACACATGGCTGGAGACTGCATAGAGTTATTTTTAAATACAGCACCAACCAGGACATAGGACATTATATTCAACTAGTTAATCACGTTTACAATGTATCTGCCGCTGCACTCTTACAATTACAGTCTAGAACCTAGCCTCTCTTCCGGTGATGAATACTTGATATTCAAATCTGATATTATCTTAAGGAAAACCAAGTACAGTATTTAGTGCAATGCTTAGACTGTAATGATTTATAATAATGTTCTTCTATGATTTATAATATTTGTCTAGAGATACTTGATATAAAAAATAAAATAAAGTTTATTATTCAAGAAAATGGTGAAATGCGATTCGTTTAAGTATGCTTACCAGTTCATTATCGAGTGACGATGTGTGAGATCTTAGCGGATGCGGCAAAAGGTTGCGGGCTGAGCTGAAGGAAATACGTCTGCTCGGATCTGAGTCGGAGACCTGACTGATAAATCAACAAGGGTGACAATCGGCTTATTACCAAGGTTATCGTAACAAAAACGAATCAGAAATTTAACACATTTCTGAGTAAAATTTCTTGACACTTGGTGAGTTAGGAGAGGGCGCATTGTTATCCAATCGTGAGCTTCAACTTTTGAAATTGAAGCTCTTGATTGGGTAACAGTGTTACCTCTCGTAACTCATCAAGTGTCAAGAAATTTAAATCGGAAAATATGTCAAAGCAATATTTTATTTAGGTGTACACCTGTATGAGAAGGCTTTGAATTCATGAAACATTGCCAGTAAAATAAAATACTTCATGAAAATGTTTGCAGCTCGATTTACAAGAATTTGTCAATAACGATAAACACTATTTTCGAGTGTACATAAACTTGTTTAAAAATGTAAAATAATACCAAAAAATAGTATTTTATTTGTAGCATTCATTGTTTCTCTGTAGTAACAACAGTAATTTTCTAGCAGTTATGACTTTTGGATGGTTATTATAATCATCGTAGAAATAGAATGTGAATTTTAAATGTATATGCCACTTACTATACTACTATAGGGCTATTATACTAGATAGTATAATATATTATACTATCTGAAAATAATAGAAAATTTGTTTAATAGTGTGACTAATAATCATTTCTTTACAGTCCTGAAAGAGTCTAAAGTAAGATGATCAGTAATTAATGGAATAGTTTAGAAATGGGGACAAATGAAATTGATTTGGTGTGCGTGCAGTAGTTAATTTTTACTGTCACTGCGTTGCGTGGACGTGACAGTTCTATGAGACCTAGAAGAAAGCAACATAAGACCTCCTGTATATCTTATCATTTTAAACATTGTTATTGAAGCCTACATTGTTTTAACTGAAATGCAGTGAAATTGTGAAAACGAATTAGCTTTTCACAAATATTCTTTCATATAATAAGTAATTCAAATTCACAAACCACTTCCAATAATACCAGCAATTAATTATCACAATGGCAAATAAATATCACAATAAGTATGTACGGTACAGTTCCTTGGTGTACATTTTATTAATCATATTTTCTCTAGTATTTTATGTGAATAAATTTGAACACTGACAGAAAGATTATAAATATTTTAAAGTATTCTTGCAGTGTGCAAGCTCACAGTATTTTTTACTAAAAGAATTAAGATAATATATTACATTGGTTTAATATGTTTACACACAATGTATTATTGAATAACAAAATGGAATGTAACGTTATTTGGCTGAAGCAGCTACATAATGCGTTATTTTGCGAAAGCTCCATTAGGGACCCAGATGTATTTGGACCATTGGAATTCAGAACCATGGTTTAGCAAAAATTAACGCTGCCACCAACATCTTGTTGTTCTGAAACAAGAGTAAAAATACGTATTTAGAAAAAATGTCAAATCTTTTCTCATAACATAGTTCAAGAATTAACAAAATTACCGACCCGGTGGCCGAGATTGCTGAGGCAGTAATGCCGTAGCGATCTCGGACCGAAAGGTCGCGGGTTCGAGTCCCGCCTCGGGCATGTTTGTATGTGTTCATCCTTTTACTCCCTACCATCATCATATCGTTTCATACTCATAAACACCATAACGTTAAAATAAAATAGTGGTCGCTAATGACATAGAAGTTTGTGTGACCTTAAATAATTAAATAACAATAAATAAATGAATAAAATTACAACCTCCAATACAACTACTACTTAGAGTAATTTTATCTAACACATAAATAGTTCATTCAGCACTTTCTTCATTTAAATGACGATTGCTTCCAAAATAATTTGTAAATAAGAAAAACATCCGTGCGAAAATTTATGACACTTCTACTAGTGCGAAGGCCACTGGTCACTCTCTGAAGTGGACAATAAGTGAGGAGAGCAAGTGCTTACTTTATTTCAGAGTTTCCTAAATTATTTAATTTTATAACAAACATTCCCCCTTCGCATCTTCATAGTTTCAGAAGTATCATATGACTAGGGAATAAATTCAGTGACAACTTGAATTGTTTAAGTAAAAGCTAATTATTAGGGCCCGGATAATTATGTACTAAAAATTAGGAAAATATGTACATATATATGTATTAAAATGTATCGAAATATGCACTAAAAAGTAAGAAATATGTAATACTTATTATATCAATTCGTTTTAATAAAATACTTTTGCTTAAATGTTGATCTGTGTAGACTTAATATACTCGTAAAGAACAAAATTAAAACATAGCTGAATGTGACGTCGCCGACGCTTTAAATTACTTTCGCTTGTTTGACTTGTTTTTTTTTCTTCGTCTTTCTTAGTCTTCCTTCATCTTCTTTGTCGTTTCCTTCTTCGTCGTCTCCTCCTTCTTCGTCGTCTCCTCCTCCTACGTCGTCTCCTTTTTCTACGTCGTCGTCTTCGTCGTCGTCTTCTTCTTCTTCGTTGTCCTCGTTTCTCTACCTTTCTCTTCGTCGGTATTGGTACTGGAGTTTAATCAACACCACCTATTTATTTATTTTTATTTATTTATTTACGTCAAAAACAGTTAAAAACTGCGTATGACGAGCTAGGGGGAGAAGTGAATTTGGTGCACGTTTTCATAATTCTGTGGTCTCTATCCTAAACCATATTCTAGTCGAATTTTGAATACAGAAAAGAGAGTTTTTTCGAGTTTTGTTGACAAAATATTCGCTCCTATATAATAAAATATATTTTCAAAGGTAAATTAGCTATAAATTCCTGCCCTGAACCCTCACGTTCTTCATGAAAGAATAATACTTTTTGCCGCGATAATATGAAAAACGATAATTTGAATAACTATATTTCCCACTGAAATTCAGAAGACGTGCACAAATAATGAAGTTACATTTATGTCCAGAAGCAAAACAAGGGACCATCTCAGCATTTGCTCAAGGATCAGGGGAACTGGACGAAAAACCTGATCGAGATGGACCTATATCTATTTAGGTGGCGTTGATTTAGTTCCCGGCATACTTACCAAGATCAGAGCGTCAAAACACGAAAAAACACGTTTTTAGAAATTTCTTAGAATTTTATAGCCATTTCTGGAAACAAATTATCAGTTCCCCATCAGGACGCCGAGACGCGTCGAACGACACCTTGTTTGTCTCCACTAGTGCACGGGAAGTAATCTACCCGTGAGAGACGGAACGGCTCATCAGCAAGAATGCACACGAGGAGTTTACTCAAATACTTTATAGGGATGAAATTTTTATTACTCAAATACTCTATAGGGATGAATCTTTGGAGTGCAACACCTTGCCCTTTTGTAGGATTCTGCGTGCTGCAATATCAACATTTTTAGGCAATGTAATAGAGCCAGTTTAGAGAGGAGGCTGCCGAAAAATTGTTTGTCAATGCTGAATTGTTTGTCTTGGTTATTCCTTATCAAAAACATGTAGGATAAATGAAGAATTTTACAAAAAGAATGCAGAAAAACGAAAATATTAAGAAATATTTAAAAATATGTACTTTTCTGAAAATATGTAAATATATTTACTTTCGGGTAAAATATGTAAATATATGTACTGAAAAGTCTGTACTGAAATATGTACTGAAATGATATGATATTCATGAATCCCTGCTAACACATTTCTAGTAACGTTACATTGTTAAATACATTGAAGTGACAAAAGTCATTAGATTGCAATACGCAAATGTACACTAAGTGCTCAAAAGTATCCGGACACGGATGTGGAGACCCTCTCACCAGGGACAACGCTTTGGCCGACGGTCCCCAATTAATGACCGAGTGCACCAGCATTTGCGTAGATTGATTGATGAGTGCTTCTGGGTGTGTCAATTGCTAAAGTCATTAGTCTCGTAAGTGTAGTGCACGATTGTATGGCGGGAGGTGGCGGTGACGTTCCCCCGCTAGATGACGATATTCGGCGCCGACCTACGTCGCCTTGCAGGGATTTTTCCCCAACCAATATCTCCCACCAGCGTGGCACCACAAGTTCTAATCTATAAGAGAGATTTTCAAATTCTGAAAGAATATAATCACTGCTGACTGTAAACCAGAGTTGAGCACGTTTCTAAAAATGTAAAATGATGTTGAAATGTTTTATATGTTTTCGAATATCTGTACATGTACGCTGTAGAGATCTATGACAAAACTGTGGCCTACTCTTCACCTTAATTTAAAATTGAACGCGGCTCAAAATTACAACACTGGTCAACAAAAAAAACAAACTTTTTCCACTTGCCACGATTTTGCAACGAATTTACAATAAATCGGGTACGCTGAATCCAAATATGTCAGTTTTGCTGAATTGGCTCTAGTTTTTGTGCTATGAACATTGTAATGAATGATACTATCACAAAACTCACAGCATCTAATGCAAATATCTATCTTTATACAAAGACTGTTTTTTATTTTAAACATTGAAAATCGCATTACTTTCAGTATATTTTAATTGAGCTTCGTTTTATTTTGTTACAAAACGTATTTTCTCTTGTTACAAAACAATGAGTTGTTCAGGAAGACCTTGTTTGAACAACTCTAATGTATTTGACTATATTTGAGAAGAATTTACGCTACAAAACAGAAAAGAAATATTACAAATTTTGTAGAAAAATATATGAAACATATTTTGGTATAAAACTGAGCGATCAAGATAAGTCGTGGGCTCCTGATGTGTTATGCAAAACTTGTGAGGAGTGTCTCCGCCAGTGGAAAACTGAAGAGTTTAAAATTTGGTGTACTGATGGTATGGCGAGAGTCCTAAAATTATGATGATTGTTATTTTTGTTCTGAGAACGTAAAAGCCTTCAATCGTTACAAGAAAAAGGACAAAGAGTATCCTGATCTGGAATCAGCAGAGCGTCTTGTGCCACATGGACCTAATGTTTACCATACTCACTGGGAGCCCTGTGTCTGATAGTGAGGATATACAGATTCTGGGGTGCAAGTCAAGAGTTAGCAGTGGCTGTGAATACGATGGAAGTGCTGTTACAAGAGAGCACTTCTGCCAAGATAAGCTCAGTGATTGAATACGTGACCTCAGTTTGCCAAACAAAGCAGCTGAACTTTTAGCATCCTGACTCAAAGGAAAGAAATGTCTGACACTGGAAGCGAAAATAAAACTTTACTGGTTATTGGTTCAGGCTTTGTCATAGTTTTTAAGAACTTAATCATAAAGCAGAAAATTATCCAAAACTGGTGCCAGACTTGCTTTGAAACTTTAAACATTTGGGTACAATTATGAGCATTAAGGTACACTATTTCCATAACCATCTAGACAAATTTCCAGAAAATCTTTGCAATATGTGCGAGGAAAAAAGCGAGCGGTTCCATTAAGAATTAACGGTAATGGAAGTTAGATATCAGGGCAGATGGGATAAACACAATGGCAGACTACTACTGGAGCCATCAATGTGATTGTCCTAATTTGCCGCATAAAAGGATATCATGCAATGTTTTGTGATTCTTTGCAGGCTGTAAATATAAATATATTATCTATATTAATATTAAATATTTCAAGAGTTTAATTTCGTATAAATAGGCATATCTAGTTACATTTAGTTCACGTTTTACGCAATTTACGAATAGCCTGTACTCAATAAAATACATTTTTATGCTACTTTTATTATCTTAAAACTAGAGCCAATCTACCAAAATCAATGCCATATTTGAAACATACCCTAAAATGGCTTTAAATTGTTTGGCAAGAAAATGAGTGTTGACCAGTGTAATCATTCATATTTTTTGTTAAATGACACATACATAAGACATAATTTACATTCTGGACACACTGGACATAGTATACATTCAATAATTTTCGTATTTAAAAACGCAATTCGAACTTAAGAAAACTCGCTATTTAGTTTCGTTAACAGTAATCTCTGACTCACATGTTTACGAGAAGACGAAGACGTCTCTCTATAGATCGATTACAATTCGCACAATGAAACAAGAAACAAATGACGCCAGATACGCGTGCATTCGATTAATATCAAGATATTATTAAAATATAGTTATTATTTTGTAAAAACAAATAATATGAGCAAGTGATAACAAATCCAGGGCCCACTGTCTTTCATATAAAGCAAAAATCACGAACTTCGGTTGTGTTGAAAGTTCAGAATTATTTCTAAACCAAAGCCCTTAGTGTTTTAAACATAAAGACTAGCAAAACACTTGTAACTACATCGCACAAAAGGAAGAACTGTAGAAAAGTTATAACACAATATATCCACTATACGGAAGAGAATCCAGAATATTGTTTCATTTCGTTCAGTACATATTCTCGAAGGCTAGAGAAATGAAGGAAAATTACAAATTCTGAAACAATACTGTACAATCACTGTTCATTGTCAACACAGAGTTAAGTATTTAAGTTTATAAAAATGTAATTGGTATGTTTTGTATTCACCAAGGTCTGTACATGTGATCTGTTGCAGGAAATCCTCTCGTCCACCCGGATTTAAAAATGTTATGCACCACATATTATAATCACGGCAGATTCTTTGTGAAGGGATACATTTTCAAACGATTGTTGAATATTGTGCCTATACACACATACTAATATTTGCATTTAAAAACATCCAATCTTCAAATTTGCGAAATTAAGAAAATTGAAATCTCCATGTCGCTAACCTTGCACTCATGCACACTTTCTCGTTTTAAATGACAAAACCGCCAATGTTTTCGACAGACCGATTACAGTACACACATCCATAAATCATAGTGAACAAACGACGAAATGAACACTTCTTTCTTACAGGGCGTATGTAAAATGGGGACCAAATAATCCCTTCATCGTATCTCGCGAAACTTACTTTTTAATTCTATATGTAAAATGAGGACCAAACCATCTCAGGTAAGAAACGGACTGAGGAGACAGGAAGTGCAGGTAGAGAGGGCTGGCGCCGCCTCGCTGCTGGCCAGCATTTCCTTGTTCCTTTCCCTTCATTGGCCAGGCGAAGATTCTTCGAGAGGTCCAGTAATGACAATAGTCTCATTTGCTTCTCGAACTTTGAAGTAGCAACGCAGTTTACGTTCCTTCAAAGATGGAAGTGAAACCTGGTGTTACGCAGAAAGGGAAAGAACTCGTGATAGATGAATATTTTGATATTTGATTGATGAATATTTTGACTTGCATCCCACGTCGTTAATATTTACATTAGCGGCGATTTGTTCATATAATTACATTTATGAGTACAACGTGCTTTAAATAATGCTCAGTAATGTTTCTCGAAAACTCAACCATTTTCTACGAAAACTAGCTCCAATTCCACATTTTCAGAAACGCTCAAACGGCATTTTCTCATAAATGACTCAAAATGTTTTCTTCAAACATTTCAGACGGATAGTGCAAATCGCACTCTTTGATATGACGTAAAGTTCATTTTATGGTATTCTTTGTTTTTCAAAAATTAGATAAATGTATTTTTTTAAGATCTCTAACACCATTAATATGCACTTTTCCATCAATTTGTAAATACTGTTGTCTTTGTGAGTTCAAGTGCTTAAAATAACTTCTAATGCAATTTTTCAAAAACTAAAAACTTTTCTGTGAAAAAGAGCTTCAAATTTCAAATTTTACATTAGCGCTGAAATGCCATCTTCTTAAAACAACTCCAAATTAAAAAAGCAAATTGTCATTTTGAACGAAGTTTTACTGTTCTTAAATGTTCCTAGAATAATATTTCCGTTCTATTATCAGTAAACCGAAAAATTAAGAAAATTTTAAAAAATGTACTTTGGACGGCGACGGCAGCTGGCAGGAGTATGTGGCAAGTCCATTGGCAGACCTGCCTATTTCGGAATAGCTAAGGACAGATATCCTAGTAAAGAAGAGAGCAATCCAATAGTTAAATGTTGAGTTCACTTGAACTTCAGAAGAAGCCTGGATTACTTCAGTAACGCATCCAACAGCTTGATTTGTTCATGGGAACTGGTTTTGATCACATTTTTTATGTCAGTTTTCTTTGCTTTTAGGGCATTCTTACAACATTTTAAGAGCATTTTATTCATTTTTGGCGATGCTTTAAAGTCATCAAAATCTGCTCCCTACTCATGATTATACCTTGACGAACGACAAGACTCAGTTATTAGCGAATTGAAAACAAAACACCAATTTCCAATTAGAACTATAACGATGCCGATACTATTTATATTTTTATTGAAAAAAATATAATTGATAAAATTAAAAACAAAACTTCTATATTTAACTTCAATTTTATTCGTCTACATTTTTATAATTCTATTAAATAAAATATCTAATACTCACGTAATCGAATATTTACATACACGAACAATACAATTTTTCAACAAAGTTCAATAATTTAACAATTCGATTCATAAATGAAACTTTCTTGGAATTGAAGCTTCAGTCACGGACTTTCCTGAAGGGGCTTTTCCGTACTGTAATCTAATTTGCAGGTGTTATTATACAATATTGAACACTATGCTTGATATGAAAGGAGTCATTCTCGCTGAACATTTAGCCATAAATAATCCACGCACAAAATAAAATACAGGGAATCCCAGCAAGTCAGTACAGACTGTTGCCAGACGGTACAATTAGCCATATTTCATTATAAGACATTAATTTAAAGAATTCGTCACAGAGTAAGTAATGAAAGTTTCCATGCTCATTTCAATCGGTCCGAAATCGTAGGTGCGACAAAAATATGAGATGGTTCAAACTTTTAAAATATATTATTGATATTATTATTAAAATTATTGTTCCTGTAAATATGAATTATTATTATTATTATTATTTATTGTGAAATTTTGCTGCCTGGAGCCGACCTCCCCTGCGGCTTCCACTGCGGCCAGCGGGCACCTTTCACTTTTACCTGAAGGCCAGGTAGTCGGTCCTCAATATACCCTTTTCGGGATCGGTTCTCATTGTACATATGGGCTTCACTCTTATTCCCCTTCCGGTCCCCATTTTACATACCCCGTTCTTACAGAATCTCCGTTATTAGATATTTAGATATATCATATTCGATACTTGAATTATTCTATAAAGTTTTTTAAATATTAGTTTTTGCGTAATTTTGAGTTATTTTCAGGGTAACTTACTTAATTAATTGATTACTACATTACTTAATTGATTACTACATTAGGAATAGGTTCCGTCACTCGATTGAATGGCGTGGCGGTAAACATTTTGGCTTATCTGTAGGACTCAGGTTTAAATACCAGCGTGAGTAATTTTTTTCTTAAAATTATTTGTGAGAATAGAGTTCAATACACAGATTTCAGTGTTAGAAAGTCATTTTAATTTAAACGTTTGAATTTTCAAAGAAAATACTCTAATTGGTAGTTTTGCTTTGTTTCTCTGATCAACACCAAACGAATGCCGACAGCACCTTACCAAACGGACTACGGACCGCGCCCTGCCCTTCCTTTTCTTTCCTCACCCCTTACTCACACACTAACATGCATAGTGGGCGACTGGTTGGACGGTTAGAGCTTGTTCCGGCTAGGACGATGCCCCGCTGGTGGGCTGGTGGGAGGTACGAGGTTGGGGAAAACCGCTAGCCGACGGTAGGTCGCCGCCGGATCTCGTCATCCAGCGGGGAAGATCACCACCACCAACTCTCGATAGAAAACTATGCACTACACGTACGAGACTGATGACCTTGGCGGTTGACTGATGACCGGAATCCCCAACAATCAATCAATGAAAGAAAGTAATGCAAATATTTTTTTCCGAACCTCCCGTGCGATGTCGACTCATCCCTGCGGCCCCCGCAGCGTGCGGCAATTGTTGTTGAAGACGGCCTGGCCGTCGGGGCAGCGCTGCGGGGCGTCTATGACGAAGCGCGGGTCGGGCGCGGGGGTGGATGTGGGCACGGGCGCGCGCGTGGGCGCGGGCGCGCGGGTGGGCGCGTGGTTGCGGCGGATGGCGGCGTCGGCGGTCGGCCACTCGCCCCCCAGCAGCGCCACCAGTAGACACAGCAGCAGAAGCAGCGGCAGGCGGCGGCGCGTGTATTCCATGGCGCAGCGGGCGGCACTGCTCGTCCAGCGCGACGCCCGGCCCCCGGCCCCCGACGCCCCCCGGCCCCCAACAACCCAGCCTTCCCACCCCACCCTCTCCTCCGCGTGCTATCGAGGGTCAGCGCAGCCGCCTAAAACGCCACTCTTTGCGCAAGCGCTAGAGCTGTGGTGCAACGTTTGACCGCGAGGATCTTATCAGCAGTCAGCTTGTTATTGAGAGAATTTTAGAACTTCGCAAGAGGTCAGCCTCAAATGAGAAACATTTAGCATTACTTTTTTTCAAACAAAAATATCACGACACTAATTGTGATGAAACAAACTTAATCTGCGTTAAGAAATTTCTATGTACAATGTATATGTCATGGTTTTCAATTATAAAAATGTCTTTGTAATTTACACTATACATTTAGGGTGTTAAAGTACATTACAAAGCCGAAATCCGTCGGAAAAACTCCCGAAAAATGCACACTTGATGAACTTCAAGATATCCAATGTACAACCTGTGTTTCTGAGTAATCCATATTTGACAGCATTGTTCGGCCCGCGCCTTAAGAAGGAAGGATATAATTTTTACGTCCAAATCCATGTTATAATACACAACTGGTCATTATTTGTAACGAAATCCTGAGAATTAAAGAAAACAAAATATTCTTAAATTTAAAAAAAATGCTAAGAGGCAAAATTTTGCTTAAGGTACGGCATTCGACAGGCATACGGCATTCGTAATAGTAAAGTAAACGAGAAACTTAAACTTAATTATCAATCCGGCTACTGGCTTTTTGAAGAGGAAAAGGTGATAGACTGATAAACAGCAATTTTTCAATTTTACTCGTAGTTCCCAACGCGTACTCTAGTGAGTGGTACAATTCAAGGTCGCGACCGCTGTCATGAATCCGTGATAATACAACCCAAATAAATTCCATTTACATGCTCTAAGTATTCTTCTTCTTCTTCTTATTATTATTATTAGAACAATATCTCTGTTACCCAGGTATTTCTTTCATTATCTTTTTGACAGGAAGAAGAATGAATTCTATCTGAGGAATAAAAATTTATGTAATTTTATTTCTATGTCAATATCGTCCCTTCCCCTCCTCACCCTACATGCGCTATCTCGCGCTTGCCCGGTCCACCAAGTCCCTTCCCTCTGCTCCACACTCAACCCCCCCTGCTTCACCCTGCTTCCCCCTGATCACCACTGCTCCACACTGTCCGACCGCCGTCGTCCACTGCTCCTGCACCGCTCCGTCAGTTCTGTCCATCCACCCCCGCCCAAATCTTCCCGTCGCGTAGGATTTTCAACTCTGATCTTGGATTACTCAATGTCTAATCGCGCTATCAGAGTCAATCAAAATACTTTTATGGTCGCTGCTGATGCACTGAGGCCGATTTCATCGCAGGTTTCGATACATTTGCGAAGACATTTGCACCAGGTATGTGCTGTATGGTTTTGTAGGATCGATTAATTCAGATAACGAAAATTTACTTCTCATGTCAATCATTCTTACTTTGGAAAATATTTCAAATTCCTAATTCGAAATTCTTTTCATTCTCAGGGATACAAAATAAAAAAATGTATTCAGACCCAAGATCTTTACACATGTTTCTCTATGTATGTCGAGCCGCTGAATTCAAATCTGAAGCCAGAATCGTGTCGTCACCCTCCAGTTTCTTTAATAGTGAAAAACACCGTGACATTGTATTTTTTTTTGTTTTTGTTTTCGGGAGTTGTTGTTATACCCAAAGACTTGTCACATGTTTCTCTACATATATCAACGGGCTTAATCCGAATCAGAAGCCAGAATTGCGCTTTAATCTTTCAGTTTTTTTAATCGCATAAAACCACCGTGAAAGCTACAATTTACGTGTTTTTTTCACGATTTAACAAAATCTGGATAGCGATAGTGCAGTTCTTCCTTCACATTCGTTTTGAGTGCGTCGACATACATAGAAAAACGTGTGTCAAGTCACAACAACCCTCTAAAACAAACAAAAAATACAATGTCACTGTGGTTTTACGCGATTAAAAAAACTGGAGGGTGGTGGCGCAATTCTGGCTCCAGATTCGGATTCAACGCGTCGATACACACAGAGAAAAATACCTCACGTCTTTGGGTCTGACAATTTTTTTGTGTGATTGTGTTATTCTATTGTTTTCATTCTCCATAAAGCGCGTTATTTTAGTAATTAGTCATGCTAGCACACACTTTCTCGCATCATTTCTAACTTTTCAATTTTCAAATATTCAGAGTTAAAAGTAAAAGAAAATCTACGCCAATTTTAAGCTATGTGTGGAAAACAAAGAAAAAACTAAGACAAAAAATTGAAACCGTTTTTAAATTTCCTTTATAAATCGCACTGAACTGAAGAACAAGTTACGCAAAAGTTCCTGGAAGTTCCAAAACATTTTACATGATTTTTTTCCAAACAGATTTCATTTAAAACAAAAATCTGTATCATCAATATTGTAGTTTCGCAATGTCAACTGTTTGCAATTGTCGAAATTACAGAATTCACTGCAAATAGAACCAGCACCAATTTTTTACATACCATTACATTACTTTCTTTGATACATAAGAGGAAAAAATTTGAAGAAGAAATTTAGATTAGAATATAAAACATTATATATATATATATATATATATACATATATAAAATTTACTAAGCCCTGTGTCCTCCATTCACATCATTTCATAGTATTTACAGTCGTGTGTGCAAGGGCTGAGGAAGTGACTGCAGGGATTTGTGATTCTATACTGTGAACTGTTAGAATTTCAATCAGACGTTGTATTCTGATGAATCAGAGGAAAAAAGATTTCATTCTCGTGGCTAATATTAATGTTTGTTTCTGTGCCCGTCCTGATAAGGTCATGGAAGGCTCTAATTACACCTCTATCCCCATTCTCCCACCGCTGTCTCTCCTCTCCCCGTAAGATTCTCTGCGACGTGAAGGCCAGCTTCCCCAAAGACAGTTTCAAAGGCTACTACAGGGAAAAACTTGTCCGTTTACTTGAAAATCATATGTCAGGAAGTCTTACTTTTTATTAAAATTACTATTAAAATACTAACATTATGCTTTATTGTGTTCTTTTTATAATCTATCCATTGCCGGTGAGAAGAATGCACAGTTATATTAATAAAGATGATTAAATGTCTCAAAAACTAAAAATATTTCAACCTACGGTATAGTACTTGGCCCATGATTTCATATTGTTGAGCGAAAACTGCATTTCGATGTCGAGAACCGATTAGAAGTTATGGGGGCGGCCCATAGTTCGTGGGCCCTGTTTTTTTAAATCATTAACTCAACGAGGTGCTCCACAGTAGCGTGGGCATGGTCGGAAAAGTGACAAGAAATTTATATCTCTCTAAACTTCACGATCACTGGACATTCTCTTTTTGCTTTTATTAAGTGTACCAGTTGTTAAAGCCAAGGCTTGTAGCAGCGTAAGTGTGTTCACCGGGGAACAGTTCATTTGCAGAAATGACCACATGAACTACAAGTACATCCAGTACTTCCTCTGACATCAACCGCCACATGTCGCGCTGCTGAGCAGTCAAGGCTTGACAATACTTTTCTTCTTTCCGGTGACTAAGGAGGCTATATTTCTAAAAGCCGCATTGTTTTAGAAACCTTGCAACGTTTCGCCTATAGTACTGAGTCCGGCCATCCTTTCTGTCACAGAAGTGGGGAGGGCTGAATTGTTACAGCAACTTTAGGATAAAATCGCTTTCCCTTCCTAATTCCATTGTACATAGTTATTTATTATTTCTTAAACATTTTAAAAAGCATGAGATGTAAGAAATATTTCCAGCAATTGTTCAGTAGACAGAAGGTGATCACGGAAAAGAAATTCGGAAAACCAGGAAACCGTCATTTACGTTCTGTTGGCACCGCGAGAACATGCCCGGAACAGAGGCAATCAATGCAAGAATCAACTAATGCACTAACAGCACCTACAAATGATAGTCAGAAGGGTGTGGAATTGTAGAAACGTGGACTTCCTCACATCTTGCCAACTTAACGAAATATAACTGATATCTTAAGTATAAAAGGTATAAAAACTAACAAAGTAGAAAAACTATCTTAAGTTCACGTAAAATTCAAAACGAATTTAAACTTGCCCTCAAAATTAAATAAGTAAACCTACAATTATCCCTTGGACTAATTATTGTAAAAGTTTTCTTCCCTTCCAAATTTACATTTCTTTTTCTTAAGTTTATACATTATAGTAAACACACACACAAACACATACACACACAATTACTGTGACCAGTGGCGGCCTGGATAGGCGAAGTCGCTACGGCTGAAGAGCCGTAACTGCCTCGTGCCTGAAGGGTCGCGGATTCGAATCCCACCCGGGGCGTAGATATTTGTGTGTCCATACACCGTTACCATTACTCCCACTGTTACTTACAATTATCGTTTTATGACCTTAGTAATTGAAAAGCGACCTTAAATAAGAAAAAAATGACTGTAACCAGTAGGTCATACTTCCATTTCTAGTAAAATTAACAAATTAAATTTCTTCGATCTCTCTCTATGAAATTTTATAAAGTAACAAGCGTAGAATTAAATATGAAATAAAACTAAAATAAGAAAATAAAAGATTATGTGACACACCACAATGAGACTTACTAATAATAACTACGAATGCTAAGCTCGTCCACTTGAAATCTGTTTTCTTCTAATCGATTTCAATGAATATTTGAAATATTTCTAGAAAATATTACATTGAGCATGTATGTCTGCAGCAGCTCCCCACTTTTTGCACGTCACTCAAAATTCCCTCACTTAATACGACCTGTAGGTCATTCCTGTCTCTCTAGGTACGAATCCAAAGAGATTAAGAAGAGCGCACTGAAACACAGCTTGCAATGAATCCTTACCGCCTGATCTGCGTTCATGCCGTCATTGTTGATGTGCCCTCTTCGCCTCCGCCTGCTAGACCACCCTTCGGCAGCGGCCCCGCACGGGCATATAACCGCTCGGGCACGAGACTCTTCTAGGCGCGTCGAGGATTCTTTGCGTCTTGTTGTAACCGCTGCTACCGCGGTCGTGATGCAGTTTGAAGCTTCTTGAACTATTCAATCGTGTGTGATTGCTATGAGCACCGTGTCTCCTACCGTCTCCATTTTGTATTTCTGGTCTATTCACTTCTTCTGAACCAATTATTTCTTGCCTGTAAGTACGAGCAGTATTTCTTAGCGAGTGTGGAACTGAAACACGCTCTGTTGCTTTACTGTGAATGAATGATGCGTTTACATTGTGGTCCGTGGCCGCAGAAGTTCTGTGATTCACCTGCACTCTTCGATGAAGATGAACTACCTGGTTTCTCGTGGTGGGCGCCGTGCATTCCGATCCGTTGATGCTCGTCGATGTGCGGTGATGTGTTGCATGCGCGCGCTGCTCCACTGATTGATGCGACCCGCGGAGCGAGTGACGCTGGCTGTGTCTCTCCCACCGCGCAGCTGAGAGGGCGAAGGGACACGCGAGCAACGCCAACGCCAAACACAGCGCGTAACGCATCGTGCGCCTGAGTGCGCGAGCCCGCCCGCGCGGGGTGACTGCTGCGTGGGAGGCTGCGTTATCGCGCTGCCGTCGCTATCGGCGCGGGGAGAAGCGTGTGTACACACTGGCAGACTGTAAGCGCAAGGGGAAGCCTCATTGTCTGCACAGCCTTACCACTAACACAGATTGATCGTTTATTTAATTAGTAAGTTATTTTGTGATTTGTGTCCACAGTGACGTACCAGTGTTGTTAACCATGTACTCGCATCTCATTTCATGACCGTGCGCCGTGCATGATCACGCGGGCTTCATAAGAAGATGAAGCTCAAATTAAAATTATATTTTTTATCCATTATGAATTTCGTAAACACTTTATGAAGAATTTTCCTGTTATCTTACAAACGTTAATTTGAATATGCCAGGAAAGTGATTACACTTTAACGTACGGTATTTAAATCTAGCTGTGTTAGCTCCCGGCAAAATTAAATTAAGTGAGTCTATTCACAAACCAAATATTTTATTTTTCCATTGATAGTTTATCATGAGTCATTCAATAGTCGTGATATTAGTATATGACAATGATATGCAACTTTCAGAATAGTGAATCGTCTTTCGGATATCCTGTATGGCAAACTGGCCATTCTATCACCCATAACGGTCTTTTTACACGGTACAGATTTCGTGAAGATTCTCGTACAAAAACTATACAAAAACTTCAATAACCCAAACTAGAAGTATAAAAGCCAAAAACCGTGATTACATGATCTGCACGTTTTCTGTACGAATTGCCACAAGACGACACCAAGAACTCTGCCAGAAGGCAAAAGAATTGCCGAATTGCGCTGTCCGATTACATTCATTCCGACATTTGAGTGCGTTCTAAGCTACTTCATTATCATTATATTCATATTAATCTATTATAATTTATAATTATATGTCCTTATTATATTATATAATTATAATAATTTTTCAAGCATTAATGAAGCAGTGGGAAAAAAATAGAATCGTAGCTGACAGTTTGGCTATGACTGCGAAGGCTTTATTGGGTGGGCAGAAAAGGAGGAAGACTCGACTGCCGAATATGAGATTAAGCAATCTCATATTTGCACGTAGCAGTAGAAAAACTCACCAGATAAGCGAGAATTCGAATTCACCACGACAATACATGAAATATCTTGAATCGTACTTAACCTAACCACAAAATTGAAAAGAATGGACGATTTCAGTCGTAAACATATCCTCTAGAGGCTCTTGAGTCAAACTGTGTGCTTTCTGCATGAAAAAATCAAACATGTTTAAAAGTTTCTATGCAGAAATCGTAAGGCCTGAAATGCGCGCTTTCTATACAACAAATCTTCACGAAAACTGCGCCGTATAAAATGGCCTTAACAGTAGTGTCAACACGGTCTTATTATAACCAAACATGATTTAAAATTGTCTAACAACCTCATTGGTATGAAAAGGAGGGGAGCAAACTGGAGGGTAAGGGCCGGTTGCATAAACGTTCGATATGGAATCCATAAGCTTATTGATTCTATAAAATAGTATACAGCGGCAAAACGTGTTTTTAGAGTTTTATTTGGTGTGTAGGGTGTGTTTTAGGTGTATTTTTGAGAGTTGAATTTTAGTGAATATTATTCATACAGACATATTATTTTACTTTTTATTTAATTCTTATTTAAGTACAGTTTATTCTTTAATAAACTTTTATTTATTTTACTTTTTATTTAATTCTTATTTAAGTACAGTTTATTCTTTAATAAACTGTACTTAAATAAGAATTAAATAAAAAGTAAACTAATATGTATGTATGAATGAATATAATGCAATAAAACGAAATTGCTGCTGAGAACGTATAGAGACCACCTCGCCAGAGCTCAGCACACACTAAGAACGTGCAAAACGAAACACAATACGCACTATTCAAATATCGACTGTGTCGCTATCTAGTGATGGCATTTTGAAGTACTTATAGAACCTATAGTTATAGATTCCACACATTTGCTTTATGCAACGGTGAACGGCCTGTGGAGCCTATAAATTTTGTAGAACCCATTGCTATGGAACCCGTATGGAAAGCTTTATGCAACCGGCCCTAAGAGTAATGTTATCTGAAGCTACTGATATCCACACCTCTCTAAGCTCAGCAGAGGTTGCGCGCAATCAAATATAATATGGCTGGGCTACGCCTGTAGTTCGCGCAAGTACTTGAGGGTTTATAATGATAATCAGAATCGTGTTCCTTTGGTGACAAGTTTTTCAAAACTTCCTGTATAATTTTAAAACTTGTTTTTTCTGACCTGAGTAATAATAGGCTTGTCATAACAAACGTTTTAATATGTATAACACGACTCATACCTCTGATTTTTTTTGCGTATGACCGTAAATGACGTTGTTACGACCTATCTTAAATTCTTCATTGTACTAACATCCTCACTAAAAACACAAAACACTTCACTTATTTCTTAAACAAAGTGTCGCTATCCACAACAGATTTCTAAATTCTTGACAGTCAGACTCATGAAAACATGGAGGAGACACTAAAAACAGTAAAAAATTTGGAAATACCATCCTCATCTCGGGCATTTCCTCGCGTGAGGACAAGGGAAGAAAAGATGAGAAAACTCTAGTTCGTTGCCCTTTCTGTTGGGAAAGGTAAAGTAAAAAGTTATATACTATCACATTCAGTTCTCGAACCTCACTTCATAGAATCCATGTAGGATTGCCACCGTCCCGATTTTGTAGGGACCGTCCCTTCTTTATTGTCATTGTCTCGTGTTCCTTCACCGGAAGATGTGGCTCAGTGCATCTACTGATGTCACTGCAGTGCCTCTAATCGGGAGGTCCTAGATTCGAGTCCCGACGGCGGCAGGATTTTCGACACTTCCTTGTCAGCTAGGTGGAATTCAGTCTCTTTCTGGAGCAGAATTCTAGAGACCGGCTGCTGTGACCAGAAGTTTCCCGTGGTTTCTTCAATCAACAGCACGTGAATGCCGGAGCTGTACCCAACAAAATGGGACACGAACCGCGCTCGATCTTTCGCTTCTCTTACCTGTCCTATCGGGACTAATGATCTCGGTAGTTACGGTCCTTACGGAACTAATGATCTGGGTAGTTGACGCGCCCGGAATCACTAACACTCTATCTTGTCCCTTCACGAATAAAGACCTTACGTTTTGGTTGTTTCATAAGTTCGCTATTACGCATCTTATTACAGGCTCTTCTAAAGTCTATTTAAAATAATAGATAATATTAGTATTTTCTAAATAGGAATAAATTAAAAATTGCAAAACGGCGTCTCTGCAACAGCTGTAATTAGATTCCACTACGACGTAAAAAGGTTTTCGGAGACGTTTCAAAATTTTCAACACGTATCACGTTCTATCTTGATTCCACTTGCAATTTTAGACGTGCTGAATAAATACAGAAATGTAATCAGAAAGAAAAGAAAATTCGTTTTCGTCAGTCTTTTAATAAAATTATAGATCTAGAATTAATTTGTTTTTTTTGTCCTTTGCCTTGTACTTTAAAGCTTATGAAATGAAATGAATCCATTTCATTTGTATCTCGAGTGGTTGAATGAAATACAGGGTTGTTGACAGCTCCTATGAAATATGTTTTAGTTATCATAAGTATCAGTAGCTCGCTATTATTTAACTGTTCCACCATTGCGCACTTGATAACTACAATAATATTGGCTTGATTGAAACATTAAAAGCAGGAATTTGCCGGCAATTACTACGGTTGGAATGCATGTACTTATCTATAGTGCAAAATCAAACATTCTGGTACTGGTAAATTTACACTTCTTCAATCGTAATTCAGAATTCGAACTTGGTGATCGAACTTGGTGATCCGTCGAAACAGTGAACCAGCTATATTATGTGCTGTTGACGTAAAGCAAATAAAAAACAATTATTTCTCCTTGATGAGCTCGCTATTTGAAATCAAATTAATAAAATCTAGTTTCAATCACAAGACAACCATTATGCCGCCCAAGGACGCCAAGTAACTTACATAACGTACTAAAATAATGCAATGTGCGTGATAAGGACTCTCTTAGTATCTATTTACTAGACAACACCTTTACCAAAAACAAAATAGCATGTGGGTAGTGACATACATGTGTCCAAGAGCACTTCGGCAGCTGTCTCTGATTTGCAGAAGGTACCAGAAACTTCATTTGGGTGCCGTGGAGACGCCATTCATAACGTGACGGGTTTCCTTCTCAGAGCGGGCCACTTCCACGTGTTTAGAGGTGGCGCGCCTAGGTCGGAACGGATGAGACGAGATCATGCCAGTTTTGTATGGCCACTCTCCCACATACGGAGGCGCCGCGCTTACGACGCACACCAGAGCCATAAGAACGAGCAGAAACTTAAGGACGCGCATGGTGACGGCCACGTCGGTCTTCAACTAACACTTCATCTACCCTTTCCCAGCTCGCTTGAATATCTCTTGCGCGCTACTAATTATAAGTAGCAAAGTTATAAATCCTTTTCTGTCAGTTTCCTGAACTTTAGCCTTTGGATGGAAAAGAGGCTTCAAATTCTTATCAGTATTGTTCAGCCTTCCGTGGAACTTGTTATCCATGCGGCGTTAAACGTGACCTATTTCCTTGCAAACATTATTCTTGGAACAAAGATAATATTGCGCAGCGGACCAACTACAATTTTAATGGCTTTCATCGAAAACAATCATCAGTGTTAAGATATGAAAACTGTGAAATAATTTGCAAAATGCAATTGTTTTATTATTTTACAAAGCAATTCTTTTACTATTTTCCAGAACTGTTGCAGGTATTACGGCAAAAAGTCTAATAATTATTTCTATTACATAAGACGAATTACTAAGACGAATAAACATAAAGATAAAATTTTAAAACTTAGGAATAATTAACGGTTGTTATTTACTCTCAATATATTTATTTCACCTACTATTGAAATACACAACTTGGAAAATATTTAATTTTGACGAAAGACATTAAGCCATTTCATCCGTCATCATATGAAGCTGATACATACTATATTATTACAAAAAGTGGATTTTATAGTTATTTATTAAACTATTGCCTCGTTATCGCAACTACTTTTATTATGTTTTTCATTTAATTAACTAAATATTCTCATTTATTCTATGAAAAATCGTTGATTATCACGATGTTTATTGCACGTGTGCAATTAAAATTTCACCATGCAATTAGAACTCAGAAAATGAATCGAAATAGTTTAATTAAGCCACTGTAATCCTGACGTGGCCAGAGTATTTCCAGTTGGCCGTGAAACGTGAATAAAATCGTACATCACAGATTAATATGGTGATCATAAGTATCTAGACAATGAAGGACCAGTAAAATGGGTATTTTTTATAAGCAATATGACGGCATCAGCTGTATGCCTCAAATGGTAAAGATGAGCTTGAATGTCTCAAAATGTAAATTATTCTTGTATGAAAACGAACAATATTGAACATAACATGTGGATAAAGGGGTATAATTACACTCATGGTAAGTAAGAAAATTCGCTTCTATCGTCGCTCGTTTTCTTGAACGTACCTTCTTCTTCTGTCAGCAGATATTTCTCTTTATTGCCCTCTCTTCCTTCGTTCATATTATATGCCCAAACCATTCCAACCTTCTTATCTTGATGCAGGTAACTATCTTAGGTGTTTTATGTAGTTCGTCCAACTCTGAATTTGTTCTACTTCTCCAGATTTCATCTTCTTTCTTCCAAATTTTCTACGTAAGATTTTCCTTTCCCATATTGCCATGTTATTTTCCATTTTCTTCGTGAAGCTCCAAGCTCCAGAACCATACAATACCCCCGGTTTAATGACAACATTGTACAATTTTAACTTAGCGGCCTTTGAGATCCTTGTTGTTTTAAAAATTTTGCCGAGGTTGCCATATCATCTGTTATTCGCCGTTGTTCTCCTTTTCTACTTCATTATTTTCAGTAATATAGCAACCCAAATAATCTGTGGCATTCATTCATACTTGAACATATCACTCGCGCATTTAAACTCATCTTTATCCGCTCGTTTCTTTAATTTCACATTACGCGGTAGCGTAGAAGAAGCTTGATGTCTAAGGGGGTAATATTAATACAAGCAATACATCAATATTATATACATATAAAAGAGAAAGAGGGAAAAAAAGATAGAAAGAGACGGAGAAAGAGAGAGCCAGAGGGAGAGAGAGAAAGAGAGATAGAACACCATTGTTGCATTCCCTGCATTGTCGATACTCCGGCAGAATGGCGAATTTCCGGCAGAAAAAAATTCGTTGACGGGCCGTGATAAGGAAAAAGTCGATAAATCCAGTTGCTAAGTTAAGAAAAAAATTCCCTAACACGTGGTGTAGTCGGTATCCCTATTGTGTAAGTCTTTGATACAGAAAAAACAATTGAAAGCAAAACGTCCGTCCGTCCGTCCAGTGTATATGAACAACACTAGCGCGTACTAAACGCACTAAACTATGCGTACGGGTTATTCCAAATTGAAGAAACCCCTGTCCATCTGCCTTGAGTCGAAGCTCTGAGATTTCGAAAAGCATTCATTAATTTTTGGGGGTACTTTACATGAAGCCCCCCGGGCATTTTTGAATTTTTTTCAAAAACGGCTGCAATTTTTTTTCTTTAGATTTCTTATCAGAATAGAGTATAATACACTTAAGGTGGCATAGGTGCGATTTTTACGGTTTACTCTGAATTTTTGAAAATTGCAAAAGTTGGAATTAAATTCAGCGTCTTTCTACAACAACAAAATTGCACATAGGGATTTTTACTTCAAATAAAACTTGTTTTTCATAGTGTATTTTTTCTCATATTGCTCTATTCTTTTGTTTTTTCGAAAATTACAAAAATGTATTTTTTTTACTTGTCTCACGTTGTTAATATTTACATTAGCGTCAAATTTGTTCACATTATTATATTTACGAGTACTGTGCTTTAAATAATGTTAAGTAAAGTTCCTCGAAAACTCAACCGTTTTCTGTGAAAAGTAGCTCAAAATTGCGCATTTTTCAGAAACGCTCAAACGCCTTTTTCTCATAAATGGCTCCAATTTTTTTCTTCAAACTTTACGAACGGGAAGTGCTAGTTGCACTTTTTAATGTGACTTAAAGTTCAAATTGGGGTATTTTTTATTGTTTCAAAAATTACATAAATGTTATTTCATTTAAAGATCTCTCATGCTTTTAATACGCACGACCAATTTGTAAACACTATGTATTTGTGAATGTATGTGCTTCAAAAGATGAAGTTTTTCAAAAACTCAAAAATTTTTCTGTGAAAAAAGAGCTTCAAATTTCGTATTTTTAGTAGTGGTTAAACGGCATTTTCTTAAAAACGGCTCCAAATTTTTCAAAGAAAGTTGCCATTTAGGACGACGTTTTACTGTTCTTTAATATTTCTAAAATACGAGGATTGGGGCAGAAGTCATGACAACTATGTTATGAAATATGAAATGTGAACTCGAATATGCTAAAATGCTCTTAAAACATGAAACCAGAAATGTCATTCGAATTACCTCAATAAATATGACAAAAATAAAATTTTAGTGTGTCGTTAAATGTACATGCACTTTTTCCATACCTTGTCCTTTCATGTTCATATTTTACATTTTCCACCCGCCCTCTTATTTTCACAAAAAAATAGTTGCCATGACTTATGCCCCAACCCTCGCAATATTCCCGTTCTACAATTAGGAAACCGAAAAATTAAGGAAATGTCAAAAAATGTACTTTGAGTGGCGATAGATGTCAGCAGTTCGAAGGCCAAAGGAAATAGAAAACTGACACGAGAAATTCTGTGCCATTCTGTAGCACCTCTAATTTTTCATATTAAGTGCTCACCTTCACCCTCGCGTGAGTCGCCGGCACGCCCCGTTGATGTACACCGATCCCTGAGGACAGCGACCAGGGGAAGTGATAACCTCGTGCTCAGGTAGGTCCGGAAAGGGTACCTCTTCATTTCTGTCCGAGAAGTCGCTGTTCGAACGGCCTTCGTCACTTCGAGGAGCAGAATTGAGCTCCAGCACTTCTCCAAACCCTCTAACCTCCTCAACCTGTATGTGTGGCGGAAGTATAACAGAAGAAATGTTGACTTTCCCTCTTGAAGCACTTTTGTATACATTTTTATATCATTGTCTTCATCGAGAAATGTATGAAGTTGACTGCCAAATTCTAGAATTGCCCTACTCCCAATCATCTAGGCTAGTTTGGGATCTAACTATGGTGTCTACATCTCCGAGAGCTGTTTATGAAAATAGAAATGAATGAAAAATATAGTAATTATATACAACTACATAAAAATACAGGATGAGTAAACTCAGATAAAAAGAAACAACACAACATTGCCTGGCCAATAAGGTGAACAAAAGTTTCTTGTGTCATTTTTTAATGTTTTTATTTTGGTAAATGTTTAAGCAATGATTTGACAAATACTATGGCTTCATAAAGTTTGAATGTTTGTGCTGATGGAAATCGAATCAACTAACAACCTGTTACCTTGAAATGGATAAACTTCGGACAATCCGTCAACCTACAGGCTTAATTGAGTTAAGGATACAATGATTTAACTAATTTTGTTATCATTTTTCACTAATAATTCCGCGCGCTAATAGAGGCAGAATGACAGCTTATCAGTTTAGAACGTTGCGTCGTTACATGGAAGAGTGAAATGAAATATTGCAAGCTTGAATCATATTTTTTTGAATGTTTTTCTTTGTTATTGGGTTAATGAGAGAATATCTTTTGATACGCAGATGGGGAACAATGATACATTTAACAATAGTGTGTGATTGAAGTCCCTTAACACTCTAGGTCCTTTAACACATTGTAAAATATTGATTTATTGATTGATTAGTGATTACGGCGGCGTCAACTGCTAAGATCATTAGTTCCGTATGTGTAAAGCATATTTTTTATTGCGGGAGGTGGCTGGCTTACGAGGATTTTGCCCAACAAGATATCTCCCAGCAGCATGGCACCTCCCCAGCCGGGGCAAGTTCTAAGCATCCGACTGGTCTCTTGATATATGAGGTAATGTAGTGCTTATATGTGTAAATAAGAAGTGAGGAAAGAACAAGAAAAGGAAGGAAAGATTGCGCGCGGTCCGCGGCCTGTTTGTTGAGGAACTGCTCTGGCATTCGCTTGGTGTTGATCGAAGAAACACGGAAAACTATCGATCAGAAGAGCAGCCGGCATCTAGAATTATCCTCCAGGCAGTGGATGAATTCGACCTAGCTATCTAGCTAGTGCCGAAAATCCTGCCACCACCTGGACTCGAACACCAAGACTTTCTGGTCAGAGGAAGTGCAGTAACATCAGTTGATGCGTGTTATGTCCTTCATTGATTTCTTCTGTCCTTTCACGCAGTGCTGCTTGTCTATTAGCACTCACAACTCTATGCAAACAACCGACAAATGGTATTAATTGATGTTACTGAAATGCCTCTGTCTGAGAGGTCCTAGGGTTCGAATCTCGACGGGGGCAGAATTTTTTACACTAGATAGGTAGGTAGGTAGGTGGAATTCAGCTTCTGTCTGAAGGACAATTCTAGTTACCCGATGCTTTGATCGGTAGTTTTCCGTGGTTTCTCCGATGAATACTAGGCAAGTTCCGGAGCAGTAGCTTAAGAAACAGGCCAAGGACCGCGTGCGATCTTTCCTTCTTCTTCCGTGTCTTTTCTTCACTCCTACTTACACACACATACCTCACATGCACTACACTATCACGCTTATCGGGAGTTAAAGCTTCTCCCGGTTGGGGAGGTACCCCGCTGGTGAGAGATAACTGGTTGGGAAAAAGTCCCCGCTAGCAGATATAGTTTGACGCCGGGTCTTGCCTGCTAATGGGGGAAGATCACCGCCATCTCCCGTGACGAAAAAATACACTACGCTTACGGGAATAATGACTTTAGCCGTTGACGCGCCTAGAATAACTAATCAATCCATTGCTGAAGATACACAAGTGTCAAAATTAATTATTATTAATTAAAATTAATTAATTAAGCAATGCCTGCCTTCCCACCTGAGTGAGCAGCGCCAAGACGAGCAGGGCGGCCGCCGCCTTGGCGAGCGCTGCCATCGCGTGAGGGGCCGCGTGCAAATAAGCGGTGGATGGAGCGGAAGGTGGCACCTGGCAGCGGTGGCAGCAAGGCCACCTTCAAAGCACGCTATTGGATGCCACAAGACACAACATCCTAACTCATCAGCGGGGAAGGGGAGTCACAACATGACGTTTGTGAAGTATGTATTCATGTAGTAATTAGCGGACCCACCAATGCCGTGCTATTACTACAGGGTGTTTATTTAATTAAATTATTATTTTATTATATAAATACAATTTAAATTCGTTATTCAATAAAATTAATAATTGATTTTTGTGTGATAATTCATTTTCTTCTGCGTCATTTCTATTTTTCTTAATACGATTAATTAATTAACAATTGAATATGAAAAATATGTTTCACCAAATATACTTAGAAAATTACATAAATTTGTATTAACTTCGCTTAATTTTATCGATAATAAACAGCAAATTGCAATTTCAGCTGCAAATGAAATGTGAATATATCCAATTTTTAATCAACACTGAAAGAAACGTCTCCATGTACTATTAGATTGCATTTAAACTGCTCACTCGGCAAACCTGGCACTAATGAAACAAAAACATAAAACAATTTATCATAAAAAAGTAGTGTAGGATGAGTTTCGGCAATGCTTAATCTTCAGAGTCGTAGTTGGAGAGGATGGAACGAATAAATTACTCCCCTTAAATAATTTCAATATAGAGTTTGCGTATCTTTCAATAATACTATAAAAGTATTTCTAATCTAACAATATTTATATGAATATGCGAAGGAAGTAACTACATTACTAATTTCCAGAGCGCATAGAATTTCAAAGAAAATTATGCAGCCTCCGCGCATGTGATAGATGTTTATGATTTCCTTAGGTACGAACTACCGAGTATTAAACAGTTTCAATTTTGAGTGAAAATGCAAATATTTGATTGTGGTTTTTACTTATTCGCATACTTGCCTTACTGAGTTCTCAAGTGCGTTAGTGCTTACGAAACAACTGACATTAGGAGACAGAAATACTCCAAGGAACCAAGGAAGAGGCTGCCTGCCGTTAACTATTTGCTACACACGTACTTTCTGATAACTAGTAACATTTTTTTTAGAACCGTTTTGTTTGGTTTTGTAGAGCAGGCCGCTGCAAGCCACTTTACTATATTTTGTGTTTAGATATCCAAACTTCAAAGTCGTACCTTAGGGGGGCGTTAAAATGTTAAGTACATGATAAAGTGTTCGAGAAACGCGAATGGGCGAGAGAAAAAAGTGGGAGAGGGAGGGGGAGGGAGGGGGAGAGAAGAGGAGAGAGAGCTGGAGAGAGAGAGAGAGATAGAGCGGGAGGGAGAGGATGTGAAAACGAGTATGTGAGAGATAGTGTGTATGTGGGGTGAGAGAGAAAGAGAGGGAGCTGAGACACTGTGTTGTGTGTGTGTGTGTTTTGTGCGTATGCTTTGGAACGACATGATCTTTCAGCAGGACTTCCGCGACCCACGTGGCACATCAAGAAATTTATTCTCCTGACGCAGGTGCACTCTTCAATATTCTTTGTAAAAACAACACTTCCGCCTGTCGGATTTCATTAAAACTACTTTAAAGAAACTCTCCCGGCACTAATAAAAAGAAAGTAAAAATTTCAGCGAAATTGATGGAATAGATTTTGCATCCACACGGAACACATGAAGAATGGCTTTTATTTATCTCGATCACATTTAGATTTGCATCAAATATTTATAAGAATTCTAATTAATTTGGTTAATACTTACAAAAATGATCTTAATATTGAAAATTTAGGTACAAGAAATGTGGATCCGAATGTTACAAATAGTAATACCCACATTAAATAAAATGTGATCAATCAGCACAAAATATACTTAACCTTTCAATTTGAAATAACTCAAATGTTCATGCACTCTTTTTAGTCTGGCTTGACAAATGCTTTAAAATACTATAGTTTGTTTTACGACTTTCAAAATGCGAGGAAGTTCTTCCTGGTGCATGACGAAGTCTTCCGGCACTTGACCGCCTGGGAATCCCAGCGTCCTGTGGGTGCTGAGCACTTCCCCTGACATGGTTTTCACCGGTAGGGGGGACTCAGGGCATCAACTGATGTCAATACGGTGCCTGTGGACGGAAGGTTCTAAGTTCAAGTCCCGACGGTGGCAGGGTTTTTCGACACTAGCTTGTCAGCTAGGTCGAATTCAGTCGCTGTCTGGAGGAGAATTCTAGCAGCCGGCTGCTATGATCTATAGTTTTTTGTGGTTTCTCCGATTAACACCAGGCAAATGCCGGAGGAATACCTAGGGCCAGGAACCGCGCGCGTTCTTTCCTTCCCCTTGTCCTATTCTCATCCCTTACTTACACAATGTGTAATACACACACCTACACACACACATGCCGGTTGGGAGCTTAGAGATTGTCCCTGCTTGGGCGGTGCCCCGCTGGTAGGATATACCCGGTTGGGAAGAACCTAGCTAGCCGACGGTAGGTTGGCACCGGATCTCGCCTTTCAGCGGGAGTAGACCACAGCCATGGTGGTCCCGATGAAACAACACACATGTAGGACTAATGACCTTAGTCGTTGACGCACCCTAAATCACTAACAATCAATAAATCTGGCACGGCTCTACAAAATATAGATAGAACTTTTACATTAAGTAGTAATCTACTTCCTGATAAAGGAGTCAGTCGCCTGATCGCTCAAGTTCCGTACGTTTTCTCCGCATATCCTAAGGCAAACGTCTTGACACTCACTCCATGAGCTTCAACTCACTCCTATTTCTTCTGAAATTTCGTCAATAGAGGAACGATGATCCTCGTTGATTTTTTGGCGGATTTTCTCAACGTTTTCATCGCTTCGAGATGTTGAAGAGCGCCCAGAACGAGCATAGTCCCACGCCCGAAACGAATACTCATGTCACCTCGTTTAAAGCGCTCAAACCATTCCAAAACCTCTGTGCGGCCCTTAGCATCCTCCTTGAATGCCTGTTAAAGCATTTGGTAAGCTTCTGTTGCTGATTTTTGAAGCAGGAAACACAATTTTAAACACACTCTTTGTTCTTTTAAATCTGCCATAACTATTTTCCCGGCGATACACCAGAATAGTAAGAGAAAAACAACACTACAATCAAACGATCACATACAAAATGACGGCGCCTGGATAGTTGTTTCATGACGGTCTCTAGTAACCCCATCTAGAGGGAGAACTCTCTAATACGTCCACGAAAGACACAGCGCTCTCAGACCGATTATTTTTGGGTCCTCCCTCGTACCATCTTATTTTCCTTGTAAAATATTCTGAAACGTGTGTAATACTCAACAATATTCTGAAATATGACAATACTCAAATTAAATATACAAAAGTAATAAATTACTACACTTGATTTGAATTGATTGTTTGATTTTTCCAGACGTCAACAGCAATTATTATTTCCAGTAGTCTGGTGAACGTTATCGTGGGAAATGGTAGTGTTTCTACCCAGGTTGATCTATACGTCGGCTTGCAATTTCCCTCATCAGAAATATTCCTCAAAGGGACACTACTCATGCCGAGACAATCCGTCAGATCTCCCGTTAATATTGGTAATGTAATGTCGTGCATGTGAATGGGGTGAATACAAGAAAAACTAAAGAAAGATCGCGCGCGGCCCATGGCCCGTTTGTTAGAGAACTGTTCCCGCATTCGCCTGATGTTGATTGGAGAAACCACGGAAAACTGCCGGTCAGAGCAATCCGCACCTAGAATTGTCCTCTACCCAGCGGTTATATTCGATCTAGCTTGTGTCTCCCTAGGACCTCCCGGTCAGAGACATTGGATTTGGAGATTTTTTCGCATCTACAAACATTTTAATGAAGTTTTACACTTTATGGGGAGAGAAAATGAATCGCCAAATGTGGCCTAGCAGCTCTACGTTTTTCAGGACTCAGGAGTGTGCAGGAATGCAGTTTCGTAAGCATGAATTCCTGTTTCAAAAAAAGGATGGTGATTATGATTACATCCGTCAGTATGCAGGAATTCCTGTTTCAAAAGAAGGATGTTGATTATGGTCGTTTTAGTGGTTCTGGTTTGCGTTTGTGGTTTCTTGGGTAATGCCAAGAGTGCAAGTTCATTTTTGGATACAGAAAGGAAAATTGTCGATATTAGTTGCTGAATTTACTGTATTGTTAAAGTTGCATTATTTATTATTATTAATTTATAATTAATTAATTGTTAAAAACAAAACAACCACCTACAGGAACTGTTGCAGTACGAACTAATCAGTTTTGTTTATCTGACGTCATATTGACAAATGAGACAAATTCGTCTTTTCATTTAGACCAAAAAAAATAATTACAAAATGTTTCGAATTCTCGTTTGATTCAGCAACGAGCTAGTAAGCCGTATGGTTTTGTATGCACCATGGGCGTTACTGAATGATTTTGCCTCTCGGGCGACATCCGACCCCTCGGGCCAGAGGCTCTTGGGTTTGGGGGTCGCCCTCGAGGCGGCGGCATTTACTTGGCGCCCTAGATACATAAATAACCATTGTATTATTTATAATGTACGTACAATTATCTTTCAACATTGTTAACTGTATAAAACCTGGCAGTACTTTTGTATTATTGGTATTAAGTATTGCATTATTACAGTAATGGATTATTATAATAATAATAATAATCTTGTTTTAATATTGTATTACATTTAGAATATTGTCTAAGATTATTGTATTTTTAACTTGCCACCCGACAACAGTACATTTCAAGAAAATAAAATTATTATTATTATTATTATTATTAGTATTATTATTATTAGTAGTAGTATTATTAAAAAATAGGAATTAAAATACAATCAATGAAAAAATTCAGGGTACATGTTCTAATACTAAATGTAGAGTATTCCTATTTCGTTTTCGGTTGGCAAATGTCGTTGCCAGTATATCCAGAAGTACCAAATGCCTACTGTAATAATGTGATTAGTGACAATTTTTTATTTATTTTTTCAATGAAAACTTACAACATCTGAACATTGTGCCAATATTGAAAATATTGCGATTGACAGAGGACATTATCGAAGGTTGTCATGATCATAAGCATACAGTTGCAGTATTCCTTGACATCGCAAAAGCTTTCGATACAGTTAGGCACCCAGGACTAATATTCAAACTCCGGAGCATTGGTACTTCCCAATATTTCGCACGCATAATAGAAGATTTTCTTTGTGAACGCACTTTTTCAGTGCGACTTCCTGGTGCACTCTCAACACCATACCCCATCAAAGCAGGAGTTTCGCGGGGTTCGAGCCTCTCTCCAACCTTATTCAATATCTACATAGCTGACGTACCCACCACACCATCAACATCCATTGCCACTTTTGCAGATGACATAGCAATCTACTCCACAAACCGAGACATAGAAACAGCAATAGAGGATCTGCAAAACCATCTCACTGTATTTTCCGATTGGGCACAGAAATGGCATATTATGATAAACGCAAGCAAGAGCCAAGGGAAAATATTCACTCTTGGAAGACCACTTGACCCACCCACACTCACCTATCAAAACCATAACATACCATGGATTCCTGCGAACGCCACGGCAAAATACCTTGGAGTATTACTCGACAGACGACTCACATGGAGACCCAATATCATGCATAGAATAGCACTATTACTATCACTAATACACGGCTGCCTAGTGCCATTGACCAATCAATAAAAAAGTAAATAAAAATAAATTAAATTAATTAAATAATAGAACCTGGTTGTCAGTTGTGTGTTGACGGAGGGAGTTGACGCGCAATATGCTCCCCATCACGTTACTATACAACACGATATACGACTCACATTAACAACAAAACTAATTTCACTAGTTACTCACAAATTCTGGCTGAAGAAACACATTTCATCCCATTTAACCTCACTTTCAACACTTGTAATAACTTCCAGCTCAATAATAGTGATAATCGAATCATTTGAATAATTTGTTCTATAATATTTGCTAACAACATTGTGCAAGGACAGAATTTTATGTTCGGGATGGCTTAGGTTACGACACGGACAATGCGACGTGACCGCGCAACGTAATGATGAACTATCAAACACACTCTAATTATATTACCAGTACAAACATTCCCACAAAGCAGCAGATACCTGAGATTCTACTCTTACTAACCTGTCCACCAGTAAGATATCCATTTTTTCAATAATGATCTCATATGCAACAATGAAGAAACTAAATTAAATATTCGGATAACATTTATTTAACCATGTTCGTCTAGGAATCCATCAAAATATTTAAATAGAAATTCCACCTTTACGAGGGGGCGGTTGTCGGTGGGGTTCTGCATTTTGGGATCTGGGAGCGGTACACTGGTTGCACAAGACTAGCTGCGCCGCTGTTCAGGTTTGGTATTACTCGCGCAACGATTCTTGAACGATGGATTGAAGAAATGCGGGTGGAGAGGGAGCAAACAAGTTTACATCGACCACTAGAAATCGGCCACTAGATTTTATGAAACAATGTCGATCTCTGGAGAATCAATCATGACTTCGCAACCTTCTCAATAATTTGCGTTTTAAATTTCTCAGGAGTTCGAGGCATATCCTATGATGGATCTTAACCTGCTTCGGTCATTTATTTAGTTTTTTTTTGAAGAAAATCGCGGACAGAAGTTCTTATACAGAAAATAGTTTCTATTTCGCGCCAGTGAAGATATGTTTGGAATGCTGGTATCAGTGCTCGCTGCGAGCTTTCGCCGTCAACTGTTTATTGTGCCAGAGAGGGGGAAGAAAGATCATCGTTCAAGAAAAGTTGTGCGATGAATATAAACTTGTATTTTTATTAAATTATAGATAATAGATTTTTCCTTTTTCAGATATTTTATTGAAGAACAAATTATGTATAATTATATTCAGACTATAACGAAATAACTATCTTTGTTACATATATATATTTCATTGAAAAGAAATACAGGATTATTAGAATGAAAATATTCTTGCTCTCGACAGGTACTGAGAAGGGATGTTGGAGGTAATGTTTGCATTAATCTGAAACAAAACACATTGAAGTTAAGAATATTCATTTAAAATTATTAATTTGAATGCAAATTAAATGGAAGAACGTGCACTTACGGTTTGTAAGACACTATCTATTAAACATATTAAATTATAAACAAAATAACAGCCTTAAACACCAAAACAAAAAATAAAACTAATAATAAAAATGGTTTGTACTTTTGTAGTGTTCTTGAACATACTAAGTCAATGGTTATGTGAAGGACTTAATAATGGTTATCTATAAAAATCTACAGAAAAATGTGGGTCACGAAAATATATCTTTCATCGTTTATGTACATTTATCATGTTCAAAACAATTTTGTTGACATTTAAAGAAACATAGTTTTTTAACAGAATGTTTTCTCAATTTGTACATTTTGTTAGAACACATAATGAGGCATAAAATACACAATTTTCTTGCAGTTCACTTGAAGAAAAGATCCTGTGTATCTTAATGTCATGCAAAGAGTCCACACTCTTTTGTCTCTTAAATACTGCGTTCTTAAGTTGAAAATTTTACGCTACGTATTAAGAAATCAGCTCCACTGAAATTTCTCTACCAGTTACCTGCCAAGACTAGACGCAAGCCACGCGTTCAAGATAACATGGAATCGCAACATATTCGACAATCACGAAGATCACCCTTTCACAGAAAATTTAAAAAAATCAGTATTGAAACGTGTGTGTATGACTTGTAATTAGTATTATATGTTGACAAATAAACTAACCAATTTTCTGAATTAGTTGCATTTGGTTTCGTGCTACTTCCCTGCTGTTAATTGACTAAAGTTTACAATAAATTATATGATATATTCACTAAAACTGTCAATTGAATTCCTCAAACTCCTTACGTGTTAGAGAAAATCTGTTTTCAGATTCATAAACAGAAGGCAAAAATTGATTAAAATCTCCATCAAAACAGAAATCCTTCCAAAAAAAATCATTTTGTAAGTCTGTGTTATGATTATGGTGAGTACGCACTTTCATATTTTTTTTTACAATCTGGAGCGCGTGCTACCATCTTAATTTCTGTTTTTAGAGCTCTCGTCATCAGAGTGCCACTGCGGACAGACTTTCCTGGCGCACTATAGTATCCTCCTCCAGTGTTATCCGCAGTTCGATTAGTATATTATTGCATTTTGTAACTCTTTTGTTATTCTACTCGGTTACCCTTCAGGTATATGTTATTGTTCTTCTGTTACATACCGTATTGTTACTTATAATTAGGTAAATGTTGGCGTACAATCGTCTTTGTTTATTTTTATATGGCTTCTTATGTCATCTAAATTGACATGACATTTGTCATTTTTCTGAAAGACCAAACACATGTGTCTGGGTCCTGGGCTTGGGTGTCCAGTCCACAGGTGTCTTCTGAGTGCGTGGTACCACTTCAATCTGTCAATCTCCTAAATTATTTGAATAGGTATATTTTTGCCGAATATTGCTGATACACATTTATTAAATTTTCTCTTCTAAAGTATCCTCTTGTGTTTTTGAATGATTGATTGTCTAGTGTTTCCGGGCGCGTCAAATGCTAAGGTCATTAACTCCCGTGAGTGTAGTGCATGTTTCTATCACGGGAGGTGGCAGTGATCTTCCCTTGATGGATGTAAAAATCTGGTTCCGACCTACACGTTGAGTCGTGGGGATTTTCCCTTGCCAGATACCTCTTAACAGCAGGGCATCGCCCAGCCGGGTCAAACTCCCGACCCTAAGCTTCCGACTGGTCTCCCGACATATGTGGTAGTGTAGTGCCTGTAAGTGTACGACAAATTATTTCGAGTTATGAAATAGATCTTCACACTTCTAGAAATACGTGAAAACATCGCTACATTGGGTGCTTCAAGAGTTTTCCATGGTTCCCTCTTTGAGTGAAGTTTTCACTATTTAGTTAATTGAAATCTTAGGCTTCCGAAACCGGAGTAATGTAAATGATCTTGGCTATTCGTGTGACGCTGCGTCGAAGGCTGTGGTGCCGACGTTTCGTCCATCTTGCCATCTTCTTCAGGGCTGGTCTGCCTCAGGGCCGGCAGACTAGCTCTGAGGAAGACCACGACGAGATGGTCGACGCGGCGTCACACGAGCCAAGATCATTTATGTTTAGTTTATTGCTTTACTGTTTCAAACTAGTGGTTCTAAAACAGCACTTGCTTTTCCGCCTTGAGTAATGGTTTTGTAAAAGTATTTTTACCACAATTTATCTCCGAATTAACAGATCTCAGTCATATTTTTTTGTAAAACTCATTACAAATTGTAGAACATTTGATGCAAAAACTAAACATTTTCAAGTAAATACCAACACAAATTTGACAATTATAACTCCTTTTCATACAGATAAAGCATTTCCCAACAATGAGACGTAATTCACAGAAATTCAGCTTTTGAGTTATTGAATGCCATTGTTGCATTTCAATGTGATATTTCCTTTTTTTAGTATTCTGTTTGTTCGGCATTACTGATATTTTCTGAAGGCTAGAAATTTTCATTTCATATATTTCCAACAGTTTATAAATAATTTCTAAAAGATTAATTTGTAAACGTATAACAAAAGCTCGAATATAAGAAACGAACAAAGAAATATGAAATAATATATACAAATTCTAACTTACGTAGCAGCCCACTGCTTTGAATCACCTCTCATATTGCACTCACGAAGCTCAGGAGCAATTGTCGGAGCGGGAAAGTATATTTAGACCAAATTACTCAAAAAATACTAATATTTTAGAAAAATCCAACATTACCTTATTTGTTTCTGATGAACACATTAATGAATACATTTCATTAAGAAGAAATTGAAATTACACAATTGTAGTTTTAACTAGTGGTGCTACAGAATGGCACAGACTTTCCCGTATTAGTTTTCTATTTCCTTGGGTCTTCGCTAGCTATTCGGAATTGCCACAAACTCTTTCTTGCCAGCTGTCGTCTATCACCGCCAAACGTACATTTTCTTAATTTTTCGTTTTCCTATTGGTAGAACGGATATGTTAATTTTAGAATATTAAAAAAACACAAAAACCTAGCCATAAATGGCAATTTCTTTTAAAAATAATGTGCCGTTAAGAGAAAATGGCGTTTTAGCGCTACTAAAAATGCGAAATTTGAAAATCATTTTCACAGAAAATATTTGAGTTTTCAAAATACTTTAAATTGCTGGTAATGTGCATATTAAAGATGTGAGAGATCTTTCAGAAAAATTACAATTATGTAATTTTTGAAAAAACAAAAAAAACTCAAAATAAACTTACGGTTTACTAAAGACTACTAATTACTAATTACACGATACTAAAGACGCTATTAAAGACTACTTAAAATACGCTAATAAAGACTACTAATTACACGCTTTACTAATGTAATTATGAGTGTAATTATCACTACCCGTTCCAAAAGTATCAAGAAAAAATTTGCAGCCATATATGAGAAAATGGCGTTTGAGCATTTCTGAAAATGCCGAAATTCGAGTTACTTTTCACAGAAAAGGGTAGTGTTTTCGAGAAACTTTACTGGATATTATTTAAAGCACATGTACTCGTAAATATACTAATATGAAAAAATCGCCGCTAGTGTAAATATTGTCGACGTGAGAAATATGTGAAAAAATTTAAATATTTTTAATTTTTGAAAAAACCAACCGATAAACTAATATGGCTTTTATGTCATCTGATAGAGTAAATTTACCACTATCCCTACCAAAAGTTTAAAAAAAATTTGGAGCCGTTTTTGAGAAAATCTTGTTTTTGTAATTTTTTAATCTTGCACATATTGCAAGCAATATTGTACGAAAACTACTAAAATTCTGAAAAACATTTACATGACCTTGATGAAAGAACTCAATATGCAGAACAAATTTTATTTGAAGAAAAAATCTCTATCTTCAATTTTGTAGCTGGAGAAAGACGCCGAAAAAAATTCAAACTTTGAAAATTTTCGAAAATTCAGAGTTATCCGTGAAAATCGGACCTATTCAACGTTAATAAGTGTGTTTTACTCTATTCATACAAGAAATTTAAAGAAAAAATTTGGAGCCGTTTTTGAGAAAATGTAGAAAATCCCCGGGGGTCTTCATATAAAGTACCCCCAAATTTTGAAGATTCTTTTTCAAAATCTCAAAGCTTTGACTAGAATCAGATCGACTAAGGAATATCCATTTTGGAAGAAATCGTACGTATGGTTTAAGCGCTAGCAGTGTTCACAGACGCACGGACAGACGGACGGACGGACGGACGGACGGACGGACGGACGGACGGACGGACGGACGGACGGACGGACAGACGGACGTTTTCCTTTCAATTGGGTTGTCGGTATCAAGGACCTAGAAAACAGGATTTCTGGCTACACCACGTGTTAGGGGATTTTTTTTTCTTAATTTAGCAACTGGTTTTATCCATTTCTTTCTTTTTACGGCCCGGCAATTAATTTTTTCCGCCGAAAATTGGCCATTTTTTCGCGCAGCATTACATAACTTTCCCTATAGTACGTATATCACTCCGTGTATACGTACGTATACAGGAAAATAAATATGATGAACTTGTGAACTTTTATGTTATTTTTGAAAGTGAATTTATTCTGAGATTTATTATGATGAGTTTCACAATTAAAGCTTACTTTACATAGACTTAAAAAATCACGAGCATGTACTTTGATATTAAATAAATATCGGAATATTCAAAAATCAATATTTTATTCAGACGATTGTGATTACTAATTAAAATATATTATTTGTAAAATCTTGGTTTTCTCTCCTGGTCGTTCCCTATTTTCTGGAAATGTATCTATCAGAAAAGATAAAATGTTTTTTATACAGCAGAATTAAAAACGACTTTTTCTGTTGCCAGAAACAGTTAAAAAAATGACTTTTTACGGCAAAAATGATGACGTTTTGTATTTTACGGCACGAGTGTTTGAGTCACCACACATTCAGCCAAATCGCAATGAGATAATTTTGGTGAGGCAGCGGCAAACGGAATAGCCGGTCCCCGTTTTCTTGCATCCGAGACGTCACAAGAAAGTTGTTTCGGAAAATTAAGTTTGATTCTTTTGGAAATTTATAATGCTTTTATACAAAAAATAGTGTATTCCAATCATTTATAATGTTGCTTTATTGCATTTGTACAAATTAGAAAACTTACTCGTTTTCAAAACATGTACTCGTGCAATAAAGCTTAATATTATAAATTAATTGCACAAATTATAATAGTTCTAATATTAATATCAGAATCGTTTGCAATGAAATAAGGTGGGTAAAATGAGGCACGGGTTAATTCCGCTCAAGTCGGCATGTAGATCGGCGCCGGATTACGCCATCCAGTGGTTGAGGAACCACCTCCTCCTGGGTACAACCAACACTACATGAACCGCACTACTACGTGCCCCGCAACGCCAATCAACCAACGCACAGCGGCTGCCCCACCTTCAGTCGCCGTCGGAGTTGCTCTGGGAGCTGTCGGCGGCTGCGCGTGCGTTGGCGCTGGCGCGCGCGCGTGCGTTGGCGGGGCCGTCGGCGTCGTTGGCCTCCTGCAGCACGCGCACCACCGTCTCGGGCGCCCAGTCGTTGTCCACGCCGTCCATCTGCGCGCGCAGCGGCGCCGCCAGCGCCAGCACCAGCAGCAGCGCCAGCGCCGCGCGCAGCAACGCGGACAGGGAGACGCGCATGGTGGCAAGAGGGCGAGTGCACTGCCGCGAGGCGCCGGGCCGGGCGACGCGGTCGGCCGCTGCCCCCGTGCCCTCCGGCGCCTTATCGCTCCGCTCCCGCGCCTCTGACGGCGCGCAGTGGCCTCTTCGACGATAGAACGCAAATCGTATCACTGCTGTTTCATTTTGCATTCTCGCAAAAAACGGTGATTTTTCGACAGAAAGTCTCTTATTGTGGAGACATGATGCCTGGATAAATCTGTTTCCTATTTGTAGTTAGACAGGAGTTTCTATAGGTTATTTGACAGAAAATCTCTTTCAGTGGAGATCTGATACGGAAAAACTGGATAAATCTTGTTTCTATATGCCCTAAATTACTTTCTTTATCACGTTTGGTATTCAGAACCGATTGGGTCACCGATTCCGGCAAATTAGTCCACGGCAGTCTGTCTCTGAACAACACTACCGGCAAAACAGGTTTTTCGCTAAAATGATTATTTCCCAGTCGATCTGTATAAAGTGTCCGCTCTTTGAATTTGAATCTATTTTTTTTTATTTTTGGGATGACTTGACATGCACGTAAAAGGACATTTTTAATTTTCCTTAAAAAAAACTCAAACTTAACTTTTCCAAAAACTCAAACAAACTTTTTGTTTTCCTTAACTTTTTCCTCAGATGAAAGAAGGCTTATAAGAAAGGCGCAGATTGAATTGTAAAAGTTTAAATATTTCACATCTTCCTATAACTGCAGTGTTAATTATATTTTGTCTTAATGAAAGCTGGTCTTCAAAGTTACATCTTTAAATAAAATCGTGTACAATATTTGTACACAGTGTACAATCGTGAGATTTTTTAAAAGTACTGTGCATGAAATCAAGAAAATTTCAAAAAAAGATTTCCACTTTTTTTCTTTAATATTGTCTCCATTAGTTCGAGAGAGGTTTTATAAAATGGCCCATGTCTGATTTTTGTTGAACTCTATGAATTTTCAAAAATTCCAATTAATGTGAGGAAGTGTGTGTTTTTGTATCTTCACACATTATTTCCTTTGTTTTATTTTCGGCTTGCTGTTGCCGGCATTATACTGCCAGGGAGGGTGAGCACCCGACTATCGTCTATTCGATTAGAACTCCCTTTGGGCTAACTGAATTTTCAGGGGTAGTCACGTAGTTTTTGCTGCGACTACGATGATCGATCAGTGACTTTTGACAGGTAGAAAGTTGGAAGGCAAAATATTTCTTTTCTTTATCATGTACCAAACACTAGAATATTAAAAATCATATAGAGTAACTTCTTACAGACTATACATATGAGAATAATTTTTTGTAGTGACTTTTCAATTACTTCTGATACTTCTCTCCATATCGTGACTAAGTTCATTCTTCTTTACAAAGGGCTAATGGGTATGAATACAGACTGCAATATTAACTATGTCATTGATCCATTTATATTTTGAAATTTTGTGTTTCCAACACTCCAGAAGTTTGCCGACCTGGATGGCCGAGGTGGCTAGAGCGTTTGCCTACTCAGCGCCACGGTCGGAAGGGTCACGGTTTCGAGTGATGCCGTGGGCATGGTTGTTTGATCCTTGTCTTTCATGTACGCATGTTGTCGCGGAAGGCCTTGCGAATCTGCTGACCACAGGGCGAGGAACCCTCAAATGTGTCTAGTGTAAAGGTTAATAAATGTCCCCAACAGGGACATAGCGGCTACCAGGAGCGAATACCCTGAAGCGGATCCTCTGAAGCTGGAAAAAGCCCCCGAAAAAAAGTAGAAAGTGAACTCCAAACGTTTAAGCTTCTTCTTTCCACATGTGGTCGTATTTACTTTCGTAATATTGTAAACTACTTGTGGAATAATGAAACATATTGCCGTATTTCTTCTTTCTCAATCGCATTCTCAGTCGTTCTCATTTCTCACAATTTTTCTAGAGATCATTCATATTTCTCGTTATTTTGACTCAACTTCTTCCAAAAGACGTCCTCAAAATACAGTTTTAAATTGTTTATATAATTTCCATTGTTGTAGTATACGCCGTCACAAAAGTATGTGAAATTCCCTTACCTAGCAGATAAAGAAATTGTGAAAATTATTGAAGCGTATGTACATAACCATTTAATTACGTACTATCATTTTATTTTTTGATATCATATCGTTACTTTATTTGGAAGTGAAGGCTGATGGGCCTTTATGAACTTACAATCAGTAGTTCACCATAATAAACCATCAAGTACATATTCTGAGAGTTCGAAGCACGAAATTTGCACTAACAAAAGAGTCTTAATGAGAATTATTACTAGAGAATCTAGAAAAAAGTTATTGTTACAAAAAATTGAATAATTTGATCACATGTAGGCAAAGCAGTCTTAAAGTAGATTTGTTTGCTTCCACTGAACAAGGGATACCAATATCATGTGTTTTTCTATTTGCAACCTCTGGCCTCGAGCGAAGAAAGAAGAAATCGATGACGTTCTGAATGCAATGATCTGGGACGACCCGCAAATCCGCCTTAGAAGGAACCGAAGAGCTCGTGTTCTCTTGCAACATAACATGGGTTTTTCTTACAAACACTTTTCTCTTGACGATGTGTAGATTTCATTTTGATAATGGTTTTACAATATGGATAGAAACAATTAATTTTATATTTCCAAAACTACAACATAATGTGAGTTAATCTTAAACGTAACTGTGTACTAAGTATGCTACAATCATTGCTAACAATAAATAAACAAAATAAACATTCATTGTAACATACACCGATCGAAAGCAAGGGGCTCAATATCGATTAAATGCACAGGCCCGATTCGTGTCTGTTATAGCCCCATAATATGTCTGTAAGTAATATAGGGAAAGTTATGTAATGCTGCGTTAAAAAGTGGCGAATTTTTGACACAAAAAATTCGTTGCCGGGTCGTGATAACGGAAAAGTGGATAAATCCAGTTACTAAATTGAAAAAAATCCCCTAACATGTGGTGTAGACAGAACCCCTGTTTTGTGAGTCCTTGATACCGAAAAACCAATCGAAAGCAAAACGTACGTACGTACGTTTTGCTTCCGACCGTCCGTCCGTCCGTCATGACAGCTGGCAAGAATATGTGACAATTCCAAATAGCTAGCCCAGATCCAAGGAAATAGAAAACTAATGGAGGAAAGTCTGTGCCATTCTGTAGCACCAATAGTTTTTAGTAAACGTTTTACTGAAAGGCAGTTTCCCATAGCCACTAATGAATGACAGTAGCGTATGTAGATAATGAATGCTAGATTATTGATGCTTGTAGACTTTTTTAAACGCATTCCTTAAAATTATTTACTGTGAACAACCATCACATTAGTGTCAAATATTCCTACCCTGACTGAATCACCTGATTTGCCATTAAGTCTTTTCGGGAACGAAATTAACTTGTTTGCACAGTGTTGAAACAAAGCTGCTCTAACCAAGGTAACAACCCTCTGAGAGGAAAGTAGAGCTCCCAATGCCATAATATATTGCCTTACCCTAAGTATAATTACATAGTTTCCCCACCACATTCCCCAATGAACATATCGCATGAAGTAAGGAAGTTTACTTATTTGGACACTTTCTGTGTCATAAATAAATAGTTTTGTGATGATAATTCCAGATACAGACTCCACAATATATGTGTACTCAATTGAAGTTGAATTTTGTTAGATTCTTGTTTATGGAACAGAGAACTTACATTTGTTCAAGATAACTGAGAAGATATTTGGTCGTGTGTATGACCTGCCTTCATGTCGTCCTCCGGTTTCGGAGGTTCCCTTCATGGATATACTGCGCGATGTACGTCAATAGTTGTCATCACATACCTTTTCAATAATCATTGCAATCCTATGCCCGTTCAGATCTTTTCCATTTCACCCTCTCATTTACTGTAATGAATGTGATAAAAAAACATCCGACAGGTTACAACACGTGCATGTAATACGGTACTTATGATTAATGGATAGTGTTGCATGAAACATAATGCTATTGTATTTTATAACGTGTTACGTTGATGATTTTTGATGTTTTGATTTAGATTATCAATAATGTTAGTTTCAATTTACCTTTCTCTTCCTAGTGATGATAGATTTTAGATCTTGAAAAAGAAATAGAAATAAAACTTAACATTTTATAACATTGGAAAATAAATAATTTTGCAATATGTTGTTAAGGAAATTATTTCTATATGAAGTATTGAAGTTGTCTCAACAATATGTTCACGAATGTCGATCGCAAAATCCGTGTGTAAAGTTCTGATTAGCTGCAACTTTGCACACATGTCAGGATTGAGGTCTCTCTAAATTATTACTGTTCCAAAGATGGCTATGATTGGTCCAGATGGAGAGTAGGTAGTTGCCATTTTGTACCATGAAATCTATTTGTTGACAAAATTTCCAGGGAGGAAACGTCGAAAATTCGAAATTAAGCTAAGACAATTTTAAGCATATTTTGTCTAATAACCTACTTGGATATTCCGAATGGCTAAGCACTCAAAAGCTGGTTTGAAAAATTGCGTTCTATGCAAAAATTTGCAATTCAGAAACATATAAACACTTCAGAAATATGTAAATTTCTTATTATTTACAAAATAAATGAATATATTTGTTGAGAAAGAAAAATTAACAGAAATAAAAAAGCACCCTGTTTGTACAATTCGACTACTTTTTTTATTTCCGTGTGAATTTTCTTTGTGAATAAGTATATCCATTTCTTTTTTACATAAACAATTTTCATGTTTCTGGAGTGTTTACATGTTTCTGCAATGTAAATCTTTCCTAGAAAGTATCTTTTACAAACCAACTTTTGAGTGCTTATTGATGCTCAGCCATTGGGAAAATCCAGAGTTTATCAGAGAAAATATGCTTCAAATTGTCTTAAGATCTAATTTTCAACGTTTCTTTCGTGGCCACTCTGTATAATGGATGGATGTGTTGCGCATAACTCTTATATTACAAGTTTTGTTACTGAAACTTACAAAATACGTATCTAGTTCTATCCAGTGATCACTTAATTTATTTTAATTTTTGGGAGTACTTTAAGTGAAGCCCACTTTTCTTGAGATTTGTTTTTTATACAGAAGAAAGTGCATTTATAACTAATGTATATTTCCGATTTTCAGTGGGACACGTTTAGAAAGTTGTTTGAGCTTTCCTCTGAATGAAATTTCGTGATTTTTGCCTTAACCCATTTCTTCCCAACGTTGCGTAAACGCAACACAATGTTCACTATTTTATTTTACCTATACCATACGTTGAAATCATTTGAAATTTTTTCTATAGTAAATACAGTTCTTAATAATATTAAAACTATTTTTATTTGATAAATATATATTACGTTAATATACAATTTTATTGTTTTCTCCATAATGGTGCATGTTTTATTTCCACGCCTCTCCAATATCTGTCTTTTGATCTTCAAATTGGTGATGTATGTGACGTTTTGGTATCACACTACAAGATAAAATATGAACAAATAAAAGTGTTAATGTTTGACAAGTGTATGACTTTCAAAACAATTTTTATAGACAAATAAATTTTGTGTTGCGTTTACGCAACGTTGGGAGTTTCCCGGCAGATTTGAGAACGGCCATATTCCATTATGGCGCCACGACCAACAGTTCGTAGGAGCTTAACATTTCAAAAGAGATGAAATATTAGGTGTAATATGCTCTCTTTGGATTGTTCCGTTGACGGATATGTCAATTTACATAATATCTGTAGTTTTCTCGACACTAAAACAAGGCATGGCATAGGTGAGCCTTCCTATACGAAACAGTTTGCATGAGCTTTGGAAGATACCAATCGTGAAAGAAAGAAAATTTTGAAACAGTTTTGAAGAAATAAAAAAAGATATCTACACATTTTGGTCAATAACACCTTAGGTAATGATTAGAAATCTACAAAGTTGATTTTTGATGTACAAAATACCATTTTTTGATGAACGAACAAAAGACATTTGCAATCCGGAGTGTTTAGCCAGAATTTATCAGTATTTATGTGCTGATAGTTTCATACTTGAGGCGACACGTAGCTAAAACAAGCGAGACATGAGAGGTTGGTTTGATGATGTGGTGCGTACTGACAGAAGAAATTATTTTTAAAAACATTTCATGTTCATGGAGGAATATCAAAGAATATCACAAATGTTCGATCTTGGATGAACTAATTTGCAATTTGATGAAATTTGTTAAATAAAAAAATAACTGCTGTTTATTGGCAAACTTATGTATGCATAACATTGTTTCTGTCATTTATTAGAAACAAATTTCTACGCAAATGTAATTGTGGCAACTGAGACAACATGTCATCAGATCGTTCGCGTCTAATAAAAAAATTCAAAACAAAAGATGTGTGTGATTGCATGATAGAGAAGCAAAAAGACATTTTGTTAGAGACCCTGCAAGGCGGGAAGTATTTACCTTCTAACAACAGAAAATACTTTAAATTGTATTGATTTTGAGATTGATCTTTTCTTAGAAGTGAGGGGGACTACTAATAAAAATATGTATCTGGAAACCGAAATTGTAATTTGCCTTCTAGCACACAAATTGTAATTTGCCATATGATTCTCACATTGAAAATTAGGGCATTATAGTGAGGAGACAATGAGAGAAAGACAAAAGGTCCACGTTGATTATATAAGTTAGTGATGAAGCATGTAGACAACGTAATGTTCCTAAGAATCGGTTAATTTTGGAATAAAAAATGTCAAAAGCATTTAAATTCAATTTGGAGTTACACCTTCATGCATAAATTGAAATTTTGTTTGCTTATCAGTAAAATTAGTAGACATTAATTGACAAAATACCGACATTTCTTTAAAAAGCAGCAAGTACACTTTCTTTCCGGAAAACTCCCAACGTTGCGTAAACGCAACGTTCCGTCTAGCTTCAACCAAGAATGAAAATATTTTTAGCAAACTGGTTTTGCAATCTTTGGAGACTTCTTATCAATATTTAACTAAACTTTATTAAATAAATGAAGTATTTCACTGTTTGGGAAGAAATGGGTTAAATGAAACGTAGTGAGCACCAGATATCTTGTGGCTTTCTGTGATGAACTGGTTTCATAGTACAAACACTACATTTTAATAAAATTATAAAATGAATATCCTGAACGCGGTCTGACGTCATTTGTTCTTTATTTTATTGTGTTAGTTGTAATGGGCCTCCAGAAACATTTCCACTTCCAGAAAACTGAGTGTAAGGTTTTGGTTAGCGAAGCTAGTAAAGCGATTTTTCTTCAGTTGGAAGAATATTTTTGAACACAAAGATTTGTAAGAGTATTTAAACGCAATGTAAAACAATCGTCTGACATATATATTCCTTCACAAAAGATGTCAGTGGTTAAAGTTATGTGGTTTATTACGTTTTTAAGTTGAAGTGAACAGTAAGATCTTTGGCCATATTTATCTTCAGCATACTTGTACAGATATTGGTAAAAATAAAACGTTTCCATTACTTTTTCAGAAAGATGTTGAACTCTTGGTTCACAGTGAATAGTTATTGTATTGTTACAAAATGTGTAAATATCCCTTATTTTATTCAGCTTTGAGATTCAATACTAAACGGCATGAAATTTTTTTTTTGAGGGTTCTATTTTTCATGTAGTTATTTTTTTCTATAGCCACATCCCAAACATATTTAATTTTTGGCGGGCATCCTTGCTGCTCAAAAATGTAAGATATGTCCCAGCTTTTTAAACCATGTTTCAACTATATTTATTCTAAGTGGCATATTTGTACTTATATATAAACATTCTAAGAGGCATATTTGTATATACATAAACTAATTTACTTGTAAATCTGTAAATAATGTCATGCAATTTTTAATACTAACACTTTGAAGTCACAAAGTTTCAGTATGTTGCGCATTTGCAATAGATTAATATGTAATTTCTTTGACTTCTGTTCAAAACCTTCTCGAGTAAAAATTAAACGACGGAGATCACAATGTTTCAACATCACCGAAATGTGATGAATTCAATCTCGCAAGTCTAAATATTTAATTTTTACTTTCCAGCAAGTCTAACATCGACCAATGAAAATGAATTGGTATCCTCTAGACGGGGATTTCAATCGAACGACGACGTGTGTCTTTTATTTCTTTCCGGAATGACGCTCACAATATATATTTGATTCTTCAAAATAGTATCACATAATTTTATTTTTTGAGTGAAAAAATTTAGTTTTTGTGTGAATTCACAACAACAGATTGTTCTTTGAGTATGCATATTGGCCCAGAAAGCATTGTGAAATTAGTTGTCTAACTATCACTATGCGAGATAAATGTCATCCTTTCGAGCAATGCTCCTATATCAAGGCAGCCGTTTTTCGTGGATCAAATGCTTTAGAACAGTGTTGTCAAGGTCGATGCCACGAGCGGGAGTCCGTGGCACGAGTGCCACGACGAAATCGTCCCTCCACGCGGTTCATTAGCCCGCCACCTGAGACAACGCCATCCCTATTGTAAAACGGCGGTGTTTCTAATATTTTCCTTTCCCGACGCCAGTTGCGCAGAGAAGCTCATGGCATGCTACGGTGCCACGACTCCTGCCACAGCCACCAGTAGAATACCTTGACACCACTGCTTTAGAATGTCACAGAAAATTGGTGGAAGCTGTTAAGGATAATGCCCTTCCATACCGGACAGTCGCAAGACGGCCAAGACAATTTCAGCGAGGACGCTTAACCACCTGTGATCAGCAACGCACAAGGCGACCTGCGAGTGTGCGTTTCTCTATACCACTTTAGCTCTTTCACACCAGAACCGCCCATCGTGTGCCTTCCTCTACCAGGTGCTCGATTACCGCACGTGCCACATTTGTCCGAACACTCGCATGTCATCCCGTGCATTGCTGTTCACATTTTATAAAGCGTCTTCGCTGAAACTTTCTTAGCCATAACGTGACTATCCAGTATGGAAGGACATTATTCTCAACATCTTCCATCAATTTTCTGTAACGTTCTAAGGAATTTCTTCCACATACAACAGCTCTCCTGATGTAGGAGCGTTGCTCGACATGATTATCTCGATGTGTTTTTAATACTACTACATTTTCCAGACTTTTTTCTACACCCCAGAGAAGAGAAAAACAAGGACATATCACTAAACAATGCTGAGAATCAGGCTATACCTGCTTTGAGAATCCTCCCAACACAAGCGCCGATGGGCGCCCATAGGGAATTCCCAACGTCGCTCCGCGCCGCCGCGAAGCGTCAGGTGAGGCTCCTGCACCTGCCATTGACGTAGGTCGAACCGCTGGCGCAGCGCGACGGTGCGTTGATCATGATGCGCACGTCGAGTTCGTTGGCAACGGTGGTGGTCTCCTGCTTCGAGGCGGAGCGCCGTGGCGGCGCAGGGGCGGCGAGGGCGGCGGCGGCCGCCAGGAGCAGCAGCAGCACGAGGCGCAGCAGGCGCATGGCGAGTCTGCGCGGGTCTGCGCGGGCGCGCACCGGCGAGTCGCCCCTCGGGGCCTCCCGCCACAGCGAGCGATGAGCGGAGCGGCCACCCGGAGCGGGAGAGGGCACGCTTCTTGGAATTCGGCCAGACGCGTTGCACTCCTTCTCAAGGTTACTCATTGTTTCCTATATCTCATATAACCTTTGTTCGCAGAAGCTAAACATTCGTTCACAGAATACAATTAATTTTTAATAATTGTATTACGTGGATTTTGTAAATAAAGTGGATAAAGTAGACATGGGGAAGCTCAACCAGAAGCGGTGGCTCAGCGCACCAACTGATGTCATTGCAGTGCCAATAACAGTGAAGCTCTGGGTTCGAGTCCCGACGGTGGCAGTATTTTTTTACCCCAGCTAGATAGCTAGGTCGAATTCAGTCGCTGACTGGAGGAGAATTGGTTTCTCCAATCAAAACCAGGTGAATGTCAGGGAAGTGTGGTAACAAACGGGTCACGGACCGCGAGTAAATCTTTCTTTCTTTTTCCTTGTTCTATCTTCATTCCACACTTATACACACACTTTCATTCACTACACTACCACTTAAGCTAAGAAACCGGTCGGGAGGTTAGAGCTTGTCCCGGCTGCATGTTTTGATCTTGTACTAGACATTTGCATAAGAGTTGTTTTAGAGCTTTCTGATTGGACAGTGAGGCGGCGCACGAAACGCAAGCAGACATATCTCTCTGAGACACATACTCTTTGACAGACAGACAGCTGTGGACTGCTGCTCAGCTGGTGCATTCGAAAAAAGGGTACTGACAGACTTTGTGGTGGGGAACTTGTGAGAATATTTGTGAGGTTTATGAGAGTTGGTTAATATCAGAGTTTGGAGCTGAATTTTCAACTGCGAAGTGTGAATTGTAATTTCGAATGATAACCATCATTGCACATTAACAGACAGTAAGCTAACCTAATCATGACACATAAACGTTTATAAAAAATTAACAAAATAACAAAGACTATCACTCACATTTTATTAAGTTTAGACTACAATAATCAGCTCTACATGTGTAACAATAAGTTGTATGAATTTAGCTGCTGGACAGTTGAATAAAATAAGTAATCTTAAAGTTGCACAATGTTTCAGTTCTTGAATTGCAACCTTCATGAGGGAATGATGTAATATTCCAATTTTGGGTTTGTAATGTTCAGCAAGGGTTAAACTTGTGGGGGGAAAAAATTGAAAAATGTAAAAGCAATTACTTTTATGGCATTTATGTTTTTTTCTCCTGTCCAGCATGTTTGCCTTCCAGGAATTTTCGAAATTACAATCAACTGATATTAAGAGTTGGTCACTCTCACTTAATTGACAGGCAACACAATAAAAAAGAAAACAAGTTTTTGTCTCAATTAAATATCAAAATGTTTATTTGTAATTAAACACTGAAAATAATACATTTTAATTTGATAGTAACCTTTCATTCAATAAATTTATTAATTTTGTGGGTGTCTAAATAGATCTTACAGCAATCTGAATTCAATTCGTCAAGGGAAATTTACGAACAGACAGAGTTAAACGATTTTTCTGGAAAATCATTTGGAGAGCCAAAAAATATTTTTTAAAACTTCCTCAAGCTGCTTCTTTGTATGATGTATCTCAGAAATGGTAATGGTTCTTGCATGAATAAGATTAATTATTATTTTAATATAATCCTACATAACTTAATTTGAAACCATGCATTATTTCTATAACTTCAGATACATTCTTTCCTATTACATGAAAAATGCTATGAAAATTTTACAGAATATCATGTATCTGGTTTTTACTGATTACATGTTTCAGATTTGCTCGTAATCATTTCATATTTTGGGTTTTAAAAAAATTAATGACTTTACCCAAGTTAAATAAATTACATTCAATAAAATTGAGAATAATAACGTATAACAAAAATAGCAGCTAATTTAAAAACATATGTTATATAAAGAGAAAAGAACATAAAGGAATTTTGAGAATCTGAACAGGACACTATAAATTGAATCACGTCCATCTATTTAACAAAAGCCCCCCTTCCCACCTCTCCCCTTAATATATACCATGTAATTAACCAGCACCCTCATTACAGCATTCTCCAAAAGCAGTTTCTGCAGAGTGATGGATTTGAATCAATTTTGGAATCCCATGAATAAATGTTACAATTTTGTAAAGAATCTAAAAATACCTTCCATGATGAATGAAGAAATCCATGATGTACAATTGTTTCTATACATTCCCAATGTAACGTTTATGATTTTAAAACCATGTTTATTATGTATTAATTGTAACTATAAATTTTTCTCATTCTTGCTCACTTATTGTAATTCCATGTTTTATACCATTAAATATTGCCATTAATGTAAGAGTGAAAACTATAAGCATTATTGTAAATAACATGTTAAAAACTGTACACTATATTCCTGTAACTAAATGTAAAATGTAATTGTAGCTAATGACCATCGTTAATGCAATTATAAATTAAAACCACACACACACACACACAAACAAACATAACAGTTTCTTGAAAATTTAGATTAAGGATCTAAACAGAGAATATAATGTTAACAACACACCTTCTCAGTTCTAATTAATCTTACAAATGTAGAGAAACGCCCTATTTAATGATGCAAACTTGACACTAAGGCTGATTCATTTTCATTTTCCCAAATTTAATAATGCATTAATATAAACAAGGTTTCATTAAAAGTTTCATGCTGATCATAAATATCTACTTCTCTTCTCAGCAAAATTATTCCTATGACTGCCACAATTTTGAAATAATGACCTCTGTTTTTATTGTAAATAATGTTTTGCAATTATGTCACCCATAAGATGTAGATGATTTCTGTATTGTAATAAATTCCATCTCCTAAACAAGTCAGGACATTGTCTTCTGGATTTATGCAAATTCAGAAGTTTATCAATTGATGCCACCTGAGGGAGAACATTCATGCTGACCATACATCCTTTGAATGAAAGAGAATGGTATGCAATATCGTAAGTTGGAAGTTGGCTTTTTTGTGACAAGAATCATAAGGTAGCTTCTTAGTATAATTTGTATATTTTGAGTTATTTGGTTTTCAAATTAGATGTACAATGTATTAACTAGTACTTAATAAGACTACAATAGTTTGTGTATTACAAAAGATGCACTATTTATACAATAAAATGTTCTATGTATAAATTCAATTAAAAATGAAAAGAATATTGTAGAAGAAATTGTGTTTCCATCCCGATATTATTGAGATTATCATTACACATGTCTTCTTGTTTTTTTCGCACTGCTTGTGAAGGCATTGTGGTTGGTATAACACTACAGATAATGCCTTTACTCTTATTAAAATATGCAGCAAGTTCATTTATGTTGTCAATATTTTCTGTTCACGTAACTAAATATTGTGATGTATTGTGTGGTAATTCAACCTAAATAATCTAGATACATTGTGATAATCACTGTTAATAAAAAAATATATATTTATCACAGCTTTTTGGATTTTTTATCTCATAAAACTGCAGCCCCTGTCTTCCTGAATGCCAAACAATTGTGCTCTGACATGTTAACAAAGACAATAGTAGCTACAACAACATTTATATTAGACAATGATAGCTACGATACAACATCCCATAACTCTTTCCACTACAATAATGCAATCACTTTATTGGTCCCTGGTGAACCTACGGAAACTTATGTTTCATATCATTTGAAATATATAAAAATAAATAAATAAATAAGGTTCTTTGTATTGGTGGGCATAAAAAAAATTAGCAAAAAACATTTCCGTTCCGCCGAAAAACGAAGTATAAATGAAATTTTTATAGGTGTGTGATTTAATTTTTCTCTGGTACATATATTATATATAATACATTAACCCGCCGTAACTGACGCATATTTTTGTAACGCCATTACTTGCGTGTTAGATTTTATCTAACAACTGTTTATGTTATATTTATTGTTTTATTATGAATCAAATATTTACATTAATATTCCCAGACATTTGTTATAGGTTTCTACAACTTTAATAGATGAAGTGATACATAAAGATGACATGCAGGCTCATAATTTTTGCTTATAATAAGCACTCGAATCAAAATCACAGTCGTGAAGTGTTATTTATAGTAAATTCATTTAATAAAGGTAAATAGTAGAAAACAATTAATTCAATAAACAATATATTTTTACCACATTGAAACATACAGGGACATTTGTGAACAGCCGCGGCTCGTGGTTTTATAAACGGGGATGGCTGCAAATGCATTGCATTGCATTGCATTGCATTACATTACATTACATTACATTACATTACATTACATTACATTGCCTGTCTTGTATTTCTATTAATAAATCTGATACAGACTTAAGGGAGAAGCGCTCCTACCGCGTATCGGGAAAACTACTTAAAGCGCAATGCTAGCCGCTGAACTGCATAGTAATGCCATCTGGTGAGCACGCCCTTCTTCATACCCTAGACCTCCCACCCCTGAAGGCTGCCTGTCCGCAGCCGTTCGTCCGCCAGTAAGCCTGTGCAGTGAATGCATGACGTAATGCCTCCTCGTTTTACACAGGCCTTATGGCGGAATGAAGTGGGAGCCTACCGCTTCTCTCTTCCCTGTCGACAGCTTAAAATGCGTTACGGACGGCCGTTAACGAACCGACAAAGAACAAGTTTGATTTGATTGTTACATAATACAACTCAGAAATCCATTATCAATAAATAAATACATGTTTAAACATATTTTTAAATTTCTTTTTGAGGGCGATTTCTCTAGGAGAGGCTCCGCCTTACAGCCTTTAATGACGAGCCGCGCCTGTTTGTGAACTAAAATAAGCTTCCTCAGAACTACACTCATTGCAAACAAAAAGTCTTTCTTGTGAGTTCTTTTCAACGTGGTTGGATCAAATATTGCAACAATGCTGCGTGAACCTGGTTTGCCTCCTTGGACAAAAACGCATCTTCTTTTCTCTCTTCGTTGCTTCCCGTCATAACATTATTCTAAAAAGGAAACAAAACTAAGTAGCAGAAACTGCAGCGACGGAATGGCGGACGATATTCATGGTAAATGTATGAATCTTACTTTTGATTTAAGGTATAAAAAACACGATCAAGGCGCGACACTAAGCTTTTCTGAATTTCACGCCAGCATTCAAGTCATAGAAAACAATCTACAACTGACAGAAGAGTTGATGTAGCATTGTCAAACAATTAAATGTGTTTCCCCGTACAAACCTTCAAAAAGCCTCGTACTTACAATACAATTCTTGGTACCAATTACAATGGATTCTGATATTGTTCATATTATAACGGGTACAGAAAGTTTGTTAAATTTAACTCAATATCGAGATATTTTATATCAATAAACTAAATGGAAGCATGGCGGAAAGAAAATAGTATTTCCATCATAAATGGCAGACTAAGACGTATCTTTTTCTCCAATAGCGTGTGCTGGAAAAATACCATCCTACCAAGTCACCCTTAATGTTTTTACGGCAGTTTTTTCACAAATATTAGTTATTTGTAATATTGGTGTTGGTGTTAAATTATTGGATAAACAAAGATTATAGGAATCTTAAATCATAAATTACGTAGACTTAAAATCCTGGTATTTAAGCGTACCAGGATGTCTTCACCCTGGTTCATGGTATCTTCATTAAAGTCCTAGTAAAAATACCAGAATCCTGGTACGTCTGGCAACACTGAGTGGATGCAATAATCGTATCGAAATACAAAGCGGTTGCTCGCGCGTGAGAAAGTATCTAACACGATGCGCCGCACTAATCAACACCTCATATTGCTTCCCTTCGCAGAAATGATAAGAACGACGACCGGATGCAGAGATGAATCGTACGGAAAGGCATTGCTCAAGCGTCATTTCCGTGCATTGAAAGATGTCAATGTTATTTAAATAAATCCAGAATTGTTAGATGTTCATCCTTTTCATTATTTCTGTCGTATTTGGAAAGAAATTGCCTTATTGCTTAAACAGACATAAAAATTTAAATTAATTTATATCTTCAATTTTTTAAATAAGTATTTAAATAATAATTTTGTAAATGCTTTAAAATATTAACTATAATGTTTTAAATAAATTAAGCAACTTTCTAACGTAACGAACGGCATCTAATAATTACGCAGTGAAAAAAACACAAAGCGCCCTTAAGACCTTTTCATGATTTACTGTTTCGTTCCGTTACTTTCGCTTATTATCTGGTAACTTCAGCGTACATAAATAGATAACTTTACAATCTTCTGTTCGTGTCTATCAAAAATAACCGCGACCCGTATTATATGCGCGACCCGTATTATACGGGTACCCGTCTGATACGGGTACCCGTCTGATACCCATATGATACGGGTACCCGCATGATACGAGTACCCGTATGAGGCGGGTGGGTTTGACCCGTTAGAATACCCGCATACACGGGTCCTGGGTACCCGCATGACTGAAGACCCATATAACTCCAAGAGCTCTACTAGATTCAACCAAGCGTCACAGCAACTCGACTTCACTGAATGGTTGTATATCTTCATTTTAAAGAATTCTTTGTTACTAGATGCGCCACTCAGTTGCGCTGCTTAGTGGCGCCGTGTAAAGAATCCTTTATCTCCTCTTACTAATAACGGCTCTTCAGAATACATTGTTTTTAATAAATAATTCTCATATATATCACAAAGTATATAACCAGGGAGGTTCCAAAAATAACCAAACTGAGAGCGTGCTTCCTTTCGTGGACGTATTTCGTGAACGGCTAGATGGGGTAATTATCGACTTTCTGAAACAACTGTCCAGACGGCGTCATTTTAAATGTGACCGTTTGGTTGTGGTGTTTTTAGTTTCCCGTATACTTACGTATACACGGAGTAATATACATAGTATAGCGAAAGTTATGTAATGCTGCGCGAAAAAATGGCCAATTTTCGGCGGAAAAAATTAATTGCCGGGCCGTAAAAAGGAAGAAGTGGGTAAAACCAGTTGCTAAATTAAGAAACAAAAATCCCCTAACACGTGCTGTAGCCAGAAACCCTATTTTCTGGGTCCTTGATACCGAAAACCAAATTGAAAGGAAAACGTCCGTCTGTCTGTCCGTCTCTCCGTCCGTCTGTCCGTCCGTCTGTCCGTCTGTGAACACTGTTAGCGCCTAAACCATACATACGATTTCTTCCAAAATGGATATTCCCCGGTCGATCTGGTTCTAGTCAAAGCTTTAAGATTTTGAAAAAGATTCCTCAAAATTTGGGGGTACTTTGTATGAAGCCCCTGGGAATTTTCAAACTTTTCTCAAAAACGGCTTCAATTTTTTTCTTTAAATTTATTGTATTAATAGAGTAAAGTACACTAATTAATATTGCATAGGTCCGATTTTCACGGATAACTCTGAATTTTCGAAAATTGTGAAAGTTTGAATTATTTCGGCGTCTTTCTCCAACTACAAAATTGAAGATGGAGATTTTTCCTTCAAATAAAATGTGTTTTCCAAAGTGAGTTCTTTGTTTAAGGTCATGTACATTCTTTTGAAAATTTTAGTAGTTTTCCCGCAATATTGCGTGCAATATGTGCAATTTTAAAAAAATGCAAAAACAAGATTTTCTCAAAAACTGCTCCAAATTTTTTCTTTAAACTTTTGGTAGGGATAGTGGTAAATGTACTCTATCAGATGACATAAAAACCATAACTCTATAGGTTGGTGTTTTCAAAAATTACAAAATGTAAATTTTTTCACATGTTTCTCACGTCGATAATATTTACATTAGCGGCGATTTTTTCACATTATTATATTTATGAGTACATGTGCTTTAAATAATGTCAAGTAAAGTTTCTCGAAGGCACAACCGTTTCTGTGAAAAGTAGTTCAAAATTTCGCATTTTCAGAAACGTTCAAACGCCATTTTCTCATATATGGCTGCAAATGTTTTCTTCAAACTTTTGTAACTGGTAGTGCTAATTACACACTTTAGTATAGCGTAAAGTTTATTTTGAGTTATTTTTTGTTTTTTCAAAATTTACATAAATGTAATTTGTTTGAAAGATCTCTCACATCTTTAATATGCACATTACCAGCAATTTTGAAAACATTACCAGTATTTTGAAAACTCAAACATGTTCTGTGAAAATGAGTTTCAAATTTCGGATTTTTAGTAGCGCTAAAACGCCATTTTCTCTTAAACGGCACATAATTTTTAAAAGATAATTGCCATTTACGGCTAGGTTTTTGTGTTCTGTAATATTCTAAAATTGATATTTTCGTTCTACCAATAGGAAACCGAAAAATTAAGAAAATTACAAAAAATATACGTTTGGCGGTAATAGATGGCAAGGAAAAGTATGTGGCAATTCCGAATAGCTAGCGAAGACCCAAGGAAATAGAAAACTAATACGGGAAAGTCTGTGCAATTCTGTAGCATCACTAGTTCCTATTGTTCTGCAGTATCGCCGGCGTAATCGTTTTGACAGATTTAAAAGAACGAATGTTTGAAATTTTGTTCCCTGCTTCAAAAATTGGCAACAGAAGCTTACCAAATGCTTCAAAGGAGGATACTATGAGCCGAAGAGAAGGCTTGTGTGATTTGGGCGTTTAAACGAGGTGAGATGAGTGTTCATGATCAAGCTCGTTCTGGGCGCCCTGCAACATCTCGAAACGATGGAAACGTTGAGAAAATTCTCCAAAAAATTAAAGAGGAATGTTACTGCTCTATCGACAAAATTTCAGAAGAAACAGGAGTGAGTTGAAGCTCACGGAATGAGTTTGGAGACGTTTGCGAGAGGATGTGCAGAGGAAACGTCCGGAAGTTGGGCGATCAGGCGACTTATCCTTCCTCAAGACAAAACCCCCGCACACACAGCCTTATCTGTGAACCGCTATTTGGCCTCTGAAGGCTGGTCCGTCGTTCCCCTCCCCCGTATTTCTCAGACTTAGCCCCGTGTGACTTTTTTCCGTTCCCAAGAATGAAGAAAAATATAAAAGAAAGAGTTTTGATGATGTGGAGGCAATAAAAACAGCTTTGCAAAGGACACAGCACGGTATCAAAGTTTGAAGAGTTCCAGATGTGATTCAAACAATGGAAAAAATTCACAAGTGCATTACATTTAATGATGAGTATTTGGTGGTGACTGAGAAATTTTGTAAAAAAGGTTATAAATAATTTTATATAAACACAATCCGGTTACTTTTCCGTCCCCTTTGTAAAAAGTAAATATTTGTATGTTTAATTTAACAGTTTTTTGTCAAGTATACCTTTACAATTTTTAAATATGAAGTGTATCGTTATTCGAGATTGGAGGGAATCTTCGTTTTAGGGTCTCTATGCGCTGCACTGGCGTCACCAGAATAGTTCCGCCACTGTTCTGGTTTGGCAGAAAGCTCTTTTCTCGTGAAATAATCTTATGCAATTTTACTTTTTTGATATGTTTTATTGAAGAGCAAACTCACAATAATAAGTCAGAATAAAGGATTAACTAAATTCGTGTAAACAGTGTATCTTACGCATGTATATTATTTATTGAAAAGAAAAAAAAAAGTAATTATTATATTTAAAATATTCTTGTTCTGGACATGTACTGCGATGGGATGTTAAGATGGTGATACGCGTGCATCTGAAACAATATACTATACATTAGTTTTATGAACATTGATTTTAAAATTATCAATTTAAATATAAATTAAATGAAATCATTGGCATATGTGGTTAATAAAACACATTCAAAAAATATTACCTGCTGGAAAAATATGCAAACGTATTCACCAAAACAGAATATTGAAAATGGTTAATACTTTTTCTATGTTCTTGAACATACTAACTCGGCAACCGATGAATATATATATGAGATACTTGAACAGGTGGTGGCAAAGCAGCACGTACTTTCTTGCTCTTAGTAACGGATTCGTAGTACCCTGCAATTTCTATGTATTAATAAGTCTCGGTCGTCATGTTTTGTAAAACTCATTACAAATCTTAGAAATTAAGCGCGAAAATTAATTCTTTTAAACCTAATATATTGAGACGTATTGTGTCTCTGCGTTCCCCTCCCCTCCCCCACTTCACTTCAGAGGCCACTCTTTTTCAAAGATCCTTGCTTTTGTGCATAGCGGAGAGAGGAGCTGCCGCCCCCAACCCGCGCTTCCTTCAGACGCGCGTAGGCGTCATAAAACCCGCCCGACGCCAACCCTCTCCCCAAACCCCTGTTCTCCGCACCCATGCGTCAAAGAGGGAAGAGTTATCTATTTCATGCAATAATCGAACTATTATCTTCGCCCTGGAAGTAGCACAAATGCGCAGTAGCTGAAACTGATCCCCGAGCCCGCCCCACGAAACAAATATTCCCGTTCATCTGCAAGCCCTCGGATAATTGCCGTGAAGTTTCTTTTGAGCACGAACAAGCAACGTCGATCACTGGATTATGCGTCAATCACTGGATGGCGTATTTTGGGAATGAATTTTTGAAGAAAAAACGAGATTTTTTGCCTTTGACCTCATATTTGAGCATGGTTTTGCCCAAGCTCACTAGGAACGATTTATATCAAAAGTTTGTGTGTACACATTCAAAATTATCGAAATATCTTATGTTTGTATGAATTTACAAATTTATACATTTTTTTGTTTCTTAGTGGTCTGTGAAATAGGGCAAAAACAGTTTAACTATGTGCGATATAAATGAAAATACAATGAACTAAAACAAATGAACATATTTTTACTTATTTCTAGATGAAAAGGAATAAGTATGAGCGTTTTCAGATAATTTGGAGAGAGCCGATAAAATTTCGTCCGATTTTACTTGGAATTACTTTACTTATTATTATTATTATTATTATTATTATTATTATTATTATTCCATTAAATTATTCGACTAAAGATGTTATTATTATTATTATTATTATTATTATTTTATTTGCATATCGGCCATTACTGACCACGCTACACGCTCTCTTCCGAAGCACAGTCTCTCATTATGAGGAGCAGCCTTTTCAACTATATTCCTTGGTAAGACAAGGCTGTTACATCTTGAATTATAAATTATGAGGTGATAGGATGATGATGATGAGGGGTGACGGGACAATCACAAATTCGACCATGCGTACGCAGGACTCGAATCTGCAGCCCCGTCGGCGCTGTAGACGGCAGCCGCAACCACTTACGCCGCGGGGCCGTCTTATTATTATTATTATTATTATTATTATTATTATTATTATTATTATTAGCTGATTATTCTCTACATTTTCGGAGAAAGCAAAAGTTGCAAATAGTAAGGACTATGCCAATACATATACAACTACTTTTTATGTCAGATGTTTCACCAAACACTAGGAATGATCGGGTTTTACCATGTTTTGCTGATCCTTCCAAACGCAAGCGCCGCCGCCGCCGTCGCCGCCGCCACCACCTCGAGCCATCAGGTGAGGCTCCTGCACCTGCCTGCGACATAGGACTGGCCGGACCCGCAGCGCCGCGGTGCTCTGATGAAAGCTCGCGCCTCGATCTCGTCGCTGTCGCTGTCGCTGTTGGTGGAGGCGACGGGAGGGATGGTGGTGCCAGGCTCTGATGGGGTGGGCGACGGCGCGGGGCCAGCGAGAGCGGCGGCGGCCGCCAGAAGCAGCAACAGCACGAGGCGTAGCAGTCGCATGGCGAGCGCGCGGACGGGTCTGGCGCGGGCGAGCGCCGGCTAATGGGCTCCCGAGGGAAGCGGGCGTTGCGCGAAGAGACCACGCGGAGGGGAGAGGGAACGGTTCTTGGGACTCGGCCAGACACGTTGCACTTCTTCTCAAGGTTAGTCATTGCTTTATCTCATATAACCTTCATTGGCAGAAGCTAAGCATTCGTTCACAGCAAATTATTTTAATCATTGTTTGTACGTGAATTCTGTAAATAAAGTGGATAAAGTATACATGAAATTCCACCGAGAGTGGTGGCTCAGGGCATCAACTGATGTCATTGCAATGCCTCTGGCTTGGAGGTTCTAGGTTCGAGTACCGACAGTGGTAGGATTGTTTTGTCACTAGCTAAACAGCTAGGTCAAATTTAGTCGCTGTCTAGAGGAGAATTCTAGCGGCCGGGTGCTTTAATCGATAGTTTTGCGAGGCTTTGTCCAATCAATACCAGGCGAATGCCAGAGCAGTACCCTAGCAAACGGGCCACGGATCGCGCGCGTTCGTTCCTCCTTTTTTATTATACAGGATGAATATTATTGAAGTAAAAAGTGTTGTTCCTGCCTGATGATATGGATTATTTTGTTCTCATAACGTTATTTTGCAAACATACTTAAAGATTATAATTTGTCATACACTAAGTCATCAAAAGTATCTGGACACTTTCAGAAACATACGTTTTTCACGGAGAGAAATGTCTAGTTCATACAATTAATCACGTAATAGACTCAACTAAACGGTGTAGTATATTTTCGTAGAACAAAGTGCTTAGTCAAGTTCACGAAACTGCTGTTTAGTTACACACACTAATGCACATATAGTAATGTTCACTAAACAGGTCGTATCCCGTGACGAACGGTATTTAGTGGAGAAAACTAAATGAATCGTTGCGTTGACTAATACATTGAGTAATATTTACTAAACAGTGCAGTGAAAATAACTAAACGAAACGTGAAACTTTCTTTCTGTCCCTCCAAGCAGGTAGCAACTGGGGTTCCGCAGCAGTCACCTACCCTACGGCCCTGTGGGCTCGTACTATCTTAACCTTGGTTACCTGACAGACCCTAGCCTAGCAGAGCAGTTCCGGACGCAAGCTGCTGGATTTAGGCTGTCGACGTTATTTCTACGGTTATTTTAGAGAATATAACATCATTATTGAAAACTAATAAAATACTGAACACGCCATTTATATACCGTATTATACTATATACAGCGTTGATTTCTCACACTTCAGACGGGTTCTATGACCATTTCAATTGATCAGGTTGCTGAGAACGCACGCTTACTAAACAGTGTTTATTAAGTGTGGCAGCATGAAACATAGATCTCACCAAATGATTTATCTACAAAACAAGAATAGTATCACTGACAATTCTCTTTGTTCATTCACTCACGATTATGAATTGTTTGATTTACTAAACGAAACTAATTCATATTTAGTGAATCTTCATACACGAATAATTGTATTTACCATACGATCGTTTACTAAACATATTTAGTACATTCTACTATAACATTTCTCTCAGTGTTCATATTAGGTGCTTTGTGCTGCCACCTACTGCCAGGTACTCCGTATCAGCGACGGCAGTAGTCATTAGACATTGTGAGAGAGCAGAATGGGGCCCTCCGCGGAACTAACGGACTTCGAACGTGGTCAGGTGATTGGGTGTCACATGTGTCAGAAGTCTGTACGCGAGATTTCCACTCCTTAGCATCCCTAGGGCCACTGTTTGTGATGTGATAGTGAACTGGAAACGTGGAGGGACACGTACAGCATAAAAGCATACAGGCCGACCCCGTCTGTTGACTGACAAAGACCGCCGACACTTGAAGGTGGTCAGATAGAATAGCAGGCAGACATCTATCCAGACCATCACACAGGAATTCCAAACTGCATCAGGATCCACTCCAAGTACTATGATAGGCGGGAGGTGAGAAAACATGGATTTGATGGTCGAGCAGCCGCTCTTAAGCCACACATCACGCAAGTAAATGTCAAACGACGCCTTGCTTGGTGTAAGGAGCGTAAACATTGGACGACTGAACAGTGTAAAAACGTGGTGTGGAGTGACGAATAACGGTACACAATATGGCAATCCGATGATACCCGGTCAACGTCATCTGCCAGCGTGTATAGTGCCAACAGTGAAATTCGAAGGCGATGGTGTTATGATGTAGTCGTGTTTATCATGAAGGGGGCTTGCACCATTTGTTGATTTGCGTAGCACTATCACGGTACAGACATACACTGATGTTTTAAACACGAAGGTGCTTCTCACTGTTGAAGAGCAATTCGGTTGCTCTCGGAGCAATATGTTGCTTTACTGTCAGTGAAACAACCACAAGTGATCATGTATATTGCAGATGTACTACTATGTCTGTTCCACATGCTTTTGGGTCAATCCATTTTAATTGGTCCATTTAATTGTTAAGATTTGTAAGTGAATTGAAGTTTTAAAGTAATAAATACTGGTTACTTTCGAACTTTTATTAATTTTTCGTGGACATAAAAGAGAATAAATGTTTAGAATTGCAATGAGACGCTCGCTTCCGCTAGGTTCAGACAAGAGGGGTAAATAGAAGAGCGCTCTTGGAGTTTGAAATAAAGAAAGAACTAGCGTGCCCGTGCGAGAACTCTCGCATGTTAAATCTTGAATTAATGATTATGCAAATAAACCTCGTCAGACTGCACAACCTACGGTGTTAACAGAAAGCGTAAATATTGTCGAATCTAAGCCTTCTAAGCGTGTCGCCACAAAAATTGCTACCAGTAGGAAGGGCTGAAATGTTGAGGTGGCCTTGATAGTATTGAAGCGTGGAACCGAAAAGTTAATTGAATGGATCGGAGAATATTTCATCTTGTAGATTGTGATGTGAAAAACATTGAGGCCTCCGGCCTCAAAATTTTACTTTTTAAGGCTCTAAAACGCTTAGTTTATGAGATATTTGCCGATATAGGTTGACATATGATGCGGGTTGCATTTTAACGCATCAATATTTCGATGCGTTTTTTTTAAAGAAATCATTCATATTTTTAAAGTCAAAGTGGAATTCGTCAAGTCTCCGTGAAATTCTCTTTCTTTAGAGCCCTCATTTATAAAGATTGATCGCGTGTGAGAGCGGGAACCCAAAGGTATACTACTGAAATAATATAGGAGACGATAGACGTTCATCAACACTGCGGACGCTCGAACGGTCACGATTCCTTAGCACTATGTGTGGTCTCGAGTCTAATCTAGAACTCTCTGAGCAGCGCGGAAGAGGTAAAGTGGCAGGCGTTTCCATAAATAAAGACAATTTATTATTGTTGTTGTTATTATGATTATTGTTACTTATATATATATATATATATATATATATATATATATATATATATAACTGGCTATTGTCTACATCCTTGGAGAAGGCAAAAGCTACAAATAGTAAGGACTATAACAACACATGTAAAACTGCTTTTGATGTCAGATATTTCACCAAACAACAGGGCGAATTGTGCTTTACCATGTTTTGTTGATCCTCCCAAAAGTAAGCGACGCCGCCGCCGCCTCGAGCCATCAGACGTGTACCTTGCATCGGCGGAAGAAGAGTCTGGACCTGTAACGCCTCGCTGATCTGATGTAATTCAATCTCTCGTCTTCGGTATAGGAGATGGGGCGGGCAGTAGCGCCAGGCTCGGAGCCCCCGGTCGGGGTGGGCGACGGCGCGGCGCGGGGACGGCGAGGGTGGCGGCGAACGCCAGCAGCAGCCACAGCAGGAGGCGTAGCAGTCGCATGGCGAACGCTCGGACGGGTCTGGCGCGAGCGAGCGCCGATGAATCGGCCCCCCTTCATCCTCGGAGTTGAACGGAGAGACCACGAGGAGGGAGAAGGCATCGTCCTTGGCACGCAGCCAGGCGTTGCACTCATTCTGGAGATTGTTTTTAAGGTAGCTTTTTAACAATTTGGTCATACAGTAACCACTGTGGTTGTTTTAACTGTAGGGGGAACCAGTGTAAGAACACGTAAGGACAACACAAACACACACAAACATCTATGCCTAAGGGGGAATTCGAACCCGCGACTCTTCGAACCGAGGGAGTTAAGGCCCTTTAGCTTTAGTGACCTCGGCTATCCAGGCCGGCAACTCATTGCATTCATTGTTATCTTTATCTCGTAGAACCTTTCATTCACAGAATCTAAGCATAAATAGAATTAATTTTTAATCATTATTTTTACATGAACTTTGTCAATAAAGTGGATAAAGTAGACTTGTTGAAGTCTGATTCTTCTGTTTCACTGTATTGTCTTAAGAAAATATTTTGTGATAAATGATGCTTTAATCGTTGTTTTGACCTATCCGATTGTCATAATGTCTCACTTGCTTTAAATTGTGCCCATTTTTTTAATATTTCCAAAAAATGTAATATTAAGAATTTCCAACGCTATTACAAAATTCCCTGAAGTAATTGGCTAGTTTTCATGTTGGAATGCAAGGTAAAAAGGTTGTTTACAGTTGTTGATTAAGTGAGCAAATTACAAATCCATGTCGTACGAGTAAATTAATATTCGTAGAAATTTCAATTAAAACTTGTTAACATAATATTGTTATTATTTGTCATTTAGGTAATAAATAAAAATCTCTTCCTGTCATTTACTCTCTTAGAAGTGGTTATTGAATTTCGTTATGTTCTTTAATATGTGATTAGGTTTAATAAGACGGATGGATGTGTGTAACATAATCCAACGTTTAGAACAACAAAAATTGGACTAATATTAAATTCATCACAAAAATAAAATAAATATACACATTAGTTAATAAAAACTTCCAACCTCGGATATTTTCTAAACAATTCAAGATATTGAGATGAAATTTCTACCAAACGATTCAGGGCATATGGGCTCGACTCCATATTTTAAATGGGACACTATGTATTTACATTATTACACGATTAGATAAGTCTTGATGTAACAAATCCAGAAATACTTCAAATGTTTTTACTTGATGAATAATTATAAACACTGATGAGTTTTTAAATCCGGCATTTAAAATCCGGCCTCGTAAGTTTGCAGTGGGTTGGATTTCTGTACGTTTTCAGGCTCTCTATGATTCATCTGGTCAAATGGCAGCATATTAAGACGCCTAGCGCATGTTGTGGCCTATAAACGACAACCGATACTGCGGTATTCAAATACAAATGATACAGTCCAGAAATTGTGGAAAATATGTTTGTCGTTTGCAGAGAGTAAATGACGCAGAGAGTGCAGAGCAATGCTTTGTGATTCCCATCGCGAGTTGTTTCTACGAACCGTTCAAGTAAAAAACAATTAGAAATACACTAGCCCATTCGTGTTGCTATAAACAACGTAATAAAAGTGTCATCAGATAACTACAACTGATGAGCCCCTATGACGAGAATAGTTTGGTAAAAAAAATCATCTCAATATCTTGAACCGCTTAGAAATATTCGAGGTGAACGTTTTCATTGACTAAACATATATACCAGGGGTATGTGGGCCATCCTCAAATCTTCTAAACGGTTCACGATATCGAAATTCAGTTTTCACTCAATAATGCGGAATCGTGGGCCAAGTAATATGCTGTACAGATATTGCTCGTAATAATTTTAGTGTTTTGGTAATATAATTTTCTTTGATTTTTTACACGGAACAATATATTTTTCTCACTATTCTTCTCACACGATTGATCATAAAAGTAGGAATACAATAACGTATCATTTGTTAATGTTTTGTCAGTGGTTTGACTATAATATAATCCTTTTTAACCAGTGATTTTAAATTAAACCGACAAAATTTTCTTTAATAGCCCTTGCAACCGTCGATGTCGCCTTTGCGGAAGGTGGCCTTCGCTTCGCGGTGCGCGGCGCCAGGAAGTACCTCGGCGTCGCGATGTCCACCTTCCTCAAATGCGACAGTTGCAAGAGCTGTTGCAGGAAATATTGTCAGCTTAATTTAAAATCACATGCTCGAAAGTCTAATTTTATACTGAAATTACTATCAATATACTAACATATGAGACAGCATTGGATTCCCCTTTTTGTGTTCTATCCATTGCTGATGAAAAAATATATAATTTCAATTAAAAATGAACGACGATTTATTTTTTTTAAACTAAAAATATGTCATACAATGTATCTACAATATATTACTTGCCCAATGATTCCGTATTGTTGCGTGAAAAATGCATTTCCATATTGTGAGACGTTTAGAGGTTATGAGGGTGGCCCACAGTTGGTGGGACACCTGCATAGAAAACTTGATTGTATTGCATTGATTTCGTGGATTATCGCACAAAAGGATTGAGTTTTATAGAACACAATTTTGTTTTAATCTTTAATTCATTAGACACATTCGATCTTTAAAATGAACCTGCTCTTATAACCATTAATATATCTATTTGAAGATGTCAACTCTTTTGGAAGTTTTTACGTTTCAGATTCACTTGGCATAAATTAGTTTTCGAAAATTCTTCACATTTCAATTTTCTCTATTAATCTTCCCATTAGACAGTCCGCCGTAAATGGAAACCGCATTATCAAAATGTTTTAACTCCATAAGAGCTCAGGGGAAGACTGTGTTCACTCAATATGATAAACTTTGCCACATTAAGGTCATACCGCGCCCGCGAGCGCCTGCAAGCGCCTGCAAGCGGAATTGCCCCACCGACAAAAGATTAACATTTTGAGTTAATGCACCCTCGCCTTAAGTAGGGTTGTCAGCAGGATGACAATGAAATCCAGAACATCAGAAATATATTTCACAGCAAAGTGTTTATTTTTATACAAGTAAATAGTATATCAAGTAGAGAACTATATAGTAGATGAAGATAAATTACATCGCACTTCCAAGAATAATAGACTGACCACACTTTTTCTAGGACGAATGTCCCTGACTTTTACAGGTTATCCAGGTCATTTCCTTATTTCTCCATGGGGAAATGTATAAAGTATATCAGAGTATTTAAATAAAATATTAAATAAAGCATTACTTTGGTCGATATTAAAACATTTACTTCCTAAGCCCTTTTCGCCTTTGCATGCCACATTTTCTTGCACAAACATATTTAGATACAGATGCATTTCAATTCACAAGTACGTGTCTTTATCTATTTTTCAGTTCTCAGATTGCACCGCAAAAAGACAAAAATAACAATATTTGTTTAACAAGGGAATTGGTTGCTTGTGTTCTCTAATGTAGCGCATGGTTCTATGATGTAGGTCACAAGTAGACCCAAAACGCAAGTTGTTTTGTAGATCTGTGTGGCATTACAATAGAGTATAAAAATTCTGAACTTAAGGCACAAACAAATAAATAAAAAACCTTGCGATATTCAGGACATATCTCGCTTTTCCAGGACTTGGCAACCCTAGCATTAAGTTCTAATGAAATGAATAAATTTGGTTAGTTGCTCTGCCTGTGACGAGGCCTTCTGAAGGGCGAGGAAGGGCCGCGACGCTAGGTGGCGAGGGCTGAAGAGTCGTTGCCGAAGACGCGGCGGCAGAGGCCGCGGATCCACGACCAGCCCACGTCGCAGCGGCGGAGGTTCGGGAAGCGCCGCCTCTGGGGCGCTGACACCATCACAGGCCCCGCGTGCGGCGGGTCGGGCGTGGCGGGCTCCGCGGGCGGCGAGGAGGCGGGGCGGTCCGGCCCCGGGACCACGATGCTCGCTCCTCCCGTCGCTGGAGATGCAGAGCCGTTCCTGAATCAATGGGGCAATGAGTTTGCTGTGCTCTGATTCCAACCAGGGTGCTCAAGTGCCCTGGCTCGGCGCTTATCTGCGCCACCGATGTGCCCAATAGACACATAGACTGGCAACGTCTATCTCGTTTTCTTCGATTTAAACACAGTGACTCTTCCAGGTCACAAACTGGACGGAGAGGAGGACATTGTCATCCAATCGGGATCGTCGTCACAACTTAAATTTTTGGTATTGAGCTCCCTGTTGGACGAAAATGCTTCCTCCTCTTCTTCCAGCTCGTGATCTTGGAGTAATCGTTTAAATCGAAGTATAGCCACGGTGCTACAGAAGACAAAATATTTGGCCCGTCGCCATCTTATATCGCTATAGATTCGTTCGTTTCCATTGTTATGTAGGGTTATTAAGAGCTTCTTAATTTATTTTAATCAATTTTTTGGGGGCTTTGGAAATTGCTGAATAATTAACATCACTATTTAATCGTCCGTAGTTGATTTCACCGGCTCCCTATATAACTCCCATCGCCGCTAGTAGCCACCAACAACCCTTCTACCAGGAATCCTCCACTCTTCCCCTTCGCCCTTCACCCCTCATCCTCCCACCGAGAGTCACACTCTCCCACCCAGCTAACCCACCCAATGGTTTTCATGAGTGTAGTGAATTAAAAGTAAGAATTTGAGCAATTTATATTGTGAATTTAACTTGACTTTAAAAGCTAGAAACCATGGTGGGAAGATCTTTCCACCATGCTAGGAACGAATTGATGAAGTTTCAATATGTTGAATTCTGATTGGTTCAGGCGAAACTTACGTTTCAGCTTACATTCGTCATTGTGAATGCTTGTTTTTTGTGGAAATTTAACGGCTCAGTTTACATCATTACGTTATGTTTAAGTTCACATTGTTAGTGAGGCCTAAAGTCATCATACGCGTCCTCTGAATAAATTAACCTATCAGTCAAGTAAGGAGTTGATTCTTCTATATGTAGCTCTGATAATGTTAAATTTGTTTCATTGCTTGCTTTAACTTTCTATGATTTCAGTCATACCACCACCTCTACTGCCGCTTCTAAACTCCTCTTCTCACTCACAATGTCGGAGAGTGCATGAGAACTTGTAACAGACCTTTAACTACAACCTGGAATGCAGGTGGTTGCACGCTGCTGGGAGCATGGTGGAGGAATACCTTCCCTCTCCTCGCGTTGATTCGACGATTATCGGGCCACACTATAGACACATTCCTCGTGGGCTGCAATACTAGCACAACTAAAAGAATACGAATTTAGAGTTAATACACTCTCCAGAAACTCCTAATGGACTACCTTACAGCGGCATATCTTACAGTTCTACTTTTCATCAACAAATGGCAGAAGTGTGAATGCAAGATTGATGTATTTGAATACAAGGTGAAAAGTTCAAACCATTTATCTCAGCACCTGATGAATTGGGGGCAGGCTGCGCGCCCGCGCGAAGAAATTTACTTCATTCCCTGAGATTTATTTGACACGATCCTACGTTTTTGTTTTGGAGTTTGAATGTTTGGTAAATTGTGGATAAAAAACTAATTTTAATGATCCAACTGCACGGCAGAATCTGGTCCAGAGGTTAAGGCGAAGGTCGCCAGCGGAAGGGCAGCAGTGGTAGAGGCTGTGGGAATGTGAGATAATGTACTGTATTTTAGAGAGAATATTCGCAATGTAATCGGTTAACAGTGAAGTTCGAACAAGCATATTTATTCAGAAACAAAAAACAGTGCAATCTAGCTACAGAATAACAACAAAACAAAATACGAGCAACCAACTCTCATACACAAGGTATTATACGCTCACGTTTTCTGGATTCACTGAAAATCTACCACACTCTTTTAGTACTTAAGAATTACTAAGTATTAATAAAAGAATAATTCAAATAATAAAAGATAGCGGTGCTCGTTGTTGAAAAAATGTGATAACCAGAAATGTGCTATTAAGTGCAACAGAAACTATTTTGCATCAAAAAAGAAGCTACAGATGTGATGAAATAATCCTATCATAAAAATAACCAGACTTTTCACTGCATTAACTCTAAAATCGATGGTGTCCAGGTCTTCTACTGGTGGCTGTGGCACGCGTCGTGGCACCTTAGCATGCTACGAGATTCTCTGCCCAACTAGCATCGGGAAAGGGAACTATTACGAGTAGTAGTAACCCCGCCGTTCTGCAATAGAGACGGCGTTGTCTCTGGTAGCGGGGTGATGAACTGCGTGGTGGGGCGATTTCGTTGTGGCACTCGTGCCAAGGACTCCCGCTCGTGGCATCGACCTTGACAACACTGTTCTAAATGCTTCGCATGTAGCAAAATGAGGGCCTAAGAACACGTGCGCAGATAATAGCTTACCCTGCTTCGAGCGCGCCGAGTGCGAAGGCAGGGCCCTGCGTGGTGGTGGCGTCGACGGTGGCGCTGTGAGCGGCCGGGCGTGGCACCAGGAGCGCGGCGGCGAGCGCCAACAGGACGAAGGCCATGGCGGCGAGTCGGTTCCAGCGACGCCGCGGCACTGGCGCGCGCCGCCCGCTGTTTATCGGCGGTGCAGGCGGTGGCCTCTGACGCGACGGGCAGCTGCGCCAGGACGCACGCACTGGTAGAGCGGTCGGGGAAGGTTCCACGCACGCCCAACAGATATTGCTCGCAGCGTTTCAAATCCGCCACTGGGCCGTGTTGGGTTGCTGAACGAGAATCGTCCCGGTAGTTTAAAAAATAGTACAACAACTATGAAACCCATGCTTTGCTATGTATCATGTTATATAATGCAGTGTATTGCGCATCACACGCAACTGTTCACATGATTGTTAGTCATGTTTTACGCTACGCTCTGCAAAAATGTTAATAGATGAAACACTTTCTCACTAGTATGAGTATTTTCTATGTCTTAGTTTGAAAATTGTTGTTAAGTATCCTATTGTCATGGGGGAAGAGGTCTGGCACTACGTGGGGGAGTGGAAGGACGCTAAGGGCAGAAGGGGCCCTCCGGGGCGTTCCCTATTCTCTTAAAGACCTAAGGTGGATGAGAGGAAGAAATAAGGGAAGGCCCCAGTCATGGCAAATAGCAGTTTATTGGGGAGGTATTACTTACATAGGCAACTGACGTAGTCCAGCCCTCAGCGAGGGCTGTTATTCGGAAGAGCAACTTGGCAGCGGCCATCGGACGGATTAACGACACTCAAAGTGCACGATGGTCACGAGCGAGGGCGGGAAGACGCTAGCAGGACCCCGCGGGATCGGTCTGGACTAGTGGGGTGGAGTGTCGGCAGGGCCAGTTAGGGCCAACGTGAACCGACGGAGGGGAGAAGGGAGGTCGACAGAGCCAGTTTGGGCCTATCTGAACCGACGGAGGAATGGAAGGTCCGTGCACACGAGCGACGAGCTCACAAGTAGCAATCGTCCCCCTCCTAGTACTTACTGGGATACTATGGCGGATTCGATGGTGTGACGGTTAGCGTGCCGGACTGTCATACCCAAGTTGGCGGGTTCAAACCCGATCGAAGCCGTGGATTTTTAAGGGCGAAAAAATCCTTCGTACGCCTTCCGCGGAGGGGAAGTAAAGCCGGCTGGCCCATGTTAGTAGATTTACTTGCATGTAAAAGATCCTCAATGACGCCTCTGAGCTAAATTCAAATCGCCTGTTTCGTCGCCCGAGATAATACCTTCTTTCTCCGCTAGGTGAAAGGAGCGTAGCGAAATTTGCGTGGTCAGACGGAAGAGCGGGCCTGATGGCCCGAGTCTCGCCACGTAAAATAAGGCATTAACTAACTATTAACTAACTATCGATCAGAGCAGCTCGCCGCTGTTCTCCTCCAGACTTGATTTCAATGTACTCGTAGCAAGTACATAGTGTCGGAAATAAGCCACCTCTGGGTCTCGAACCGTAGCTTCTATCGATCAGAGGCGCTGCACAGTAGATGGCGATTTTGCCAGTGAGCCATCGCAGTCGGTTCTCTGACGTGGGATGACACCTAACCATAATACATATTAACTTCGTGCCGTTTCTATAGGTCAGGTTCTCTGACTCACGACAGACCCATGCCATTTGTATTTTTACGTGTTCAAGTTCATTTCTTTGTTGAGTGGATGATGCTTCTATTACTTAATTCTTATTAAGGGTTTTCATTTATACTAGTTGTAAGGCCAGTTATGTAATTTATTTGTTCAAAATAAATCGGGTAAATATGAATATACCTGCTAAACTCAATAATTGACAAGACAAACGTCGCCAACTTTGTTGCACATTCTCGCTCTTCTTCCTCAAGAGGGTTTAGATCACCCCTTTAAGTCACTAACACGCGAACAGCGTGATAGCTATATTGAAAATAAAAATAACAATACTCTTCTTTGTATGGTAATAATAACACAATATTTAGTCATTCTCAAATAAATGAATCGGTTATTTCAATTGATTGAATTTTTTTTCAAATGCGCCCACTCCTATGGTTATTAGTGTGGGCATGAATTTTTATTACGGAAAGTGCTGGCGTTCTTGCTGAATGGTGATGTACGGAACCGACCCACATGCCGGCTAGCGTCTTCTAGCAGAGGAGCACCGTCGCCGGCGGGACAAGCTCTAAACCTCCGACTGATTCCTGAACACATGCGGTAGTATAGTGAATGTGTGTGTATGGCATGAGGAGAGGGCAAGGAAGATGATGAAAGGACCATTGCCCGCTTGTTAGGGTACTCCGTCATTCGTCTGGGGTTGATCGTATAAATCACGGAGAATTACTGGTCAGAGAAGCCGCCCGCTAGAATTCATGTCCAGTCACCGGCTTAATTTGACCCTTTAGCTAGTGTCGCAAATCCTGACACCGTCGTGACTCGAACCCTAGGAACGCCGGGTCACAGCCATTGCAATGACATCAGTTGACGCCTGTCATTTTCAAAAGATCACAATTCAAGCAAATGGAACCATTTCAATACGTTAATATACACTCATCGTCATAAAAATAGCTGCACCCAGAAGGATGAGGTGTATTGTGATCATTGTTGGCAGGCAGGTAAAGGGTACCACGCTTAGGAAATGATTACATTTTCACGTTTGTAGGACCAATATTTACTGCGCTACATGCCCATAGATTCTACATGTTAGTTTGGCGTGAGGTCCCCATACTGGAAAACACACTCGTCCAGACGTCGTGGCATGGAGTTGTACAAGCCTAATGGAGTCCTGTGCTAGTCTATGCCATGCAGCCTGCACCTGAGCGCGCGGTTCTTGTAGATTGGTGGGTAGGTTTGGGGACCTGTTCGAACACTCCGCAGCAGCCCCAACATTCTCGATCGGGGAAAGGCCTGGCAATGCGGCTGGCTATGGCAGAGTATCCACTGCTGCAAGGCGTGCTCGGGAGATGGCTGTGGTATGCGGACGCGCGTTCTCCTGTTTAAATAGAACATGAGCGTGGACGTTCACGAACGGCAGGGCCACCAACCGGTGGTGCTGGATCTCCTGTGCGGCTGTCACGGTGCCTCTTAGGAACACTAACGGTAAACGGGCACCATGGGATATCGCGCCCCATACCATCTCACTAGGCTGGCGGGACATGTGATGGGATACCACAAACTGCTCGTCGTGGCGCTCCAGACTGCGCCTCCACACACGGACCCGGTGGTCGTCACCATTAAGGCTGAAGCGAGACTTGTCGCAGAAGATGATCCGCTGCCAGTCTACATGGCCCCAGGTCCATTATTCCCGGCACCAGGCGAGTCTGTAGCGACGATGCTGGAGTGTGAATGGCAGGCGTTGTAACGGTCCACACGCGGCGAGCCTTGCATTGTGCAACCGCCTGCCAATGGTACTGGCACTTACAGGATCTGACAGTGCAGGTTGCTGATGAGATGGAGATGTCTGTGTATGAAGTCGTCGACGGCGTCACCCGATATTGTTGTGCTCCCCCGGCGCACTGGACAATTGAAGGGGTAGGTAGCTAGGTACATGTTTTCTTGATATGTATGGTGGTAGTGGATTTGATAAAGTATGTATTGCGTGATAATAAACTCCTGGTCTTGTTCACGATATATATATTTCATTAATACTAAATAACAGTTGCACAGCCCGCTGAATCACCGCTGAAGCACCTATCGTTGCCGTTGGATCTGGTCGCCCGTGGCGGACCATCCGCCGGTCCTCCCTCCTCGTGGTGCGTGGCGGACGTCCAGATCCTCCATGTCGTGTGCGCGTGCCTTCCTTAATCCATTACCGCCAACAGCGGGCGATGGTGGTGTCCATACGATCGGTGTGGCGCGCAATACGGCGACAAGACCAACCAGCCTCCCACACGCCCACGGTGCGGCCCCTCTCGAAAGCTTCTATCTGGACAACTTGCTGTCGAACGCGTCACTTAGGCATAGTCTATGTGCAGATGATGCTCTGGTGACGTTACCCGATGTCGCAATGGCCGGCAGGACCGTTTGAGACCCTCTTTTCTCGGCCGGAGGGCGCGACGTCACGCCCTGACCCCCGACCCTCCAGTGCGCGGCCGACCGTGAAAACGAAATCATTGGCTTAGTAAATGGTGTGCAAAATACCCACCAAGTTTGCAGCGGATCAGTAGGATCTTTCGGCGTGCATTTTTTTATGACGATGAGTGTATGAAGACACAATAGAATTGCGTTACAGTCCGATTATCTCTGAAGGTACTGAAGTAATACCGATGAAACTTACATGCTAGCTTCCTTGGAAGGTCAGGAGTGCTATAGGCAATGATTTACAACCGTATACCATAATCTATTTACACAATAATTACTTTTCTAGACTTTTTTCACCGCTTACACGGCATCACACTTTGGTTCCGTGTTGACTTCCGTATAAATTGGGTAGTCCACCGCTCATCGCATAACTCATACAAGAAATAGTTTCGAGGGGCTGAGCACAATGGTAGTCTACTCCCCTTAAAAAAAGAAAAACGAATTATTGACACCATTTTTTATGTGAGAAGGTGAACTTTCTTTATACTTTGTTGGTTTGACCAATTTCCCTCTATAAAATTAAGAATGAAATCACCTTTTTTCTCTTTAAACTCTTTCTAACCAGAACTATGTAGGTTTTTTCTCCGTTTTCTTAAAATGTAGCTTAGACCACTATTGCACCGATCCTTGCATTTGTTTTAAAACATTGCACGAAATGTCCTGTCGACCAGACATGAACAAAATTTCGTAATAGAGAAATCATTTTGAAAACCAAATGAGTAGTCTCTGCCCACCCGATGTCGTGCGCCGTGATTTGCCTGGCGTGTCGAACGTGTCGAAGAGCGTGTTCGCCGCTTGAAGGGCGCGCGTGCGTCGCTTCGCGCGGTGCGTGCGGCCAGCCGCAGGTCTAATGGAAACGAACAACGCGTGCGGTGGGCCCCTGGGACGGCGCGCATGCCAGACGACCGACGCCGCGCCGCGCCGCGCCGCGCCGCGGGCCGAGGCGGGGCTGACGGAGCGCAGAGGCGGTGCGGGGCGGGGCGCAGCGGGATGACTGCGGGTTTAATCAATCTCCGCTGTCAGACGCGTCACTTCCGCCCGAGCGACAGCGCGCGCCTGCGTTATTCAGTGGCGCCGCCAGTGGCGAAGGCCGGGGTGCGTTCGCGCCCACCCGAAGGAGAGACCTGAAGGAGGTCCAGGCCCCCTAAGGAAGGCTTCTCTCACCTTTCTCATGATCGCTTGTGTGCTCCATGTGCGTGTCGTCAGGGAGGGCTTCACGCTCTGCTGATCCGAGATCAGAGGAGATCGCAGATGTGTTGGTATGTACTGTCGAATAGGCGGTCCATTGGGACATAAAGGGTAACCGGCTGTGGGCTGAATAAAAAAAGCCCTAAAAAAGAAAGCCCTAGAAAGAAGAAGAATGTATGTATTTGGCATTTTGGGTCGATTGCCCAACTTTGCCGGGTAGGTAACGGTCCCCCATGCCTGGGCCTAGTTTATATCTCACATTTGGTGATAAGAAAACATGATGAACATGAAGTATTCCCTTCATTGGAACTAGCAAACTGCGCCTGCCTGAGCTTTTGTTCTTCACACAGCTACAGAAACTGATACGATTTTGAAGGAAAGTTACTCGCACCTCGGAAAGGTCGTACACTGCCCATGAATCACCTCAGAGCCATCTCAATTTGTGAGTATTTTTTCTTTGATTCTGTTCGCGTCACGTAGTTGTGTCGTTATACTTCAGTACGCATGGTGCATGTTACTTTCCGGGAAGTGGCGGCAAGCAACCCGTCGTGCATATTCCGCTGCCACACACATTTTCAAGGCACGGAAATGGAGGGTCCTTGGCATTTTAAACAAGCTTAGGACACGACTTTTGTTTTAGTATTCTTAATTCTTTGTAGTCTACAAAACGGTACAGTTTTAGATGTTCCATTACATTTTTGGAGAGTTCCTTCCCTCCTTTACAAGTGTTGTTAAGAACGTTATAGGTTAAGTTCCAGCACAAAGCAATTATCACTTTTAAATCAATGGTTCACAAAGTAAGGGATCTTCGCACAGGTCGAGTTAATAAGATTAAATTCAGGAAGTAAAACGTTTTCAAGATAAATTATTGTTTGTGCAGCGGGGTTATTTGTTTTTTTAATTGAATTATTATTTTAAACAATGTAATTTTATGAACATTTATTTAAACATATAAACCAATGCGAGAAGTGGATGGAAAAAATAATTACATTTTGGGGTAAATTAGATTAATAAGCTCATTAACAGAACAACAGAAAACAGTTCTGAGAATAAAGCTGAATGAAGAAGTCTATAATGCATCTCTCAGTTACATGCAGTTACGTCCCAGTTACATGCACAAGAGTAAACCACATCCACCGTGATGTCAATTTTCTCTAGCATAGGTGACATATAAGATGGTACAAAAGTTTCGGATAGACTGTATTCTCGAACACAGTCGCAGTGTAATAAGTACTGAGCATTCTGCAGAGGAATAATGTGCAAAAGAGTATTCAATCGACGCAAATGTACAACTTTCATTCACATAATATAAACTTTACATTTTAAACTTATTGATGTAACCTTATTGACTGTAATTTGTTACTTTACAAATAATTTAAATTTTCGTGTTACACGCATATGAGCCACTCCACGTCAAATCGCACAAGAGTTGACATGACTTTTATTTAAATGTACGATACTTTCCCTTAAATCTGGACATCAAGAAAAAAGAGACATATTTTTTTTATTTGCCTGAAAATTGATTATTTGTGTAGTTATACCTATATTAAATTTTGAAATTTACAGGTACTTCACAAAATAAGATCAATTGTTGCTCCGAATGTAATGACTGTAAAAATTTCTGGTTTGTTTCATTTAATACTTTGAAATGTGTATTTTATTTCTCTGAAAATACAGTTTTTACAGTAAAAAATATTTTGTTCATTTTAAAAAATGTACTTTCTTCAAAAAAAGTAAAATTTCTATATAAACTCGATGAGATAAGAATTTGAAAAAAATATAGGCGTGATCCTTGTTTAATTTTCTATGAAACACAACAAGAAAAAATGTGGGCACTCCACACATACAGTTCTGAAAAAATCAATTGTAAGTATGAGGACGCCCTCTGCCTCTGCCCTTGCACTAACGAATTGTGTTCGGTCAGTCTTTGATGCAAGTGATGAACTAAAAAAAGAATGACCGTCTGCCTGATTGGGATTTCAAGAGTTATTAGTATTTTAGATGTTCACTCTGACCCCAAAATGTATGACATTGTGTCATTCATGTTTTTGTGAGTAACATCGTGGGTGACTTGCGGGTCATCTATGTTCTTATGGGTGAGAGCGAAACGAATTGAAATACGAGCCATTCCACGTCAAATCGCACACGAATTTACTCGATTTTTTAAATGTATGCAATTTAAAAAAATAAATGTCACGAATATATGGCATTCATTCTGGACATCAAAAAAAGAGGCACATGATTTTTTATTTACCTGATAATTGATTATTTTTGTAGTTATGCCTATATTAAATTTTGGAATTTACGCGTACTTTACAAAATATGATTGATTGATGCTCCGAATGTACTTAACATAAAAGTTCCTAATTTGTTTCAATGTGTATTTAATTCATCCGTAAATTACTTTTTCAAAAAATAAATATTTCATTAAAAAATTGGATTTTTTAAAAAAAAAGAATATTTCTATATGAACTCTCTCAGATAAAAAATTGAAAAAAATACAGGTGTATTTCTTGTTCAATTTTCTACAAAAAACAACAAGAAAAAAAGTGAGCACTCAACACGTACAGATAAACAAATCTTTTGTAAGTATGCGGGCGCGTGGTTCCTGACCCTGCACTGACGAATTGTGTTCGACCAGTCTTTGTTACAAGTGCCGACGAAAAATAAAAAGAATGGCCGTCTGCCTGATTAGGGTTTCTAGAAACAATAGTAACTCACAAGTTCACTCTTTCACCAGAAGGGATGGGTGACAGCAAAACAGTTCTGCTACTGCTTTTCCTTGTGTCAGTGAAACGAATTTTACTGCATCCCTTTGCGTCCTAGGGATGGGGTGCCCTCCTGACCTTGCTCGTAAAATACAATCAACCACTTGTCAAAGGACATGAGTAAAATTTTCTCAACATCAGTCACAATACGCACCTTAAGAGCGCTAGTGTTTGTTCTGTGAATCGTGTGTACATTGTGCAACATGAGTAGCGATCACCGTATGAGACGTGACATGTTTCAATCCATTTAATCTTTCTGATCACGGTTTTTAGAAAAGAAACTCTTCAAGACGCGCAAACCACAATTTTCTGGTGAATTTACAGAAGTTATTAGATTGGCAAATTTATGATTCATTTTGGAAGGGAATCGGCTTCCAAAACAGCCTTTTGTTAGTGAGGAGAGCGTCGAGATCAGTGGCTCTCGTGGCATTAACAAAAGTAGCGGAATGTCCAGTAAATACATTGAAAAGAGTGGAAATCAAGGAAATAACAATTTAAGCTCTTCAGGTAGTTCATCAAGTGTCTTCGAAATTAATAAAGATAAGATAAAGAGTTTAATTACAATAGAAGAAACCCCGCCAAGAAAAGAATATTAGAACAAAAACGGTATCCCCATGAGAAATTTCAGAAAGTAGAAAGTGCCAACACAGATAATTTTTTTCACATTGAAGATCCTTCGACGTCCATTGAAAAATCAGACAAAGATACTATTTAGAAACTTATCGATTCCTTTCACTCAACAGATGGCATGATGTTCAATACTACAATTTTGACAATTTTTGAATGTTGGACTTACAGTAAAATTAAACGACATTTTTCTGCAACCGAACGCATGACAAAAGTGTCTAAAAAGTTTGCTGAAGGAAATGGAATTTTGTCCAGACCTGAAGTAAATTCGGTAAGGCATTAAAACTGTTCATTTTGACGAAAGTTCAGGAATTCTATGGTAAGCGAGTACTTGTATTTAACGTTAGTTGTGAGGGACCAGGAAGTTCCAAAAATGTCAATCAAAACATGAGTCAATGATCCGTCATTTAATTATTTATAAATATATTAATATTATTTATATGTATTAATATGCATAAATATTATTATTTATAAATTCAATCGTGAAGTTTTACTACCTGAAGAGTATTTAATTACTGCTTCATCCAATGAAACCGACGGCCAGTAACGCAAGAAACGCGTCTATTGCAGCAATCTATTATACGCTCTTTCGTAAAATATTAATATCTTTTAAAGTTACTGAGATCCCACTTTGATTTTTCCTGGAGATATCATTAATGCTCTAGTGCGCTTATAAATATTTTTTAAAAAATTTTTACCACGTCGAGTTTACAAAAATATTTAATTTTCAAAATTTCAATTTTAAAAAAATTCAGAAAATGAAATATTTTTCAAAATCTTAAAAATTAAACATGTTTTTAAGTTTCGAATGGAATTTGAACGGAACTTCTATAATTAGTGTATTTAAGTATATGATATTTTTAAGTTAGTGATGCCCGTCATTTCTAGCAAATTTCATTATACAATATTTCCGAAAATAATAAAGTTAGAAAAAAATAAAAATACACGTGTTAACTTATTTGATCCATATAACAAATAAAAAAAATTAGAAAATAATTAAAAATATGAAGGTCAAATTTTGGACTTTTTTTCGATTTGACGTGGAATGGTTCATATGTATGTTTACATAATTACACTGAAAAGAGTACATGGACGAAAGAACATATTTATAATTTGTACTACTCGGCTAAATAGGTCTCTAAAATTGCCTTTCATCGGCGCTTTAAAATGCTGCTCGGGAAGTGTGAAAGACTGACGCGCAGTGAACGAGAACACACGCTCGACGTTGGTACGAGGGGCAAGATGTTATCACATTACTTGCTGCCCCCACCCGCACTACCATTTTTTGTACTATTTGTTAATAATATCACTATTACGTCAGTATGAGTAAGTAATATACTATTGGTACACTATTGGTTAGTAATCACGCATAAACATCACTTGCGTCGTGCATGAAGGTCTACGCTAGCGCTTATTACTACACTTATATTACTACTTCGATCTTTTGAAATGTCAAGGTTCCAACTGACAAAATCGAAGACAATAATTTGTGTGAGGAGGATTGGTACCTGAAATCTACTACCAGAATAACATATTCTGGTAGTAAATGTTGTAACAAATTCTGGTAGTATTCCCGCCTGAGATATGGCATAATATTCTGGGGAAGCTCATCCTGTAGTATTCAGACCTTCAGATTGCAAAAGAAAATTATTCGAATAATGAAAAAATGCCTTCCACGTGATTCCTGCAAGCCTCTTTTCATTGAGCTGGGAATCCTACCATTGCCTTGTCTATTTATTTACGAATCTGTACTATTTGTCAAAAATGACCTACTTAACGGAGGGAACATATTTTCATGCAATATTGATATTTATAATTACAACACACGCCGTAGAAATCACGTGCATCAAGTGTCAGTATCAACAGCTCAGTACAAGAAATCAACATACAATACATGTACGTTACTTTACAATGCATTGCCAGATGACATAAAACAATTAAAGTCGGTATACAAATTCAAGTTAAAAGTAAAATCTTTTCTGCTGCAAAACTGTTTCTATACAATTAGAGACTATACTGATCGTGAAAAAGAAAAATAATGTTTAATGTAACAAAACAAAGATATATAATGAATTAGTTTATGTTTGCATTGTATACATTTAAAAAAATATTTAATACGCCTGTAACAAGTAATGTACTTCAGCTTCCGGGTCAATGACCCCCATCTCGATCAGGTTTTTGTCCAGTTTCCCTGATCCATTGAGCAAATGCTGAGATGGCCCCTTGTTTTGCTTCTGGACGTAAATGTAGCTTCACTGTGCGCACGTTTTGTTGAGCACTCCTTTTGCTTGTAGTTCATTTACAGTTGAAATTGATTTTCTATAACTCGGGAAAAAACATTTTTCAAATATCTTTATTTTTCTAAAATGATTATTTTCTAAATTTTTTTTTTTAAATAAAATTTCTGGCCCTCAAGAAAATGTGCGCAGGTAAATTTCTTTCCCCACACGTCATATACAGTTTTTACTGTTTTTTGACAAATAAATAAATAAATAAATAAATAAATAGTAGCTGCAATCTGTAAACAAATAGTGGCTATAAAAATCACTACTGTAGGAGGAGAGATGAACCTTTGACATCCATTTACTCAAAACGACTGAAATGTTAATCGGAAGCTTGTCATTCTAAAGCATCAACTTATGAATGTCTTAGAATGTTTGTTTCATATCCGTAATGGGCAAAATTCTTGTGCCAGCTGTCTTTGGTTTCTTTGGTTACGCCGCCTAAATTTAGCTAAATTTAGATCCAATTACGTCAATTTTGGCATAATAATGGTACCGTCTTGTTTGATTTGTTTGTTAATCAAACAAGGTAACGAGGAGATTATATTTGAGTATCGAATAGAGGGAAGTGGCCTAATAAAAGGTTCTGGGCTTTGGTCGTCCTTGGTAGTCTAAAAGTAATTAAGTGAATGTGAATTAGGAAATGTAACTGCTATTACCGGAAGAGGAAAATTAATGCTTTAAACAATTTAAATCGTTAGAAATATTACAGTTTGTAAACACAAATAAAACTAGTGGTGATACACAATAGCACACACTTTGTACAAGTTCGTTTCCTTATCTCTTTAGCCTGTATTATTTATAGGTTTTACATCACCCTCTTCCTAGCTGGTAGCTAGCGGCACCTAAAAAATTTGTATTTCCGATTTACACAATGTATCCCAGTTCGGTTAGAACTAAGGCTATAAAAATAAAAATCATGTATTATGTTCACAAACGGACGTTAATTATTCTGAACAGTCTCTCCTTGAGTCAATGCAAGTTGAAATCGTTTTAAAAGATTTTTATACAGCCGCAGAAATCCTGCTTTGGAATTGCATTTAGTACTGCTGTACAATTTTCTTGGATGTCCTTAACGACGTCGTAACGGTGTCCTTTCATTGCGAACTTCATTTTTCGGAACAACAAGATGTCAGCTGGGGCCAAATCCGGTTAATACGACGGGTGGTCAAAAACTGTGACCCTTAGCGGGCAAAAAACTCGTGCATGATCTTCGCTTTGTAGCTGGGTCTTTGTCGTGGAGGAGCAACCCAGATACAGCCTCTCGGTTTTCGGGTGGAACTTGACGAATTCTTGCCCACTAACGATGAAGGACGTCGAGATAACACAATTTTGAACGGCTTAAACAGTCATTACCATAAACACTTTACATCATATCAAACGTGGCTGAACGTAATGCAATACTAAATGGAATTCCGAAACAAGACGACTGTGGCTGTTTAAAAAATAGTTTTAAACGATTTCAACTGTGCATTGATTCAGGGAGAGACTATTTTGAATAATTAAAGTAATTTAGTGAACATAATACAATATTTTTATTTTTTATAGCCACACTCCTAACAAAATGTTGCATCGCAGCCCCAACACCATTTTCGGACAAATGTCAGACCCGAGTGTTACATTCGCGTCCAGGACGACTGCTGAGGCGATGTTAGCAGTTTGGAATTCGTAACTGCTGTTGTTGAAACTTCAATGATCGAAAAGCCATTATTCGCCAAAAGGTACCATTGTTGGGTGGAAATTAACAGAAGCAGTCCTAAAGGAACTGGAACACACTGTGTATCTCCGATGACGCATTAACATCAATTGCTAGTGTGTGATAACGAAAGGATGACTTTCGTAACAATTTTTCAAAACCTCTCATAGGGGAACTAGAAAGTCTTCTAAGAATTAGTTGCAGCGCGAACATACAGCGCATTTATTGTACAAGAAAAAATATAAGGTGAACACAAACGGGCACTACAATTTTATGTTAAGTTACAAGTGTTGATTTACAAGTACCTTTCATAAAGGCATATTAAGGCGTAGAATAAAGAGAAATTTCGCAGGGCAAGGAGTCGCGAGGTTAAAAAACATCGTGAATTAGCTATTCTCATATTAAAACAGAAAGACCGGGAGAGCTAGCTCAGGGTAACAACTGATGTCACTGCTGTAGGTTCCTCTGACCGGGAGGTCCCGGGATTCGAGTTCCGACGGTGGTGGCAGAATTTTCGATACTAGCCAGATAGTTGGTCGAGTTCTGCCGCTGTCTGAAGGAGAATTCTGGTGGACGGCTGCTCTGATCGGTAGTGTTTCGTGGTTTCTCCGATCAATATGAGGCGACCGCCGGAGAAGCACCCTAACAAACGGGCCGCGGACCGTGCGCGTTCTTCCCTTTCCATTCCTTGTCGTATCGTCACCCCTTACACACACACACACACATGAACTACGCTACCACACATGCTGGGAGACCGGTCGGGAGCTTGGAGCTTGTCCGGGATGGGGCGGTGCCTCACTGATGGAGATACCTGGTGGGGAAACCCCCACTAACCGACAGTAGGGCGGCGCCGGAACTCGGCATTCAGCAGGGAAACATCACTGCTACTTTCCTGGCAAAAACATGCACTACACTTCCGTGACTAGTAGTTGACGCACCCGAAATCTCTAGTAATCAATCAATCAATCAATCATTAAAACAGGGAGTCCCTTGAAGGTTACGAGCTGGCAGGCAAGGGGGACACTCATCTAATCGCGAGCTTCGTTACGACTTGAATTTTTGGTATTGAAGCCCCGGATTAGATTATAGTGTCCTCCTTTCTTTTCTGCTCGTGACCTTGAATGAACTTTCTGTTTTAATGGAAGTATAGTAACAAGATTCTATTGAGACTTTCCTCCACCACAAAAATTTAACATGAGAATTCATACATAAGTATTTCTATTCGTTTTCCAGTCAAAAGCACACACAATTTTAAACTAAGCGCTATCTGCATCAAATTGCCATTGACCACCTAGGCTCATTTGCATTAATAGTTGAGAGAAAAGAAATGCATAGGAAGTGCTGCCTAGGTTTTCGACATTACTTCACACTACAAAAATCTGGGGCTTTATTTCTTTGGTTGCAGCATGTCAACTGTTCTGCTTGTATACTGTCGCCATAGATATACCCTGACCTCTATGCCGCTCGCTCCATGTTCTCCTCGCCTCTATTTCTGCTGCGAAGATACCATGGACCATCTCTGTCGCGCACTGACGCCCTCTCACCTGACCGGGAGGAGGGAGATGGAGGGAGTCGCGTCTCGCTACCCCCTCCGCCGCTGCCTACCGCGGGAGCGGGCATCTGAGAGGTGGCGTCATTTGGCGCCCAAGCAGGGAACTCCAAGCAGCACGGTGGCGGCAGACTCGCGCTATTCGATTTTAGTAGTGAATATATATATATATATATATATATATATATATATATATATATATATATCTTACTATTGGGTGGTTATTCATATTGTAGCCCGTAATGCATTGAAGCTTCAGAGGGGTTTTGTCAAGGTAATCTGCTGCATGTGCGCATGGCGGAAAATATGTTAACATTGTTTTTACTTGCAATTGTGCATTTAAAATATTTTGATAACTATCCTCAATTTCTAGGAGGTTGTCTTTAGGCTTTATTGAGGTTCTAGGATGTGGATTCATTTTAGAAAGCAAACAATTTAGGAAGTTTTTCAAACAACAAATAATTGTGTTCTGATAGCTTCTGAAGAATTAAATATACAAATACAGAAAAATGCACCAAGAACAACTTCCAAATAATCAAAGCATGTAAACACTCAGACAAACGTGCTTACACTTCAATCAATGACCTTACCTTAGTCATAGAATTCTTACACTAATTTGGCAAACAAAAAATCTAAACAAGCTGTACATCCTAGACAATATCACATACACATGCTTATTCCACCTTAAAAGATAGTCTTCCTCCTAAATTTGTAAATATTCAAATCGCCCCCTATATTATTTCAGTAGTATACCTTTCCGTTGCGGCTCTCACACACAACCAATCTTTATGAATTAGGTCTCTAAAGAAAGAAAAATTCACGTGGACGTGGCGAATTGCACTTTGACTTTAAAAATATGAAGGATTTGTTTAAAAAATGCATCTAAATATTCAACTCAAATGCAACCCGCAACACTTGCCAACGTTTTTTGTCAAATAATTCCTAAACAAAGCGTTTTAGGGTCTTAAAAACTAAAATTTTGAGGTTTGAGGCCTCAGGCTAAAGGCCTCAAAGAAACGTTTTTCATACAACAATCTATACGATGAGACATTCCTCGATCTATTCAATTAAATTTTCGGTTCCGCGCTTCAATACTATAAAGGCCACCTCAATACTTCAGCCCTTCTTGCTGGTAGCAATTTTTGTCGCGGCACGCTTAGAAGGCTTAGATTCGTCAATCTTTATTTACGCTTTCTGTATACACCGTAGTTTGTGCAATCTGACGAGGTTTATTTACATAATCATTAATACAAGATCTTTTGGAAGTTTGGTTTATGGAAAAAAACTTCCAAACTTCCAAAAGATCTTAATACCGGAAACTCATACTCCTTGTAACCCAAAAATATATCAGTTGGATAGCCTACCAAATGACTCGACCAGTTTCCTATATAAATGTAGATTGACAAACAAACTGCAAATAAATGTAGATAGAGCAGCAAGTGAATTATATGAGCAAATAAAAACAGTAATTCATGAAGCAGCTTTTGAAGCATCAGGTGAAAAGCCCAAGATAAAGGAAAAACAAACGTACTGGTGGAATGAAGATTTGAAGCAAATTATTGAAGAGAAGAAAGTGAAATATAAAAAATGGCTAAGCTCAGGAGACCCCAGAGATAGAACAGCGTATAGTAATATCAATAGAAAGGTTAAAAGATCAGTAACGAAAGCTAAGGCACAGGCTTGGGAAACAAAATGCTCTGAAGTAAATAAGTTAATGGGAAGCAATAGGTCTAGAGAAGCATGAAAAACAATAAAAGAACTAAAAACTGATGTGTCATGTAAATCTAGAATGTCACCAATTAATATTAAACAGTGGGAGGTATATTTTCAAGACCTTCTGAGGGAAGATAGAACAGAATACAAATACATCAGCTTTAATGCAGATAATGTATTAACACATGAAGCTATACCAAGAATAACTTTAAAAGAATTAAAAAACGCTCTGAGGGGGATGAAAAATAATAGATCTCCAGGCCCAGGAGGGATACCGGTTGAACTGTTAAAACACTCTCCTGACCATATGAAGGAAATTATTGTAAAGTTATTTAATAAATGTCTCATAGATGAAGAGGAAATTCCTCAAGAAAGGAAAAAACCCGAAATTATACCAATTTATAAAAAAGGCAAGAAAGGAAAATGTGAAAATTATAGAGGCATTAGTGTCACCAGTTCAATTAGTAGACTGTACGGGCGAATAATTAAAGGAAGAATTGAGTCAGAGATAGAAAACCTGGAAGAACAAAGTGGTTTTGCGGCTGGTTGTTCATGTGTAGATAACATTTTCTGCATCCAACAAATTTTAGAAAAAAAGAAAGCCTGTGGAAGAGATTCTCATCTATTGTTTGTTGACCTTCAAAAATCATATGACAGCATTCCCATTAGCAAACTTTTTAAAATTTTAGAACAAAAATGTAATTTTAAATTAGTTAACACCATTAAGAAAATGTGCAAAGAGAGTAAAGGTGTTGTGAAAGTAAACGGTCAAGTATCAGATGATATAATAATTTCCAAAGGATTGAGACAGGGGTGCTGTATGTCCCCAACTCTTTTTAACATGTTCATTGCCGAAGCTTTGAGAGAATGGAGGAGGAAATGCAGTGTAATGGGAATGCAAATTGGCGAATCAACACTGGATGTTCTACTCTTCGCAGATGATCTAGTCATAATGGCCGAGGATGAGCAAGATATGAACTATATATTTAGAAAATTAAAACAAGAATTTGATCTCTGGGGATTGCAAATAAATGTGTCCAAACAAAGTATATGGTTACAGGAGAACATGGAAAAGATCTGTGTATTGGAAATGATAAAATACAATTATGTGATGATTTTAAATATTTTGGCTTTACAGTTTCAAAAGAGGGCACAAGCAACAAAGATACTAATAATAAGATAAATCAAGGGAAACGAGTCATAAATATGCTAAATTCAATTCTGTGGAACTCCCAGTTATCAAAGAAAACGAAGAAAAATATATACAGTACCATAATTGAGAGCATTGTCATATATGGCTCAGACGTTTGGGAACTAACCCAAAAAAACAGGAGACTATTGACGATTCAAATGGACTTTCTGAGACGAAGTTGCAGAATATCTCGTTTACACCACATACGAAATGATGAAATAAAGGATGAAATGGAAATTAAAAAGGATATAATAGATACTGTAGAACGAAAATAGCTTCAATGGTACGGACATCTGCTGAGAATATCAGAAGAGAGGTGACCCAAACAAGTATATAAAAGGATACCACCGTATAGAAGACGGAGGGGCAGACCATCAACCCCATGGAAACAAGGAATACTGACTGCGATGGCGACAAGAAATTTGACAGACGAAGATGTAATGGATAGAGAAGGCTGGAAAAGAGGAACCGAGAAACATCGCCAGATGTAAACCACTCGGAGATATATGTATATCTCATATATGTATATAATTCAAGATTTGCCCTCCTGCAACAACTATAAATACTATTAGGGGATGCTGGCTACCTATGAAGAATGTTTCTTCTGCGTATAGTGAAATCATTCAATTAACGTTTTACCGAGGTCTGTAAGTGCTGTGTGCCTAATTGCTGTGGGCCATTCGATGAAATTTTCAAGTCAGCAGGTTCAGACACGTAACTTTCTCAAAATTAAAAAGCTTTTCTAATATTTTTGTGACTATCACGAGAATCTATAAGCTAGCTGTCAAAGAATGTTGAATAATTACTTCAAATGTTGTCTTTAAGGAAGTGTTGTGAATTGTTCCAAGAAAACTCTCCATGATACTGAATAAATATTTATTGAAAATTTCTTTTAAACATCAATTGCATTGTTTTTTATTTTATTTGATATTGTGTTAGTACATTGGAAGTTACCCGTGTATATTTTTAAACAAATTAACATTTTCCGTTAACCACTTCCCCTCTTAAAATGGAAGTAGAAGGATAGGGATAATTGTGGAGTCTAACATGTGAGAGTTCGAGAAATAGTAGGGGAAAACTTGTGAATGACACAACACAAAGAACAAACGTTTTAACTTAGCTAAGTAAAATAGCTTGAAATAAATTAAAAAACAAAAATCAAATCGCGCTGGCCTACAATACTACGTGAATTAATTTAAAAAATCATCAAAATTTAAAAGTATAGAAAGAATAGGGCAAGTCACTCGACAACTGCCAACGATCGCAGTCCAAACGTCCGATTTAAATGTTGGCGGTATCTGAAAGTATGTACATCAACGCCCAGCTGCAAACTCATATTGTAAATAATACACCGTTTGATATTAAACTCACGGTGTCGGTTCGTTAAGATATTCAATATGAAAACATCCTTTGAGTAACATTCCCATGTACCGAAGTGAAGTCATAGCCTACTAAATTGTTACTAATGGTAACAAATGGTATTTAGTACTCAAAGGTGAAAATATTAATTTGATTATTTTTTGGCTCGAAATTGCTTTCCTTGATGTACGTAAGAACGCAGAAAATAATCCACCACTTTTTAGTATACAAATAATTTTTTTTAATTTTCGCACCCCAGCAAGCTGGCACCCTGACTTTCCAAAACCCCTCTGTTTCTCATAACAAATCAAGGAAAGTTATATAATATTGCAAAGAGTAGGCATGGAGGAATATACAACAGGAGGGGAAACTCTCGCTGTTTGAGAGTATGGAGTAGAGGATTCGCTAGCGTCGTTTCCATGTGGTGACATCTATTTTAAGGTACATGCGTAATTTCAAACCCTGCTTCGGTAATTTGCTCGTCAGGTAGCGGTGCGAACTTATGAACCTTCTACCATTCATTTCATCCACTAATTTTTTGCTAAAGAGATGGCGATGCTCATGGCAACGTGTTTGTTTGTGACATTTCGTTTGCGAGCTTTTTTTGGCGGTGTACGTCAAGTGTTGCAGATGACAATGACTAAATGTTGGGCCCAGGGATGTGCCAATGTTGTTCGGCAGGATAAAGGAAATGAAGTTTCTTCAGGTTTTTCTCCGAGACGGGAAGGTGAGGGAAATATTTTGAGTTATGATGAGTTACTGTAACTGAACGGCATTTCCGTCTAGTTGTGATACTTCATGTATCGTTCCGAACATTTCAGATACCTTAAGAGTTTGATGTCATTATTTTATAGGCATAAATTTTAATAGTGTACCACCTTGATGCTTGAGAATTTTGGGTGTGGTGTTCCTGCATTACTTATTTCAAATATATGCTTTCATTACAGGTGACTCAGAGGCACCAATTTTGTAACCTGAAGCATAGAATCCGATCAGCGGGAGAAGCAAGAGAAGAGATCTGAATTGCATGAAAATATCCTTGCGTAATTCACTTGAATACCACTCATTCATAAATAAATAGGCAAAGCAACGGTAGTATTCCAGCCTCAATAAATAAGTTTTTATTTATACAAATTGTTTTAGTAGCTTTCCACAACAAATGAATACTCCTTTGCAGTTCTTTTTGTTGAATTTAAGCTTTAAAATCATGCCAGTTTATTACCTTCCAATTACATGGTTTCAATGCAAATGTGATGAATTACAAGAAAACATGTGTTTTAAACTAATAATATTCATATTAGGATATAAGGTATAGCTTCTTCAAACTATACTGCATATCTGGAAGAGGTTAAAAGATCAGGAGGTCTGAATGACATGTTTCTGGATGTATAACTATGTATATAAGAATATCTTCTCCTATCTACAGTCTAGTGGAAAAAAATTCTGTAGGTTTGTAGTAATTTTTAATGCTGTTGTCAAAATAATTGACTGTGTAGGTAATTCAATAACTACATATTTAAAGCCATTTAATCAGGATTAATAAAATGTATAAATATGTTACTGTTGCTGTTACAGAACTTATACGAATTCCTAATGTAATTGTTGTAAGGTTCTTAAGTAAATGGTAGGTTAAATTAAACTATTTTTAACTATTGAACATGAATTATCACAAAAATACAGGTAACACACGCAAATATGCAGGTATATTGTATTCTCCTTGCAAGAAAAGTGTCATGAATGCAGTGTTTGATTCTTAGCTCAATTGATAGAGATGTCTGCATAAGGGCAGTCATGAACTTGGATCCAAGAGGTACCAAATATTTCCACTTTGTGACAATTTATTTCTAGTATGATGATGTGATGTATTAACAGTTTCGTAGTCATGACAAATTGATACTAAACAAACATCTGATCCAAGATGTAAATAATTTTATGTTGGTATGAAACCATTTCTGCCAATTTTACCACTGATAAAATTGATTTGTTTTGTGTTATAATATGAAACGATGATGGAGATACAATTATAATTTTATTAACACAGATACTAGATTTCCATGTCAAATTCTATTTAAATAGTAATTTGATGGTGTCTACAATACCAGATTCTTCTTCTTCTGTATGTGTATTGTACCTCTGTGATCATGTAAGATTGTTTTCAGAATAAATTTTATGAATACTATACAGAAAAAGGTTTGTTTTTATTAGTTGCCAATTTATTCTTCCCTTGCTCAAATTTTGTATTTTGTATACAGCGCGCAAATATCGGAGTACGTGCTGTTGTGGAGGTTATTATTTACATTGTATGCCCAAAAAGTAGATCGAGTACCGTGCACCTGAGCCAGCTGGATCAGCGATCAAGAAGTATTCATTCTGGCCACAGAATGCAGTGTTGTCGATTTAACTCCTGTACCTTATTGTAGATGGTGCCACACGAGTTTCCACTCCTGTTCTATATTCCTCCATGGAGTAGGGTTGTACTTGCTCGATCCGGTATTTACGCACTACTTTGCTTTGTGTTTCTGAAGAGTAAAAATCTTTTCTACAATTTTTGTGACTATCAAGGAAAACGAAAAGCTAACTCTCAAGAATAATTTTTCAAAGTTGTTTTTAAAGAAGTATGAATTGTTCTAAGAACATCTCTCTATAATGCTGAATAAACCTTTATTGAAAATTTGTTTCCATTATCAATTGTATTGTTATTTTTGTTTGATATTCTGCAAGTGCATCAGTGCATCATTTATACATTAAAAAAATAAACACGTTTTATTTTTTCCTTCTAACGTTACTTTCCTTCTTAATGGAGAGGGTAGACAAATGGATAGGGAGAGGGCGGGTTTTAACATGCGAGAGTTCTCGCATGGGTACGCTAGTATTCAATATTTCATAATATTCAGATATTCAATATTCAATATTTGGTAACAACATAGAAAAACCTAGGCGAAATTGAAATAAAGGAGTCAAGAAAATACAAGGTTTTTCATTTTTATTGGTTGCTTTTTTGGTTAGTACGTATCGTAATTACTGTTACACTTCTGATAGTTTCCATTCCATTCCGTCTTTTTCTACGTCATGGCGCCTGCAGTGATTTATTTTCAGTCTAAGGTTTGTTCATGCGAAATGTGTTTTGTAGCTCTTTGGCTTGATGGTCTCGTTAATACCCTAAGGGAATAAAGTACAAGAATTAGACACACAAAAATTATTTGAAATATGAACTGACAGTAAGCAAATAAAAGTTGAAAATGGAGGTGTTATGAACAGTATGAGTCAACAAGGATTTATTTTTGTCTGGGTAAAAGCGTATAATTTTTCCGTTTACTGTTTTCAGAAAATAGGAACATTTTCAATTGAAGTAAATAAATACGAAGTGCAATATAATTAAAATGTATGATAAGTTATATTCTCTCTATATGAAACCACAAGGTTGAAATAAAAAGAATGAGCTTGAAAAGCAATCATTAAATATGATTACATTTTGAGACTAGCATTGATTGCTCAATACCTTGGTTACCGCAGACAGTTATGATTGAGTAAATAGTTAATGTATAAAAAAAGGCAAAAAGATAACTCACTGGCCCAGTTAGAATCTTTGGTTTCTCATATTCGCAAGGGAGCAGCCTTCTGTAGCAGATTCGATGGTAACATCCGCGACTGAACTCGCACCTGCACAAAGCACGTTTATAATTTATGGAAAAAATAATAGAGGGAAACCTTCTTTTTTAAAAACATATACGAAAATCTCAAAGCTGTCACAAGGTGCCCTTTCTCAATTAAAAGATGGTGAATTCTGGTCTCGCCAGTAGTCAGAGCAAAGAATAATCAGTTTGAGGTGCTGAAAAATCATAATGAATGCTCAAATTAAATACTAAATGGAAGCATGGAAAAGAAAAGAAGAGGTTACTTACTAAAATCGGTGCCAAAACAGTATGCTCTTCACATTCTCCAGAGCTATTATTAACATTTATTATTAAATTTCTTTCCCCTCACGTCATATACAGTTTTTACTGTTTTTTGACAAATAAATAAATAAACATTAAATTTATGCATTTCAAATAAATTCAAAAATACACTGTGTAGTATTCACTTTAACGAGTATCGGTGCAGGTTTTTCACCGTTGTAATAATTAATTAATCGATTGTTCTTGCGTATTAGTGCTAATTTTTCATTTTATATAATTACTGCTGATATTTCATTGCATTTTTTGACTTTAGTAAGGACTGCATTGTACAATCAACCCAAGCCCACATAAAGAATGCACAATATATTTTTACGTTCACATTATTTTTTACGGAGAAACTCATTTTCTAAAAGATAAATTTAAATTGTACAAACAGGATATAAATTCTAAAACTTGTGCATATATGAACTCGACTTACGAAATACAAAAATTTTGTTTACGTGTATTGTAAAACAATATTCGATTTAATTACAAATTATCGCGGAACACTAATATTTAGGAAAGCATACGCTAAGCATTTTTAAAATTCCAAATATTGAAGACTCTATTGCGTTAACAAAAATGTGTAGTTTCAATAATGAATGTGTAGAATATATTTTAAAACCAGTGGTGCTAAAACATCACGTAATTTATCGCCCTCATTTTCACCCAAAATTACGTGAAAAGTACTGAAATGTTTAAAAAATTGTACAGAATATTCTTTCAAAGTTTATCTCTAAGGAACAAATTTAATTAAAAGAAAAACTTTCATATTTTAGTTGTAGGAAGACTCCGAAAAATTTGAACTTCGCAATTTTCTAAAAATCAGGATTTTCAATGAACATGAGATGAGCACCATTCTCTTAAAAGTTCTTCACACTATCCATTAACAAAATTTATTCAAAACGAGGGAGCCAATTTTTTGGAAACTTTGAAAATGTCCCAGGGGCTTCATGCAGAGAACCCCCCAAAATTAAAATATCGATTTCAAATTCAAGCGACCGGGATATTTGGAGAAAATCAGCGGTACGGTGTATCCGCTATCGTTATTCACGGACAGACAGACAGACAGACGTTTTGTCGTCATTCAATTTTTCAGTATCAATGACTCACAAAACGGGTTCTGGTTACACCACGTGTTAGAGGATTTATTCAATTTTTCGATACCAGGGCCCTGTAAAAAGACTTTTTCTGCCGAAAATTACTGTTTTTATCGCGCAGCATTACATAACTTTCTCACTACTCTGTAGTAAGAAAGTAAAAATGAACTTTTATAATTTTCGAAATTTGCAAATTTTTAATGGAAACCTTACTTTTACATTATTTACTAGTGCACATCTCTCTATCAAAGCAATTTTTTAAAAAAATATTAAGCTTTTTTTAGAAAAGTTTGAAAACCGTACGGGTTTTATATGAAATATCCCCAAATATTAAATGATTCGTTTTGAATTTGGAGGCCTTCAGTTCGGCCGGATCGATGGCAAAATCCTCTGCATTGTTTAAGTGATAGTATTATTCACACATGGGCGTTTTCGAAAAAAAAACAATTTTTTTGGTATTAGTTGCCATCAAAACATGTATTTCCATCAAAATGTCGACATCTCTCATAACTGAAGTTTCTCTCTATAAAAAAAATAAATAGCATGAAATTGGATGCTGTCGTCAAGAGTTTCCAATGCTTTCCATGTTGCAACAAGAAGAATATCCACTTGGGATATATCATTACATTAGCTGAAAAACTGTTGTAATTGGTGATTGCGTCTTGGTGGTCAATGCAAATGTTGACGTCAAAAGTCAGTAGAATGTTTCAGTCAAAAGTCAGTACAAAGTCAGTTTTGGTCAGTAGAATGTTTCTATGTTAAATGCATTTAGAACGAATAGAACGAAATCGAATAAAACATTAATATTATTTATGTCTCTGAAAACGTGCTACCTTCTTCCATATGAGTCACTACTGTATCAATTTTAAAAGAATCAATTTTGTATCTTTCAAATAATTCCAATACTGAAAGATCATTCACTTCTATGTCTGATTTAACGCTGAACAAGTCTCTTCATATTTGACACGACATATTACTACCATCTCTACTTTTCTATCTACGTTATTTCAGTTGTGTTATGATTCCGAATTGTTGATCGAAAACTGCATTTCTGTATCGTGAACCGTTTGAAAGTTATGGGAGTAGTCCATAGTAGGTGGGGCAGTCTCTGTAACACTAAATATTTAGCGTCATTTATTGTTTCATAAAAGTATAACGAACACAAATCTCACAAACGACACACAGACAACTCACTATACTTTCCCACAACGTTAGGTGATGAGGTGAATTTGTCTGGCCGGGACGTGGCCGTGCATCGCGGTACAAAGGGTACCCCCTGATAAGATGGTAAAGAGTTCCCCTCAACCAAATGACCTAGGAGTAGTTACACTATAATTCTAATATAAAAATAATATTTTTGAAATGTGTCTTAGCCCCCGTCCCACCACCCACACCTCTCTACAGCCAAAAATGTGTTTTATTATTTATTTTTTTTATTTTACTTAACACTATTTATCCGACTGAAAAAAATAAGATAAATAAAAAAACAATTTATACTGTCAGAATAATATTTTTTGATGTTTTTTGAGATCTAAATTCAGACACAAAAAATATTTTTGAAAGAAAATTACAAAAAATATTTTTACTGTGTCTTAGAAATCTGAAACAGGCTCGAAAAAATCACAAAAGTTCCTCTTAAAACACGGCTTGCGGGGTTTTCCCCAATCTAGAATCTTCCACCAGTAGAACACCACCCCTGCAGGGACAAGCTCTAAGCTCCCAACTGGTCCTTCGACATCTTTGGTAGTGTAGTGCACGTAAGAGTAAGTGTGTGTATGTAAAGGGAGACGATTGAACAGGGACGAGGAAGGTCAAATTGCGCGCTGTCCCGTTTGTTAGAGTACTACACCGGCATTCGTCTGGTATCGATCGGTGAAAACGAGGAAAAATACCAATCAAAGTAGTTAGCTTTCTTCTCCATACAGCAGCTGAATTCGATCCACTATCTAGCTATATATATTGTCGAAAATCCTGTCACCGGCGGGACTCGAACTCAAGGACTTTAGGTCAGAAGCACTGCAATGACATCAATTGACGCCCTGAGCCACGTAAGCCAGCACAAGTCCTAATTTGGCTGCGCCTCCGTTATAGCCTATCGAGTTGTTAATTGTGAATTATTAATTAGAAGAATAGTGTACACGTTTTAGATATATGTAATGTTTGGATAATTTGAATTGTAAATGTTATGTATTATATGAATATATATATATATATATAATATATATATATATATATATATATATATATATATATATATATATACATGAATATTAATAGTGTAATTATGTGTTCCAAAGCCCTGATGCAGGAACATTAAAGTTTCGAAACGTTGGTGAACTAGGATTTTATTCAAGTGACCAATCCCCATGCTTAATATTATGGTCATGTTATTTGTATCATGCAATCTCGAGATAGTTCCACGAATGTGACTGAAACGTCGGCAGCTATTCAATATAATAAAAATAGTCAATACGTAGAAACTGCCTTAATTCATTTGAATAAATATATTCCCTACCATTATTCTTGAGGGTTGTGTAATTTGTCCAATAAGTTTCGACGATCATAATTATCATTAACAAAGTATTAATTAAACAAAGAAAGCTTCAAAAGCGAAGCAGTATTTTGTGTTGTCTCAGCACTTGTCGTCCACACTGCTACCGCTTACCCACAACCGCAGCACCAACTGAAACAGAATTACACAAATTATTATAAAAGAAAGAGGCGTCAAGGAGTACAGTATTGCAATATTTTATGCATGCTGTGTTTGTTTTGTTTGTGTTTGGTTCACTCGTTTTGCTACCGAGTTTCCTAAATGAAAGGGTTGAGATGCAAACAAAAGTGATTAAGAATTGGTATTGTATTGTATTAATATTTCCTTTCCGAGAGGATAAAGATAATGTTCGATTTCATACATTTCTTGCGAGAGCTCATGTATTATTTTTCACTAAATAGTAACCATATTTGCATAATATTAACCGTTATCACATTTATCAAAGTGCGTCTAAGTTGATGGAATTTTTTTCGAAATATCGATTTCGAAAACATCGATTTTCGAAAAATTGAAAATTCGAAATATTGATTTTATATGAAGAGGCAATTGTAGTAGTTGCAAACTTTAAATAACCCAGAACTTAAAATTATTGAATTCGCAGAGAAAACAATTATAGAATTGTTATTTGTTGGAACTCAAAGACGGGCATCATTGATGATCATCACATGAAAAGAATGAGGCAAGGGCGTACCACGAGGCATAGGATCTCGGCTGCTCCGGCTCGCAACATGATCCTGCCATGATTCAGGTGGCGGGAAAACGTTGGGGCTGTGGTGAGGGGCGGGAGACGGAGGAGTTGGGCAGGTGTTAGCGCTGTCCACAGGCGCCTTGGATGGAGTGCGTTGCCCCGGCAGCTGCTCCGGTGTTACCCATTATTCTCGTTCAATTTGGCTCGCTTTGTTGTTTCTGCGTCTTGAAATATCTTGAAAACATTATTACTGTTCCAGATAGGCTTCCCTTAGGATTCGATTTGCACTGAAGTTCACTTTTCAACGCCGTCTTCGTGGAAGGAATTTTAACTTTACAAGTAGCATAAGAAGTTGGTCACTTTTGTTGACTGTTTTTCGAATTTTGCAATTATTTAGACTAGTCAATATTTTGTGGCTCATAATCTATGACATTCAAACGTGAAATGCAAATCAGTGGAGTTAAAAAATTTCCTCTCAATATTCAGAATGAATCATCCACATGATACCTTATTTAAGTACTATTTATTGTTGTCACATTATTTACCAGATGCGAATGTCCTTTACATTAATATTGTGTATGGTTTCTGATTACCTACATTATTAATAGAGAGAAATTTTTTCAATAATATATTTCTGATCACTCTGTAGATCGTAGATTTAATGAAAAGCTGATAAATCAGAATGCATCAGTAGTGTGTAAGAATTCTTTCGCGACCTTGTTTTTGAATTGATACAAATTTTTTTTGTCTTTTGGGTTTTGAATTGTGGGAGTTCATTTCGAAAGAAAATCTTCTCAGATCATTCGTATTCTACATTCAACACATTCTTCTTAAATATGAATTATTAATAGAAGAAACTAGTAGTGATCCAACTGCATGTACTTTCTCGCGATGTTGTTAATGATTATGTAATATTGTAATATGAAAATTCCACTACCGTTTGAAAATTTCCTAAAGAAATGAAGCGTGTAAAATACATAATTTTTATCAAACTTTTAAATGAAAACGGCTTATAATAATGTATAATTATATAATTATATAATAAATATTGTATTTAAAACATATGGAGAGAGACAAAAGAGGCTGCGATCTCGGAGCTCGACTCCTGCATAATCTCCTTCACCAGTTCTATCGCTTCCTTCTCCCTCTCTTCTTTCTTCTTGGCAATAAAATTGTGCATTGATTTGAACAAGACTTCTTGAAGAAAACCGCCTTCACCCTTCCCTTACAACTCACTAAACTTTCCAAATTAACCACAGTAGTCCAAGTGACTTAGGATTCCGCCTTAGGAATACGCGGATGTCAACTCCTAGGGTGGTACGTCACATCCGGTGGCAGCTGTTAGCATTACATCGCTTCACAAACAATTTCGTTAACATTTTTCACGAGTACTGTGGCCGATTTCAAAATTTTCTTCATAGTTGGGTGTTTCACTCCTTACGATTTTTAATTTTTTTCTGTGACATTATAATTCCCACCTTGACTTTCGAAAATTTTAATTACACTTCTTATGACGTCATTGTCCCCTTCTGTTATGAGCGCGGCATTACAATGGGTAACAACAACCAACAATGACCGCTCATTTATTCGTTTTCACATTTAACACAATTAAAGGATGCAATTGAAAATAAAATTATATAAATATAATAAATAAGAAAAACACAATTAAATATGAAATAATATTCAAATTATAACGTATGTTGCATTCAACTGCGAAAATTGGGAGCGGGCGTCTAGCAATTTTTATTTCATATATATTTCAAATAGGTTTTAAATCATTTCTAAAAGATTCATTTGTAAACGTATAACAGAAGTTCCAATGTAAGAAACGAACAAATAAATGTGAAATAATGTACACATTCTAACTTACGTAGTGTCTCTTGGCCACTGACTGCTGGCGCTAGCGTAAGCACAATGACGTAGTTCCGTCGCGGAAAGAGCGTCTCAGCAGTAAAGGCCTCTATAACAGTTTGACCTCCACTTAGCGGGGGGACGAATGCTCGTCGCCCGTGTGCATGGACCTTCTACTCCTCCGTCGGTTCAGACTGGCCCTGCCGACCACCCTTTACCTATAGTACAGTGATTGTCAACTGGACAAGAAAGTATGACGGAGCACTGTTTCCCCTCAAGGCATTCGGAGAAGCGGTGCGAGCGAATGGGAGAGGGAAGGAGGGGCAGACGCTATCAAAACCTTAACATTGGGCCCTTGCCGATGTCTCAGGCAACACGAGGGGGAAACCATCTACACCCGTCAATTTTCTTTCTGTTAGGGAAGAAAAGTATCCTTTTGTAGATACTGAAACAATGGCGAAGTGTTTAGTGTGTTCGAAAGAACTGCAGTATGTTGTAAAGCCCACCCTTCAGATGCATTACGTAGCTTTGCGACCCAGAGAAATCTGCGAAATTAAAATAAATTCTGAGTATTGACATAGCTGGCAATCATGGAATAAGTAAAGGAATTTGCAGTTTGAAGATTATGGAAAAGATACTGAAAATCACGAGGATTTACAACATTCTTAAACAAAACTGTACATCAATAATAATGAAGCCTGGGGTCAAAATTCTCTTACGTGACCCCTACCGGGTAACTATTTGTTACCTATTTGTTAACATTAAGTATTGTTTCGGAACGAACTAATTCTTTATATTATATATTATTGTATAAAATATTATTTTCCTAAAATGTGAAAACTGTTTTTCCAAAAATTTTATTTAGTAGAAGAATGGAAGTGGAATTACTGTATTGTTTACGACAAAAAGTCGGATATTGTTTTGAATTATGTAATAATGTATTTTCTAATATATGATGCTTCATATTGTTATTTAATAATTAACATTCTAAATAATAATTATCCGTTGAAAATCGTAATTATCGATTTTTCAAGAGAACCTTTTCCCTCACTTCCGTACCATCATTGGAACACTGCGCTTGCCGCCGCGACGACCTCTTTCTCTACTCGGTCGGTCTGTTCGGAGCACGAGAGCAGAATTCTGTGACCTCACAGGGCAATGAGTTGGCAACCACTGCTCTAGTCGGTTCAGAGGGGCCCTAACTGGCCCTGCCGACACTTCTCCACTCCGCTAGTCCAGACCGACCCTCCGGAGTCCTGGTAGCAGCTTCCCGCTCTCGACCCTGAGAGTCGCCCATCCGTCCGATGGCCGCTGCAAAGTCGCTCTCCCGGAGAGCATTCATTGCCAAGGCTGGGTTAGGTCAGGTACCTCTGTAAGTACCACCACCCCAATAAACAGCTGTTTTCCATGACTGGGGTCATCCCTGTTCTTATTGCTGTCTCTTATCCTCTTAGGCCTTTACGAGAATAGGAAACGGCTAGGAGGGCACCTTTTGCCCCTACCGTCCTTCCACTCCCCCGCATTTCCACTCCACTTCCCCCACGACAGTAGCATCTGACTCAAAACTACTCTAAAATTACGATCACAACGCGCAGGATTTTAAGAGCGGGCGATTAAATTTAATGCCCAATTTCTCAACAAATACTGCTTTATTGGAAATTTGATCCTGACCTTATTTGAAGATCTATTTTTGATGAAAACACTTTATTAAGGAAAACATTCTATCTTCTTAAATGTAGTTGTAGAAAGACACCGACAAAATTTTGAATTTTTTTCAATTTTCAAAAAATAAGGGTTTTGACGGTAGTGTTGGGGCGGTAGAAAACCAACGTGAGAACTACATCCTTCTCTTATACGTCCTTCAAACTATCCTGCAAAAAAATTTAATCAAAATCGATAGCAAAATTTTTTGATAATTTTGAAGGTGTCCAAGGGTTATCATGTAAAGTACCCCCAAAATTAAAATATCGATTTGAAATTCACGGTGCCACGACATTAGTCAGATCGATCGGGGAATATCAATTTCAGAGAAAATCGGCTGAACGGTTTAACCCCTAGCTTTGTTCACAGACGGACAGACGTTTTGCTGTCAATCGACTGTTCAGTATCAAGGACCTACAAAACATGGATTATGACTACATCACATGTTAGAGATTTTTTTCCTAAATTTGGCAACTGTATTTATCCATTTTTTGTTACCAGGGACCTGTAATAAGAGTTTTTCCGCCGAAAATTCGCCGTTTTCTTGCGCATTAGATGACTTTCTCCTCTTAAGAAGTTCATTCTTAAGCGCGAGAAAGTAAAATGTATTATAGAAGAATTTATATATATTATTAGAAGAAAATATGTATTAAATTCTCCTTACCCGAGATAGGAGCCATTCCTACGAAGTTGGGAATTAGTCAATGCAATGTGTATGTCTCCGGTCGTTGCTTAAATCAATAAGTCAAGGTTCTAGAAACAAACATTTTATTGGGTGCTTTGTTCTTAAACACGTGATGTCTACACTCCTAAATGCCTCGCTTCCGATTCGTTTTTCTGCATACTGGCGCGTGCGTAGTAGATCTGTTAGCAGTCTTTGGTTTTCAGCTCCAGTGAATTTTGAAGTTCTTTGGCTTGATGATGTCGTTGATACCCTGTAGAAAATACAAATGTTATTTATAGTTGACATATCAAACATTACTTCAGGTTTTAATTTAGTGTTTGTGTTTATGTATTTTTAGGTGCAAATAAATTCGATTAAACGCTTCTTTTTAGCTTTTTACACGTTAAGTAGAACTCCTTAACCAAAACTTTACATTTTTCTCTATAAAGGAATATTTTGGGCGCATTAGAAAAAATGTCGTTTTTAATAATGTAAGAACTACGAAGTGTAACAAAATGAGAATGTGTAGTTATATTTTGTGCCTATTTGTGTATACTTTCCACAATTGCCACAATCAGATGTTCATATAAATTGAATGATTAAAATTTGTTGGAGAAATGTGTGGTAGAATAAATACTATAATGTGATGAAAAATAAATTCCTAGTTTACTGCTCACCGGTCCACTCAAAATCTTCAATTTTGCATGTTTGCAAGGAAGCAGCCTCCTGTAGCAGATGCGATAGTAACAGCTGCGACTGAATTCGCACCTGCACAAAGTACAGTTAAACAGTTTTCTATAATTCAAATAAAGTTTCGTTCTCCGTTTAAAAAATGTGTCCTGATGCCAAGAAAATAGAATTATTTTTTTTTGTTGTCATGTTGGTGATACAAAAAAATAAAGGAAATTGTTTGAAATGTACTGAAAAAAGTGCTTAATTACGTTTGTTGTAATGAATATAATGTTTACATCGATTTGTACTAATGCATTATTTAAATGTTTATTAAGTCATTTGCCGACTTGAGATATGGATGAATTTAGAGCTATTAAACTACGTAAAATTCACTCCAGGAATGAAGCCTTGATTAAAACATTTTGAATATCTTACTAACAAATCAAAAAGATTATGACAATGAGCTATAGTTCCATCTATAAATAAAAATGTTAAAATATATATCATGTTTTACAAAAACTCTTGCACATTTAATGTGTACTTGACAAAATTAAGGAAGGTCACTTGTAGTAGTTTTCTTCCTTTTCGAATAAATTGTTGTGGATATTTGGAACTGATTGTGGATTCAAGAAGGAGGAGTGAAGAGCAAGCCAAGCGTTTGCTTAGTCTGGCCGTTGTCTTGCATATTGCCACTGCTTGCGATTCTTACCCACAACTGCTGCACCAACTGAAACAAAATTTCACAATTTGCAGATGAAAATGAATTTGAAGTGAATCTTACAGCATTACTTTTAAATATTTAGTATTTGTACTTTTATAATATGTTGTGCTGTACACAAGTTTTAACGTTGAAACACATCATATTTATGACTGTGTCAAGGGTTTATAATTACTGAAAAATTCATAATTTATTCTTTTTTAAAATTTGTTTTTAAAATAAATATTGTAAATACATAACTTTCTATTTAAATCTAGGATTACTATTGTCACATCATTTATTTATTAATCCGCACTGGGATTAAAATTGTTTTAGCATATTATTAATAATACGACAATTATCGAAATGCTTTTGAAGTGGTTGGCGAATTTTTGAACATGCATTTTTTCGAACAAATTCCATTCCTTTCTTATACCGGCATATAAATTCTCAATGAAAATCTAATGTACAGTTCGAGTTCTCTAAATAAACCAGAAATTAAAAATCCATTTTCCAAAACACGAGAACCGAACGCTTTGGGGAATTGTCATTTGTGGGATCTCGAAGGTGACTGGAAAGAGATCGTAAGGTACGAACCACGAGGCATAAGATCTCGGCTGCGTCGGCGCACAACATGTTCCTGCCATGGTCTAGGCGGCAGAAGAACGTTGGGGCGGAATGTCGTAGGGACGGAGATCAGAGGGTGGAGCTGTCTGCAGGCGCCACTGAACGGAGTGCGTTGCTCCAGCAATTGCAGCAGTGTTAGCGATCATTTTGTTAGAAAGTTTTATTTGTTTAGTTGCATCTAAACCTAGGATTCGCAAAATAGTTTTCGGAAGTCTGGGAATTGACATCTGTATTTGATTCATTTCACCCTGACTAAATGCTGATGGTTTCAAAAATCTTATATGCATGTCTCTCAATTATTACTTTTCCGTATACGTGCGTATAAACGGAGTAATATACGTAGTATAAGGAAAGTTATGTAATGCTGCGCAAAAAAACGGCCAATTTTCGGCATAAAAAAATTCATTGTCTGGCCGTGTTAACAACAAAGTGGACAAAACCAGTTGCTAAAGAAAGAAAAAAAATCCCCTAACACATGGTGTAGCCAGAATCCCTGTTTTGTGAGTTCTTGATACCGAAAAAAACAATTGAAAGCAAAACGTCCGTCTGTCCGCCTGTCCGTGCGTCCATCTGTCCGTTCATTGTCTGTGAAAAACTCTAGCACCTAAACCATAAGTACGTTTTCTTTCAAAATGAATATTTCTCAATCGATCTGGTTCCACTCAAGGCACCGAGATTTTGAAAAACTTCCTTCAAAATTTGGTTGTACTTTACATGAAGCCCTCCCGACATTTTCAAAATGTTCTCAAAAACGGCTCCAATTTGTTTTTTAAATTTCTTGTAAGAATAGAGTAAAGTACGTTTATTAAGGTGGCGTAGGTCCCATTTTCACGGTTTACTGTGAATTTTCGAAAATTGCAAAAGTTTGAATTTTATTCGGCGTCTTCCTCCAACTACAAAATTGCAGATAGAGATTTTTACTTGAAATAAAATTTGTTCTTCATAGTCAGTTCTTTCTTTAAGGTCAGGTACACTTTTGAAAATTTTAGTAGTTTTCGCGCAATATTGCCTGCAATATGTGCAGTTTTAAAAAAATACAAAAATAAGATTTTCTCAAAAACGGCTCCAAATATTTTCTTTAAACTTCGGTAGGGATAGTGCTAAATGTACTCTAAGAAAAGACATAAACGCCATATTTCTCTATTCTTCTGTTTTTTCAAAAATTACAAAAATGTAATTTTTGTACTTGTCTCTCGCGTCGCTAATATTAACAGTAGTGGCGATTTGTTTACATTATTATATTTACGAGTACATGTGGTTTAAATAATGTCTAGTAAAGTTTCTCAAGAACTCAACCGATTCCTGTGAAAACTAGCTGTAAATTCCACATTTTCGGAAACGCTCAATCGCCATTTTCTCATAAATGGCTGCAAATTTTTTCTTCAAAGTTTTGGAACGAATAGTGCCAATTGCTGTATTTAATATGACGTAAAGTTTATTTTGAGGTATTTTTTTGATTTTTCAAAATTTACACAAACGTACATTTTTTGAAAGATCTCTAATATCTGTAATATCCACATTACCAGCAACTTGTAAACATTATCTTTTATTTGTACGTGTAAGTGCTTCAAATAATTTCTAGTGAGTTTTTTTGAAAACTCAAAAATTGTCTGTGAAAAAGAGCTTCAAATTTGGCATTTTTATTAGCGCTTAAATTCCATTTTCGTAAAAACGGGTAAAAATTGTTAAAAGAAAATTCTCATTTAGGAAGAAGTTTTTGTGTTAATTAATATTCTGATATTAATATTTCCGCTCTACCATTAGAAAACCAAAAAATTGAGAAAATGTCAAAAAAAATACTTTGGGCGGCGATAGATGGTAGCTGGCTAGAGTACGTGTCAATTTCGACTAGCTAGCTCAGACCCAAGGAAATAGAAAACTAATTCGGGAAAGTCTGTCATTCTGTAGCACCACTAGTTTTGTTCATCTTCTGCTAATACTGGTTTGATATTGAATTGATTGCGTTTTATATCTTCAGGTTTTTTGTATTTCGTTCGGATGTGAAGCCTTTTGAGGAGTTGTTTTATTTATACAAATCCTTTCTTGAACATTTTTGTCAGCCAAAAGCGTATTGAGATCGGTTTCTTACCCCTCTGCGACTAAAAAATAATTATTTGTGTAATTTTATGTAAATATGTGTATTATTATTATTATTATTATTATTATTATTATTATTATTATTATTATGTCAAAATGCATGTAATTATTAATTTGTAATTATTAATATTGTCAGCACCGCGGACCCTCGCGGGTGGCGTCGGGGCTCGATCTGACGATCAAGACCCCTCTCTTGCCTTCACTCACCTGATGCAGTTGCCGGGCTAGCTCAGGAGCAGTGATTCTCTAAAAAAATGGGAGGCTATGGATGGGCGCTACTTGTTCGTAAAATGAAATTCGTTGAGATTAGAGGTAAAAACATAATTTAATTAACTAAAACACAAAAAAAAACAACTAATAATCCCTCCCTTTCAAACCCATTGATCTCTCTCCCCTCCTTCCTACTTATCCCGCAACTCCCAAAACAGCCTGAATTTAACCCCCTCCTAGATTTCCCTTTACTTAAAATTACTTTCTTACACGCTAGATGATAACACAGGGTAATACAATTACAAAAAAAATAGGAAATACAATTCTGAAGATTTTCCTTCAAAAGCCAAAGCGCGGCTCGCTTACAGTGGTACACAGGTCTCTATTCTGGGTCATTCACAAAAGTCTTGCGAACAAAAGACCGTGTTTGAATGAACTTCGTGGGGTCGGTGCTCGACCTTCAGATGACGTCACCGGGGTTCCCTTTGGCGGCGGTGAAAGCGGCGCCAGCAGTGGATCGCAGCCGACGTGGGAGGGACCCTCGCCGAGGGAGCGAAGACAAGCGTCTGTGGCGGAAACTCCAACACGGGGATCAGCTCTGCCGCGGGCGCGGACGTGGCGACGCGGGTCGAGTTGAACGGTCTCGATCGTGCGCGGCGCGAACTGCTCCGCTCATACAGTGATTGTCTCTTTTAGGCAGTCGAGCGAAATTGCTTTTCGCTAAATGAAAGATACGGCACACCGAGGCGCGAAGTGGCGGATAGTTCACTGCGGGCACTGGCCGGTTGCGAAATCGTGCACTAGCTGCAACAATAGCTCCGTAACAACTCAAAGTTTCACGGATGGTAGGGAGCATTCTACGTTTCACACCACAAACACAGCACACCGAAAATGGTTATGTCCCTCGCACTGCGGAGGTGCATACGCCAGTGGCGTCTGTTACTCCGACCGACGCACCGCAGAGGTGCGTGCACCCGCTCTCTCCACCCTTCTCGTCCCCGAATCTAGTCTCCTCTGACAACCCGTGCCCCGTCACTTGCCCGCGAAGCCTCGGTAACCCCCACTCCTTCCTCCTTCGTCGAAAGTTCTAGAACAATTTTGGTTCAAATTTTGAGAAGTGCATCTCCATTGGCTAAAGGCTATTGCGTTTTACATGAATTTTGACCAATGTCCTGGAGTGTTCTCTGACCGGAGTTGACGGGAAATTCCGCCCAACCCTCTCACTCCAACATCCATCATTCATAATTCTAAACACACAGGCCCTGCCGGCCAAGGGAGCGCCAGGGACCTCTCCCTGCACGTGCGCGGAACGAAACGGCCCGGCTTGGCACGCACAAAGAAGGCGATGCGTAAGCCTGCGATACAGTAACTTTTACTCCGACGCATGTTTTAAATTAATTTATCCGCCAAATATTCGGTATCGTCACAATATGTGTATTTATGTAATTATTTATGTAATTATTATGAAATTATTAATGTATGATTGTTAATAAAATTAAAATTTACTGAAAATTATAAAAATTAAATTTTTAACTTAACTGGATGAATATAATAAGTAGATAAATGTTAAGATACATTTATTATGATCTATATACTCACAGCGTGAGCGTACCGTTCCCTTTCCACTCGTCAAGGGCTCTTTGCACTGTCCCTTAAAGAAGCTTTTTGCTATTTGGATTCTGGCGGATTCAGGAGGATAGAACGGTGCACCTATTAAATAAGCGAGACGTCTCTTTTCGGCACTTGTTAATGGCTTAAAATTTTCTGTGTTTTTATTTGCTCTGAAGAGTGGGGTCACAAACAAGAAATCAGGAATTGAAAATGGGGATTCGATTCTCGAGATATTGTAAAATAACTGGTTATGAAAATGGTTGAATTAGAATTCAATCAAGAAAGAAACCTAACTTAATGCGTAGATTTTATTAAAACTATAAATGCTAATTAATTTGTAGCAATGTTCTTTAAACACACTCATCGTCTAAAGTGAAATTAAAATTCCTGTTACATTAACTCTCAAATCAAAGAAAGAACAGGATCGCACTTGAATGTTTGTTTGACACATAGAATCATATATACAATTTGCAATACCCAAATTTCCAAGCACTGCGTAAGTTATTTACAATCCACTCTGTGTCTATGAAATAGTTTACGTTCTTGCAATACACTGGCATTTTTAAATAGTGTTATGTTAAATTATACTTAAATTCGTACACCAAATTCAGTGGGAAAATTTTAATTTTTTGTTCATAAGTCAACTATCCAAACCAAACTGATATATAATCTGCGCGGCGCCGCGCCGTTTGGAATTGGCGCAGACGCGAACGGGCGGCCTAGTAAACGGGCTTACAATCGCAATCGGACCGTGCCGAACGAGCGTGGGACGCGGCTGAGAGAGGCGAAAGGAGACTGCTCAGTGACGGGTCGACGCAGGGCCTTGCACCTCTCCATCAAAATCGGGACAAAGCTCGAGGATGCTACTGTAGGAGGCGCTAGTGTCGCCGGGTACAGCTGTAGGTTAGGCTCGTCAACTCCCGCACATAAAAATTGTCTAATTTGTGAGAAATACGAAAAGTGTCTTCTAGATATTCAATTTATTCATGATATGTACATAATAAGAAACCAATGAAGAAAGCTGGAATATCGACGCTATATTTTGTAACATTACACGCCTGCTTGCGTCTCGCGAACCCATGCAGGAGCCACGTATCGTTGGCAGTAGTTGGTATTTTAGCTCCAGTAAGAAGGTGCTGCAGGAGAGCGCGCCACTGTAATGGTCTCCTCGACGGTATATGGGAGTTAAAAGGCCCTGGGTGGATGCAGCTCGCGAGCGGACCGTGCCAGAGTGTGCACGAGAAGCGGCGGAGAGGGGCGACTCCGCTGGGGTGGGCGAGCTTCCCGCTCGCAACCTACGACCGGAGCCCGTGCCTGGAACATCCCCGCCGCACCGCCTGCAGTGGCGATGGCAGCAATGCGGGGCACCGCGGCTTTGACACTTTCAAAAAACAGGCTAATAATGCTGGCTCAGAGAGTATTTTCTGTTGTATAACAGTTGGTGAATAAACTGTTGTGAAGTTGTAACCTAAGTTTATTTTCTGAACATAACATACAATACATATTTTATAATATAAGCATAAACGAACAATATATACTTTATAACAGTATGCAAGGAAGAGAGACTACTTGCAAGATTGATAGAAATAGTTCCGCATACGTTGAAACTATGTTACACGGCCACATGTATTAACTTCCTTTAAACTCCAGTTTTCTTGGAATTGATTCATTTTCCCCAAGACCCGTGTGAATATTCCCTTTTTATACGACCACCTCACTCTGCAGCCAGCGGTGAGGCATATTTCATAGACTGACCCATATTTAGCAGTCATCTTTAACAATTTTGAGCTTTGGCGGAATAAAAAGCGGAAGCAGTTCAAACACGTGATGCACAAAAAATTCAAAAGGTGACATAAAATGTCTCTGTAAAACGGACTGATCATCAGATACGCATTGCCGACAATATTGTGACTGAATTATTTTCTCTACTGTATTTTTACAATAATTTTAGAAGTAAAATATAAAATATTACTTTTTAAAAATACAATAATTTCATAGACATTAAATATAAATATTATAATATTTATATGTAATGGACATTTAACACGGAATTCGTGGTTTTAATCTTATATTGCGTAATCTTATAATAATAATATCGTCTTTTTTTCTCTATACATTTTTCCCAATATACACTTCAATCCTATTTCTTCAGAAGTTCAAACAAAACGATAATCACCGGCGGAGGCGATAGTGGCGGCGGCGGCGTTGGCAGTGGCGGTGGGGGACGGTTTCCTCAGCGGAGAAGCTGGCCAGACGGCGGGCTCCTATTGTCTCGTCCGGTCATCGCCGCCAATGCAGGATTGCAATAGCAGGGAAATCGGGGCGAAGCATGGCGATTGGTCATCTGGTTTCGCGAGAACTCATATTGTTTACACAACCAAGTGAGGGGCGGACTTCTAAGCGCATTCAGGTGGTGTTTTCTCTCTCCCTAATTTACCCGCTCCTATATTGGCGGCGAAGCGATCGGGTAATGCGCCGGCATAATAGAAGTGAGCTGCAGTAGCGGTGGTCCGCGAAAGGCGGCTGCGGCGGCAAGCTCGCGGAGCGGGTACAGTTTCGCGAGCACACGCGTTGCTCCTCGGAAATTCCAAGTCGTTCGCAGCCGGCCAGGCTCGCGATGAAGTAGACCCAGCTGCCCGTCGTAAATCAATTGAACGAACGGGGGTCAACCTGAAGTCGCCCGTGGTCACGTGAGGAGTAGCTCGGGCCGTTGCACATAGGTCGAGGGTCGCGGGTGGGGATTTCGATGCGGCAATCGCAGCACGTTTTGCTAAAATTTTAATTTTCGGCCGTTTGCGCGTAGACGAAAGGACATAGCGTTCCTAGTAACGCGCGGATCTTCCGACATCTGGTGCCCAGGTGCTGTGGACTTCGGCATTGTCTGAAAGCATGCGGTCACCCCCTCTCGCATACCAGCATACCAGTTATTAAGCGCATACCAGTCATTAAGTGCTTCCCGCACGCGAAAACTGCATAAATACTGACTTACATCGTGTGCGCTATACTCAGTGTTAAAATACAATGATTTTCTACATGTCGAAATTTGTGCTTCGTAGATGACCGCCTTATAATTGAATGTTTACAAGGTAGAATGTAAGAACTCTGCTTCCGAGTCTTTTTACAAACAACACATCAACTTATATCTTCAATGTTTTTCATTGTACAAAAATAATTTTCAATCTTTATTGTATTTAATATTAAGCAGACTTACATTCTTATTGACCCTAATACTTCAATTAATTAATAATATATTTACGAATAATAAACGAAAATATTACGTTTAATATAATTTATTTCATTTTATCATTTCCAAGGAATGGATTTGTATGAGGAAGGACCAAGTCTGATATTGAAGGCACTTTCGTTATGAGGTTAAATCGTCTAGCATTGCTTTCATGTCGTTTATCTTATAATGTATGGAGTTTTTTTCGTATTGGCTATTACTGAGTGTTTTTGGATAAGGACAGGATAGGTTCGGAGATAGACAGCAGACTATCAGTCTTCCTAACATGTAAGTATTGTTTTATTGGAGCAAATCCGTCCTTTCATGCGGCCAGCTTGGGCGCTTCTCTCCGGGTGGGCACTTCGCTCTCGGAGCGCTTGTCGTCCTCGGGCGGCAGCGGCGGGCGCCAGCGCTCCAGCCGCTTCAGGTTTACCCTCCACGGGTACTTGCGCGCGCGCATCACGGCGCGCTGCGTGTAGGGCGAGCGCGCCCTGGCGGCCGAGAGCGTGGCGGTCGCCGGCGGGGCGACGGGCGCGGCCGGGAAGCGCTGCAGCACCAGCGGCGGGCCCATGCCCAGCGTCATCGACACCAGCCCCATCACGATCAGCGACAGCAGCAGCATCAGCGCCGACACGCCCACCAGCAGGATCTCCACGATCATTGTGACGCGCGCTCTGCACTGGCAAACTGAAAGGAAAGGACGTAACCCTGTTTGATTGATGAATGATTCCAGCCGCGTCACCTGGTCCCCGCTATCACCTCGTCATTAGTCCCGTAAGTGTAACGCGTGTTTTTCTTCGGGAGGTGGCGGTAATCTTCCCTCTCCCCCGGGATGGTGAGATCCGGCGTTAATCTACCTGTCGACTAGTGAGATTTTCCCCAATTAGGTATTTCCCGCCATTGGGGCACCACCCCAACCGAAACAAGCTCTAAGCTCCTCATCAGTCCCCCGGAACGTGTGGTAGTGTAGCGCTTGTAAGTGTAACTAAGGGAAGAGCGTAGGACAAGGAAGGGGAAGGAATGATCACGCGCATTCCGTGGCCCGTTTGGTAGGGTGTTACTACGGCATTCGCCTGGAATTGATAGCAGAACCCATGGAAAACTACCGATCAGAGCAGCCTAGAATTCTCCTCCTGACAGCGGATGAATTCGATCTAGCTGTCTAGCTGGTGTCGAAAATTCTGCCAGTGTCACGACTCAGACCTAGGACCTCCTGGTCAGAGGCCATGCAGTGACATCAGTTAATGCCTTGAGCCTCCTCTCCCGGTACGTAGCCCTGTTATGGAACCACAGTAGTACAGTACGTTCATTATTGACCACAATTCGATATCGATAAAAATTATTAAAATATGTACGGTTCCTAAAATTCTTGTTTAATGTCTTATAGTGGCGTGAAGTAATACAAGTAAGACATCTTCAATGACTTTTGAAGTCAAAACATTCTTGATGGCACAAAACGTGACATGATTAACGGTGACCTGATTAGCGGATTCATTTCCCGGATTATTTTAATAAAGTGTAGTATTATTTTCATCGGTTTTGTGATTATTGATGGGCGACTTCACGCGATTAAATGACATTTTGTAAGCAAAGTGGTTACGTTTCAAATCGTAGCACGAGTGGTCGCTTAGATTAGAATACTAGTACATTTAAAATTACTCGTAGTGGTGCTATAAAATGACAGATTTACACTTTGTTTGTTCTTGTCTCTTTAACCTGGGTTATCTTTCCTGTTTTGCCCTAAAAACATTGTTTCTCAATTTTTTTTTATTTCTATTAGCAGGATAAATACATGACGTTCAGGATATTACAGAACATATTACAGAATTATGGTCCTACACGCATATTTGCATTTAAACATTGGAGCCGATTTTCAATAAATGTCGTGGGAGTTTTTCTGAAAATGCACAATTTTCAGCTCATTTTCATAAAAAGCTTTTGATATTTCAAGAATCTTCATTAGAAATAATTTAAAGGACGTGTACTTAGAAGTACCGTACTCTAAAAACAGTCCATATTAGATTCAATTCTTACAAGGAATGTGAAAAAAAACTTGGAGCCATTTTTTGAAAAAAATTTGAATGTACCCAAAATCTGCACATAAAGAACCTCCAAAATTTAAGACAAACGGACGGCTGTTGTGGAAACAGCGAATTAATAGTAGTGAATTAAATTGTAATCCAAGCGACCAGTGAAGGGTTAAGGAAGAACGGCATTCTTAGATGTGTGTTGAATATTGCTACAAAAATCTGTGAACTATTAATTCGTTTCTAGGCTTGAATGTATTACGTTCATCAAAGAACGACTTCTCTGAAGTTCTCTAATTTGTTTTGTACTTACTTTAAATCTCGAGAGGTGCGAGGGTTCTAGTAAATTGAACTGTGTTGTGGATGCTCATTTCAATCCCCAAGCCGGCGAGACCGCACGCAAGGAGTGTCATGAGGCTGTATCATGTCTAATAGAATCTGGAACAAATTTGACTTATTTCGTCAAAAACAATTTGGTAAAAGCAATAAGTACTATAATATATTATGGAAAGTACAATATGGAAAATATTATGGAAAATATGTTTTGTAACGTGACAAAATTGTATGATTTTTATTATAGTAGGAAATGGTGTGGCATTTACGATGCTATCATCGAAATCAATATTAGATGTAGGCTCCCCATCGTAACAGTTTATTGTGGCATAAAGCTTTTTCGGCCGCATTGCGGCCATCTTCAGTGTTACAAAAATAATAATAGTAATAATAATAATAATAATAATATATCTAAATTACAAAAAATTTTACAAAATTTTAAAGAATTAAAAACGTTTTACAGAATATTGTCAAGAATTGTTTTTTTAAAAAATTTAAAATGTGAAATGGACATATAAATTTTTTAAAAAATGACAAATGAAAATTAAATTAAATAAATGGAATCTATTACAAATAATATTATGAAGCAAACTGGAGTGAAAGAAAACTGGAAAAGTATAATAAATCGAAACATAATTTTGAATAAAAAATGTACATTTTGAAGAGAGGTGAAAATAGAAAATGAATAAATATGTAACTAAATAAATAAATGAATTAATAAATTAATAAATTTAGGTGAGCAAACTGACATACCTATCAGAGGCGGCTGTGGGCCTCAGTCCAGACAAGACAGCGAAGGGCGAAGGCATTGTACGCTATTTAAAGGAAACGTTCAATGGAGGGAGGGGAGAACACAGGGTTTTTTCTAGGAAATGGCCATTGCGGGAAAGGCCCAGGCGGGTGGCGGAAAAGAGGCAGGCAGAGGGGTTAATGTGCTTTGGAAGCGGCCAGTTTCAGAAGAGGGGAGAGAGAAGGAATCTGTTCATTCTGATTTTTATTAACTGCGTTATTTTAGTGCAGATTTAATAGGCGCTAGAAAAATTTTAAAGTGCATTCTATAAAGTTGATACGTTTTGAATAGCAAGTCTTATTTTGTGTGTCAACGTTTATGATTAATCCAGTATGTGATTAGTTTAAAAAATTTTGTTTTAGTGCGCAAAATACTTATGCCATGTAAAAAATTACGCTTTTTTCAAAAGAATTTCCCTTAGTGAGCTATCTCTTATAAAAATACACTTTATATTTTAAAAGGCAACGTTAAAATTACCAGAATTTCGTTCCAGTTTCTCTTTCTAAACAGACGTTGCTGTGTTTACGGTAATGATTAGGGAAGATCTGCCCCGCACCCCATCATTCTCCAATTATGCGTTACGCTATTGAGAGCTAGAGTGAATCGTTGATGGGCAACGATACTCTTCATACACAAACGTCACTAAAGATGGCGTTTCTGGGGAAACGGAGATAAAAGAAATTTAGCATTTGTATTAAATATAGGTTAGACTTTTTGTTTCCGTTTTGTTATTCTCTTCTACCTTAGCCATTTGCATTCCGTTGCTTGAGATCCAGTTACACACGCTGTTGGTACGATTACGTTTACGCTGTTGGTACGGTTACGATTTGGTATCCAAAGATAGACATTTATGTGACTCGTTCTCAACCGCTGCCATCTCCAGAGCATCCCTTGTAACGATGGACACTGATATGGTCAGTAGCAACACCAGACTCCGCCCCAAGAGATGATTGGGTTCCTATGGAACGGGAAATCACGACTCTACCCCTATTGTCTAATCTGCCAGAGAAACGGGCTGGGGTGCGAGCTGCATGGAATGGACTACCTGTGAAATCCATTTGAGATCTGTATAACTATTTCCCGCGGCATCCGGACGCATGTGTTCCTTATTATGGAGACTCGACGCGATAGTAATATGTATGAATTTTGTGACCGTGAACCGTAATAAATGAGTCGTTGAGAGCAAACCAGGTGTAAGTCAAAAACACATTCTTTCCGGAAAATGACGTGTAAACGAAAACCGCCTTAAAAACTATAATGCTTAAAAATAGATCACCTAAAATGTTATGAACATGATAAAAAGATATTAACTTACTACAGATATTTTGGACTGAAACATTGCTTATTAATTAATTAACACTTTTGTAAATTGGCGATGGCAGCTGGTCAGTCCGAATAGCTAGCCGAGACCAAAGGAAATAGAAAACTAATACGGAAAAGTCAGTGCCATTCTGTAGCACCACTAGTTTATTTCTTCATCAAGGGTACGATCCTTACTTACCTGATAAAAGAGCTTAGTTTGTGTTGAATTCTGAACTGTGAATAAATGCTAGAGTGAATCAAATAATGTATAAAGATCTATAGTCAAAAAGCAGAAAAATAACTTCCTTTTGCTCAAGACAGGGAAACTTTTGGAATCAATCTTTTTTACTTTGAATATATTGCCACGATCTACATGAATACCTTTCGACGTTGCGGCGTAGATGGCAGTGGCAAATGGACATAGCTTCACGCCCTGCTCGATGATCAGTCCCCAAAAGGTCTAGATTATTTTTCCCTTTGGATACAGGAAAGGATTAAGAACAGCGATCTATCTTGCGTATGTACGCATAAACACAACAAAGAAATATGAGATAATACAAGTAGTTTAATTGTCTCTTAAACATGATATAATTATACACTGTACACTACATACGTTGATCGCTACATAAACTAATTTGTTTTCCTACTTTTCAGACAGCCATTATTTCAAACCTCGTTGACCGGAGTCCCCGGTTCAAGAAAACAAATTTCCTACACCCTGGTAAACAACTGAAACATCATAATACCTTTTGAATTTCTCACAGAACATAACCATGATCACATGTCCTTTAAACATTAAAAATTCCTTTTAAACATCCGCCAGTTTTTCTTTACATACCATTAATCATAACACACATTTAGTGTTTCTAAAACAGCAGTACTTACTTGCATTATTTCTACATTTGCAATTTTCGAAAATTCTGAGAGTTCAGCGAAAGTAAGACCAGCGAACGACAACCTGAGACCTGAGACAGCGAATATGAGAATTTTTTAATCTCCTCTTGTTTTGTCCGTATAAAAACTTAAAGAAAACAATTGGAGGGTTATTTGAGAAAAGATGTATTTTATATAACTGCATGTAGTCGTTTTGTTGCTTCCAAACAGCGGACACTGAAGATAACTAAGCCATCAAAAGTTGCTATTCAAATAATATTGTTGGCAATGACAACACCTACACGTTACTAGGGTTTGGCAATAAGACTTTTGGTGTCGAAAATTTGACCTTTTCCGTCGCACGATTACAATACATTCTCTTCTTACGAAGTAAGTGGGAGAAAGGAACTAGTAGTGCTGCAATGGCACACACTTTCCTGTACTAGTTTTCTATTTCCTTTGGTCTCTACTAGATAGTCGGACTTGCCACATACTCCTGCCAGATGCCATCTGTCGCTGCATAAGTATATATTTTTTTGGACATTTTCTTAACTTTTCGGTTCCCTAATAGTAGAACGGAAACATTTTAATAATATTAAAAAACAGTAAAACCTCGCCATAAATGGCAATTTTTTTTAAAAACTTGAAGCCGGAAAATGGTATTTAAGCGCTACTGTAAATTAGAAATTTGAATTTTTTTTCACAGCAAATTATTTTAGTTTCCGAAAAACTTCATTAGAATTTGCAGCACATTAATTCACAAACACAATTGTTTACAAATTGCTGGAAATGTGCGTATTAACAGTGTGAGAAATCTAAAAAAAATACATTTCTCTACTATTGAAAAAAACTCAAAAAAATGAACTTAACGTCATATTAAAGAGTATTATTCTTTGTTCAACGAAAGAAGTGGATGTAAGCATTGACACGTGGGTAGGTAGTGGCTGATTGGCTGAGACTCCGCGACACACATTTTTTCTTCGCACTTTATGTACACGCGTAAGAAAAGTTCCGTACAATTCAAGTAAATATACAGTAGAAAATCAGATGTAAGCGTCTCAAAAAAGTGTAAATTTGCTTTGCGTGGCATGTGATACATTTATGATACGTGTAAATTCAAAGGAAAGAGGTAAACCAAGATACAAACCAAGCGAAGTAGTAGTTTCAATGTAACGGCGGATCGCGTAACACGTTTGCTTGTAAAGGAGTGAATCTGAGTTATGCAGAACGAAAAGCGTAAAATAGACACGTTACAGCGTCAAGATCGGTTGTTTAAAGCTGTGGGTGACTGTACGTTACTTGGCTAATGAGGGTATTATGTGTAGTGCATTTTTCATTGAAGGGCTATGACTGAACTCATCTCCATCACCAACGTGTGGTTTTGTATAGGAGTTTTCAGGCTCAAATGGTCCCAGAGAAAGTGGATCATACCAACTTCATGAATATCACCCGTTATTCTAACGACATTGATTTAGAGACTTTTCGTTACAATTTAAGTTTAGTACAGGTCCAATTCAGAGGAGTCAACCGTCAACGAAACTCCCCATGTGTTGGCTCATACACGCCGAAATAGAATTTGTTTAGCTGCGGTTGGCATCTTTTCATTTGTTTTATTTTCTGCCAACATGTTCAAAACTGCACTCTTGAACGCGTAGAAGCATATTTACAATTTTTTAAATTGAATTTGTAATTTTAATTTGATATTCTCATCGCATTATTTGTTTTTGAATTTTTAAACAAGGCAATGGAAACAATGCAGGTAAGCGTGTGAAAATTACGCATGCAAATCATGTTAAACAATGAATATTAAATAGTGCAGAAAGATACAATGTTATTGCTCTACATGAGAATTCGAATGCGAATTAGAACGAGAAAAGATGATTAATACGAATTCCGAACGTACATGGAAGTGGCATATTAATTTCAGGTAAGATGATTGTGAAATATTACAAATCTTGAATTTTCGTACTAAGGAATATATTATTTGTGCATTACCACATGTAGATATTTTGTACATTTTTGGTTATATCTATAAATTGTGAATTATAGTACACACGGTGAACATATTTTAATTCATATTGTTTGGTCTAATAATGAAGTTATATGTGAATAAATTAATCATTACGAATGTATGTGAATCTCTAAAATGCAGTTCATATCGACTTCACATATTTTTTCAGTACTGTGAGGTCAGTACTGAATAATATCACTTAGATGGTTGGGAAGAAAGCAATTGCAAGATTAATCTATAAAAATCTCATGATGTTAACATTCATCATATGAGTGTATATTTTTGTACTTTGTATCGGGTATAGTTAGCAAAGAAGAAATAATAGGAAACTTTATTTACAGGGAAAATTCTTTCAGAAAAAGAAATTTGGGAGAACATCAGAGGCAATTATGATACATTCTTTTTTCAAGGATCTTAACCTTCTTTGTTCAGAATTCTGAAATGAATTTTGTTTGGAAAATTGAAGTAAGTGTATTATTTATAGAGGAAAAGTTGATGTAAATTATCCAGAAGAATTATTTTTGTCAGCCTCATTAGTAATAATAATATCAGTAGTAAAAATAATAACAATAATGTCTGTCAAAGAGAATTGCTTCAAACAATGTATGACAAGATACTTTGCACTAGCAATTCATATCCAATAAATCATATGCAGATGTACATTGCTTTGAACGTACAATTATCGATTACATACTTCGATACTTTCACACTCTCATGGAAATATATTTAGTATTTTAAATGTGAGACAGTATTTACTATGTAAACCTATATTATTATACATTGCACTATGTAATACTTTTATATTGTATTAGTGTAATTATATGATTATTACATTTATTGAAATTTTTTTATATTTTACAGTCATGACTGACCCAAAGAAACGAGTATAAGTAGTACACAATGAGAACAAAGATTTATGAAGCCTTGCCAGAAAGCCCATGGGCAGATTTGTAATAGGTATCGTAAGTAAAATAAGACCAATACTGCTACCGCTCTGTGCAAAATGTGAATATTTTAAAAATATTTATTGTCAGGATACATGGTTAATGCAGTATATTATTATTCTATTAATTTTCATCTTCATGTATTCACATTCAACTTCATATATTCTATTAAAATGATTTCAGCAGTTATCATATAAATTAATTTGTTTCAAGTGTTAAAAGCAATTACCCACAGGTGTGTAGTTGATAAATTGCTGGAAACTGAAGGGCATACTGTTTCAAGGCTTTTTACATATTACATGTTCAATTCAACTGAAAATGTGTGATCTCATTCAAACGGATTCTTCAATAAGAATGTCCGTAGAAAATCTTGCTACAGAATTGAAAAGACCAGAAATCTTTGGAAGCAGACTTTAAAACAGGGATTTTAACTATCTAAATTCTTTGAAACATTTAACACAAGGAAAATTAGGTTCAGTATCTTAAATTTAATAGTTATGAATACATTATTTAATTTTTTAAGGTGTCAACTGCAAACTGCAATGGACTAATCTCAGAAAATTATGGTTGTATATGTAGAGAGAGATGGGGTAGATTGTGAAAGCAAATTTACTCTACATCTGATCAGGGACAGTGTAGATGAATATTTCACAAAAAAACTTAACTGTAAAAACACTCGTTTGTAATTATTATGAAATAAATTTACTTGGTAAAAAATTATAAATAGTATTTAACCCTTCTTCCTTAGTTTCCCTGTTGAATGTTGAGAAGAAATATATTATTGTAATGATGAAATGGTGACAAATTAAATTTAAGAAATTCTTTGATATCAATTTTTTAAAAATTTTCCTTCTATATTCTTATCAATCATTAACAATCTTTGTAAGAATATAATTTATTCCTCTAAAGCTTTCTAATTATATTTGCATTTTACAATGAAGTAAAACATTAAACTTCTCATATTTCAGCATTATGAGTTTCAGGAGAAAATTATCAAAATAATTGGCCCAAATGATAATTATTTCAATGTTTCAAAACATTCAGTTGATTAAACTTAACATTATCGTGAGAGACGTTCCTGATGAATTTCTCGAATTGCGTGTTTGAATGTAGCGCCAAAGTCTAGGTTCATGTACATTTTCGAAGTTGGCACACCCGAATGGCCGCCATATTGAAAATTCTAGGGACCAAAGCAAGTTGAAATCCCGTATAAAACATTCGAGAGAAAAGTAGACAGAATGTGGTGAAAGAACTGTTTTAAACTTATTTTAAACATATTCAATTTATTACACAGTGAGAATACAGAATTTGCAATTGATAGACGATAGAGAAATTTTAAAGATTCAGTATTAACGGTTTTTCTTTTCAGTAACAAATTTCGTGGTTACTCAATGATAGATTACTGCACTGCTGTACTAACTTTGATTAACATATACTATTAAAAAACACTACGTCACATGCGAGATGATCTTCTCACGTCTTTGTGGAGTGCAAAAGTTTCGTATCATCCTACCGACAATAATGTTTATAACAACTTCAGAAATAATATGCGAATGAATGAATTATCCTCACGATTGCTACGATATTATCCTCACGGGTTATCCATTTCCCGAGTCGTCCATTTCTCTTGGGCATCCTGCACCTTATGATAGAAGAACTGTGCAACGTGTGGATGAATTCGAGATCAACAGCCAGCAGTGACAGCGAAGCGTTGACAGCTGGTAAGATGACAGCTCAGTATCCCCGAGCCACGCGCTTCAGCGGGGGGAAACATACCCGTTTACATATACTTCATTCTCTCGTTGGACAGCCCGTAGTTTTTTATTTCCTCTTGTCTTTGCTAGCTATTCGGAATTGCTACATACTCGTGCCAGCTGACATAACCCCAAAATACATATTGACATTTTCTTAATTTTTCGGTTTCCTTATTATAGAACGGTAATATTTCACGAATATTAAAGAACAGTAAAACCTCATCATAACGGCAATTTTCTTTGAAACATTTGGAAGCATTTTTAAGAAAATGAGTTTAAGCGCTACTGTAAATGCGAAAATTGAAGCTCTTTTGCACAGGAACCATTTGTGATTTCGAAAAACATTCTTTAAAAGTCATTTGAATCACTAACTCCTAAATACAACTGCGTTCACAATTTCTGGAAATGTGCATATAAACGGTGTGAGGTATCCAATGATGTATATAAATACCACTAGATGGCTGACTCCGCGCTTTCCCAATAGGCGGAGGTGAGGCCGTACAGGGAGCCATGTTGCACGGCAAAAGCTCCGAATGTCAATTGCAGCCCATGACAGTTCGGTAGATTTTTACGAGTGTAACACGTACACATTGTATTCATTAACATGGTTCTGTTCCATCATAAGAAAGTAAAGCTGTAGGCAGCAACAAATTGTCGAAATATATTTTATAATTTACATAAAACTACGAACAGCATTGACATAGAGTTACCGGAGACTAGCAAAATTAGGACTTGTTTTTTATGATGACTTACAGGTACAAACTTCTTATACTACTTCAGAAGAGATCAATTTATATGCTAATACTGCACGTGACAGTAAATTATTACTACGGCTGCTTTATTATTAAGGATTCTTTCTCTGTTTCAATATTCCGTTTTCAAATATAAGAATAAGACGTACTTATTGTTCATGTGATTAGACAAAAACTGCGTTTCACTCCAAATATCCCTTTTTTCTCTCTTAATGGATGGTTGTAAATAACTGCTGGATTTGGGACGTGGCAGAGAGATTTAAAATGAAAACACTTAGAGAAATATAGTACATATGTACTTTTTATGGGCTGACATTTTTATTTGCATATGAATACACTTTTTTGCAAGAACAAACATTCAAATGATACCTTTCACCATTGAAAGAAAATATTCAAATAATAAATAATGTTTCTTTTAATTTTACGTAACAGGAAATAGAACAAAACATACATTTAGAGAATAAATGAATAGATTAAAATACATGTTCAAAATATGAGCACTTAAGACTAAGATTCCACTACACGATATTGTTGTGAAACCCACCTTATAGTGGTAAAACATGGATAAAACAAAGGCAAAAAATAATTAATTTCCTGGGCCAATTTTGAAAATAACAATTACATTAAGTAAAGATCAAAATGAAAACATTTAAAAAATCAAAACAAAAAATGTTTCACTAATCACTCAAGAGAAAACTCACTACAACACACCGCTTTCGGCAATACGAACAAGGTTTCTGCCGTGCAAAATGGCGCCTCGGGTGGCCTCACCGCCAAGGCGACAGTCATCCATCTAGGAGTATATGTATACATCATTGGAGGTATCTTTAAAAAAATTACAATTTTGCATTTTTTAACAAAATACCCAAAATGAACTTTAGTCATATTAAACAGTGCAATTAGCACTGGAAAGTTCGTAGAAAAAATTTGGAGTCATTTATGAGGAAATGGCGTTTGAACGTTCTGAAAATACGGAAATTGAGAAAGTTGTCGCTAATATTTGTTCGATAACAGCATTGCGGTTGGTCTACACAAATTACCAGTAATTACGTTAGTATTAATTTGCAACGTTTTGTAGAAAAAAATACTCACCAGCATACTTGGAGGTACACAAACAGGTACAACGTTTTCCTCAATCCACATACACAACCTTGTGTTAATAAAATAGTACTTAGAAAATGGTATTTTGAAAAAATCAGTGGCTCTAAAATGCACCCAGTCAGTAAAGTTTGAAAAATAATATTGGAAACAAAGGGTGAATTCCTTATAAAATATATTTCTAAGTCTTATTAATATTAAAACAATTTGAGCGGACGCGCCTTTCTTTATTTTGCAGATTTTTTTTACATTTTTCATATTTTATGTACAATAAGCAAACTTAAAGACTTCACGTTTTGGTTCCAGTTTGAAGATACCATATGCGCGTTAGAATCAGTTTGTTGCTACCATGGCTTATTAATAGAAATTTCTCCACGTAAACAACTTTAGCACGCTAGCCTGAAACAAAAATACATTTGTAGATAGTGATTAGAGAACATTTTCAGTGTTGTCAAAAATGATGTTGGGCACAACATTAGCATGAAAAAGAAAATTTATGTTTGAATAAGTTATTACTTAACTCGCTTCTAAAGTCTGCATTACCGCTGTGGGATAAAGTTTCAGTTTAATTTACTTGAGAGTACATGTTAACAAGTAAGGGGTGTTCCGTTTCACTGAAAGAATTCCGGAATGGTGGCTCCTCAATTGGTTAAGTCTATACAGATACTGAGAATTGAAATTCGCATTGAGTATTTAGTCAAAAAATGCTAAATTCATTCCAGCAAAATTTTTGAGACTACAAAAATTCTTTGCAATTCTTTGCGCACTTTAGGAGTAAAGTAACGGAGCTGTACGTATCGAAACAGGTACATGATCAGTTGGAATACGCTAGTAACATGTGAATTACAAATATTGCCATTTGATATTAACAAAAACTAGTTTTTCTTCCCCTTACTTCCAGATAATACAACTCATACATTATATCAATGCTTTAGTCAAAAGTTTTAATAAAATTACTATTATGTAACCAGTTTTGAAAACTTCCATATTATAGTTTCATCAAAATGTTTCAATGTAATTTGTAACAAAAATATATGTCAATATATTTTACTTCTCCCTGGTGAATTTTTATGTTATAAAATTGTTTTGTCTGGTATTGAATAAGGAAATAAACCATTACAACAATTTTTGTTGGATTCCTCGCATTCTCAGACTTCCACTACCTGAAATTGGAAGTGGTACAAAATTATTTATACATGCAAGGAAATTAACATCGCACGGAAAGAAAAAGCTTCTAGATCAAACTGCTGAAGTCGGCATGAATTTCATAACAAATATTGCCTATAAACGTAAATTTAAGTAATGGTTAACTTTATTAAGCCGTGGTTATACAAGACACTAACCTAACGGTAACTAACCGACTCTTATCCGAAGCTAAAGGCCATTGATGTTTTACTGCACAATGTCAACAATAAATTTAAGATTAAAAAGGAAATATCTAGAAACTATTAAGATCAAATGTACACATTTTTAAATATTGTTTCTTTAAATATTTAAATTGTCACGTTGCCGTCAACTGGTGGTATGTGACAAAATTAATGACATTCGTGATTAGCTTTTCGCTAAATAGACAACTATTTTGAGGAATTTAAATTTGTAATCCCGAAGTCTATCGGATATTTTAATATATATGTTTCTTAATTAAAATTTTAAATAATTGTCTTTTACGATTTGCATTGTCAATTACAAGCACTACAGAGATTAATATTTCATGTTTGTAAGTACTGTGCCATTTGAGTTGAATTTTATGTGATTAATGAACTTCGGAATACATTAAAATCCTGAATATCAACAAACTATTCTCAGTGGAGGTATATTTCCTGACAAGGTTCTGGGATATGATTCTTTTAAGATATCTTCAACAGCTGAAATAAATCAAGCTCTTATCAATGACCATTGTGATTTTTTATTTGGTCTTGCGTGAAATTTCAGTATAAAAGTGCGTCACATTTTTTTCAAAATTGAAGCAGCAATATTTATGCTCAAGACCCTTTTCACTTCCTACCTGTATAACTACAGACAATTCAATAATTGGTCACCCCCTAACAAACGTATCAAATACTTCGGATTAACCCTCCGGCGGACGCGTAGCGGAACTCAGTACCGATTCTTAGTTTTGTTGATTTCGTGTAAATTGGTGTCGCACTATTGAGCTCAAGTTATTCTTCGTTGATTATATTTTCAACCTAAAGACACTCAAAACACGATTTTAGACTGCTGATTGACTTGCATTATTCATTAGTAACTCGAACTCTGCAATAGTTGCCGTACTCCGTACCGCACATGCCCTGTCATGTATAATATTTGCGTATTTTATCCATTTGACTTCTTACTACAGATTTGTTATTGAGATTTATGACAGATTTTGAAGTACTAACTGCTAATTCAAAATTATATGAGTTCTGAAGAAACGTTAGAACGCACGTTTGCACCGTATTCATTCCTCGACATGTAACATGCCAAGACAGAGGGAGCGAGTGATGGATCAGACTTAGTAATATTGTTATTTTGTTTGGTAGTTGTGAAATCAAATTTATAAAACCAAATGAAATATTTCCTTCACATTCCCTAACAAAGTGAATAGCTATTGACGCGAAAATCGGAGATAAATGCGGTACGTAGTGCCGCACGCGCCTGCTGGCGGGAAATGTTGGGACGCGCCCGCCGGAGGGTTAAACAAAATTGAAGGCGTTAAAATACAAATTTCAAAGTTTTGACACACACATCACAATAAACAACCGAGAAAAAATAAGCTTCTCGAAGACACGATAATATATTCAAATAACAAACAAATAAGACACGATAATATATTATGTTATTTGTAGTAAAATTCAGAAAACATTAAAAATGAGAGCGGACGATTTTTATTGTCAGTGTGTTTACATGTTCATCTTAACCGTATTTCACTTTTTTTCCAATAGACGTTTTACGTAATAACACTCATTGGTGATTTCTATTTCTGCATCTTTTTAAGCATGCGATTTTATACACCATTTTAAGCTTGGAATTATACACCATTTTAAGCATCGGATTATATACATCATTTTAAGCATGGGTACTGTATCTTTGACAAAGAAATCATGGTTAATCGATAGTTACCTTTCCAGCGGGTGTTGATGAAAGGCTGACAAAACGCGCGATCTCGCAAGTGTCAAAGCTTAGCAGCAGCCGCTGTAAATGCTGCAACACCATGGCCATGCGAAATAGGCCCCACAGGCCCCGCAGCCCCCACTGCATCCATAGCAAAAGCCATTGCAGCACCTGTGCACATGGAACTAACTGGAGGACTTTTCAATCATTCGCGCATGGTCAAATGTGAAAGGACTTACGAAAGAGTCAAGAAAACCTTTCTAGCTTTCACAAACTACATTGAAAAATTTTGTATTTGCCTGTAGTCCACTTTAATGGCATGGAAATGGTTTTGGAATGCGAGACTAATACACGATTTGAGTGATAGGTAAAAGACTAATAAAACATTACGAGAAGCAAATAAGCATTTCTAACTGTTTGACAATATTGACAATGGAGAACCAACGTTAAAGTAATTAAAGATATTGGGCTAGTAGTCATTACCGTGTAATGATCAAAATGCACACTTGGTTATTTTGAAAAATAGTGATTTAAGACTTATTTGCTTGTATCACTTATTTTCAATGGTATTAATGGATAATCAAATTAATTATGTGATTAGAACGCTCTTGATCAAGTAAATAATTTTTAAAACATTTATAAATTTCAAAAATTAAAAATTTTGTTTGCAAATTTTTTATTTTAATTTTTTCTAATACGGCCAATATTTAAATTTAATTAGAGGGAATTGAAAAGGAATACCGCTCCTTCAGAAGTTAATACGGTCATCATTATTGCCAAGACAATCAACGAAAATGGTAAAAAACTTTTAATGTCAGTTTAGATTTATTAGAAATTCAAATAAGATTTACCAAACCCGAAATTTAAACATTCAAATTTCTACTTTTTGAGAAAAATGTTAAATTTTTTCTCTTCCATTTCTTCTAACCTCAAGAACCTAAGTAATAAGATGAGTACATTGTGTCATTTAATTCATAATTGAAAATTTCTGAAACTTCGAAAAAATCAAGTCTTAATCAAGTTTTTGATTTTCCACGTCACGTCGTAAATAAAATTAATGGCGTAAGTATTGGGTTGAAATATTTAGGTCTGCTTAATTTAATTAAATTGATAAAATTTGAAAATCCGTCCGCTGATTGCGTAGTAGTATGTCCTGATGTGCACCAATACTAAGAAAATATTCAGTTATTAATTGGAATCTTATCTAAAAATTTCTAATCTAATTTTCTTAAAATGTATTTTGAACGTTTTGACGTGTAGAAATAAAAAAGCTTACGGGCTACATGTGGCGCAGGAAGGCAGGCCACTTGTTCCAACGCAGCAGCAACCCATGGCGATAATAGAGTTGGTACTGTATTATCTGATGAATACAGAGGTTAAAGCAAGGGCCTTAGCCGGAGATGGAAAGGCTCCTAAACACGTCCGCTCGTAGTGGGACCTTGATGGTGTCTGAGGTGTTTGGATTGAGTGATCACCCAGCAACAGGGTCAGAAGACGCTGCTAGAAGACTCAGGTAGAAGTCCCTAATAAAACAAAACACTCAGCATTACCTCAGGTCGGATTGGTCGAGCCAAGAATCTTTTCTAGGATATTGTATTGCAAGATTATGCACAAATATAACGCATAAAGTTATTGGATGGAATGAACAAATTGAAACGCACAAAATTGTTAAGTAGATCGTCCATTTTTTTTACTTTTCCGTGTGCTTATGGAGTAATATACGTAGAGTATATTACTCCAAATATGTTATATCCATATATCCATAAAGGTATGTAATTTTGCGGAAAACAGATGTCGAAATTTTAGTGAAAATACACTAGGATGCCCCTGGTACAGAAAAAAAGTTTTTTTCTCAAAATCCATTCTTTTCTCATTGCATTTATTCATCTGACCGTCTGTGATAAGCATTGAACCTAAACTATTCGTAGGATTTTTGTCAAAATGAATACTCCTCAGTCAATCTAGACTGTCTCAAGCCATCTAACTTTGAAAAATATTCTGTAAAATATGAGGATTCTTTATATGATGAACCAGATCATGTAAAAATAGAGTGAAATACTCTTATATAGCATAGGTCCTATTTTCATTGTTAACACTGAACCTTCGAAAAAACAAAAAGAAATTTGAATTTTTTCGGCGTGTTTCTAAAAAATTAGAAATTGTTTCTTCAAATTAATTTTCTTCTCCAGAGTTAGTTCTTTGATTAGTATCATGTGCGTTGTATTGAAAATATTAGTTATTGCGACATTTCAAGTGAAATATAAGCAATATTAAACTCATGAAAAACAAGATTGTCTTAGAAACGACTGAAATTTTTCTTTAAACTTTTTTATGTATAGTGATAAGTACAATAAGTAACATTACATAAACGTCATTTTAACGGGTTCTTGTGAACCACCAAAAATTACTCAAGTTTTTTAAAATATCTCTTACGTTAATATTTGAAACAATGGCGTTTTTATATTATTCTGCCTTTGTGAGTGCAAGGGCTCTAAACACTTTCTTATGAAGTTTCTGGTAAAGTGAATTGTTTTCTCTAAAAATGATCCTACAATTGTGGATAATCACGTTCCAACCCCTTTTTCTGGACATCGGTTCTACATTTTTCTGTAAATATTTTGTGCAGGTAGTGTTAAATAACTGAATTTCATGACACAAACGCCACTTTTATATATATTTTTTCATTATTAAAAAAATTACACAAATGTAATTATTTTAAAACATTTATTCGTTAAAATGTAGGGTACATTACGTACGTTTGTTACATATTATTGAATTTGTAAATACTTCTGATGAAGGTTTCTTAAATGACTTCTGATGAAGGTTCTCGAAATTTCAAAAGTCTTCTGTGAAATGGAACTCAAAATCGCTAAGTTTCAGAAAGGCTCACGGCATTTTCTCAGGAACGGCTTCAAATGTTTCGATAGAAATTTGTCTATATGATCAGTTTTCACTCTTCTACAATATTCAATTCATATTTCTATTCTGTTTTTAGGTGGATGAAAAATTGAAAAAAAAATTACTGAAAATAAATACCGAAAAGGTCTGAAGAGACATGGAAAGTAACTAGTAAGAGAGTGTGTCATTCTGTAGCAGTTGCAGCCTTGCCATCTTCTAGAACAACTAAGGAAAGCTCAAATTACCAAACTTTTGATTGACTTGAAAATAATTAATTATATGAGTAGGAAAACTGATTTTATTTTGCTAATGGGATAACGCCACTCGACCAATCCGCTTCGTATTGCAACCTTTCCTATTTGCAAATAATAATGTCACTTTTACCATGTCATTCATTATTTTTTAGACTTCCTTTCTGCCTTCCATTTTATTTTAATATAAGTATAGAAATAACTTATGTCAGCGTAGCTGATGCGGTCCCACGAAAGAATTTTGTTTTCTTTGTTGCATTCACAAATTTATCTGAACCAAAGAGTTTATATTTGAACGCTTGAGCGTCGTCTCACTTTTAGCACTAGTGCTAAGTATTGAATTTGTCACACTCCTATACTTTCTCTGAAAGAACCGCTTTTACTAGTGGCTTTCTAAACATATTTTCCTACTTTTCAAAATATCTTTATCAATTCATGGACTGTGCCATTTTCTTTTTTGTTCTTGCTGTCAATACCAAAACCCACTTATATTTTTTGTCATCTTGTGTGGACAATTGAGTACAGGGAAAGTATTTTGTTTGATTTAATCAATATTGACTGTGTTCTTTTCCGAGTGATGACATTTTACTAAGTTCAATACATATCTGAAGAGATAAATACTGACGGCAGTGTCTCCCGCTCTGAGTTGGTGTTATGAGTCTGAAACCCATGGAAGGCATGAGCGTTTACCGTATACTAATCACCATATATTCTATACTATGTACTAACAGACGAATGTATTCATCATTTCGTTCATCAATAGGAACGTCAAGTAGATATTGTTTTAATCGTAATTTTGTACAAAGTCCTCAACCTGCTGACAATTTTTTTAAGAGATTCAAGTATTCTGTTAGAATCACTTAGCCTTCCGAGAATAGAGTTCTTTCCTATTAATAAATGTTCTGGACCCCAATACATTAAATTTCTCCACACTTCTATTGTCAGGATATAGTTTTATAGTTCCAAGAGGAGCTTGTTTAATACTTTGCCACTAAAAACTCTCCATGCGTATATCACTATGAATATGTTTATATTTCAAAATTCCTTAGAAAAAGCAAAATAATTTCTGGATACGTAATAATGAGTATTTATTATCCATATCGTCCACGACCTTGAAAATAAAGTTTGATATTTGCAATGTCCATGGATAATAATTCCATATAACTGTTAATTCATCTTATCGAAGGCTAATCTCATGATAGTAGTTTTAGAAACCCTTTTATATTTTAAGTGTGTTTATTCAGTCTCAAAATATTAAGTTATATTTTCTATTTTAAACTGAAATGTACGTAGTGGTCATATTATCAATACTTTGTGGATAATCTCATTGATTTATTTTTATTTACATTCGATCTTCTACTAATAAGTAGCATTTTAATTTTGAGAAACTACACCAAATTAAAAGGAGCCGTTCTAAGCTGAGAATTGCTTTCACAATTCTCAGCTTAGAACGTAACAACCATACGAAATTGTTTCCTCTTCGTTCAAGCGTTGCTTCTTAGAGTAATTATTCATTTCAAATATGAGCTGGTATTAACATTAACATAAACAGCAATTTCGATCCAGATTAGTTAATTTCCCAAAAAAATCTTGCATGGATTAGCAGTGATTAATAAAAAGTCGGGCAAAATACATTTTGACTCATCAAAAATGTACTTTTAACTCAATTTTCAAGTAGCATTTTTGAGAAGGAACGACTCCAAGTTCGGAAGAATTTCGAAACATCTTGCTAGGGTGAAAAAATACCAAACAATATAATATTCTGGAGGTATAACAGAATACATTTCTGGAGGCAAAGCAAAACATTAAATCACGATTTATACACTTCATGGGCTTCACACAAAATATTTTTTATTTTTTTGAAATATCATTATGTAAAGTTGCTAATAAAATAAATTATCAAAACTAAAAACAAATTAGCTTTTTTGAATTGTCATATGTTATATGTGGGTGTACTATAGGTTACATTGTCTGAAATGTCATTATTTAGACATTTAGACAAACAAATAAAAATAAAAATGAACGTAATCTACAAGATGCAAAACAAATAAACATTTAGTATATAGGGCTTAAGCTTTACACAATTTAAGTTTTCAAACATCCATAGTTGAGAAAATGAATCACTAAACACTATTTTGGTCATAACATTTTTTAAAGAAATGAGAAAATATTGCACAATTATCTTTTTTATGATTTTGTTTAAAAGAGTGAAGTCTTGGATACATAATTCACGCAAATCTTTTAATTTATCTTATGGTCTTGGTGTTGGCATAATAAAGTTCACATTAATAACTAGACGCAATGTTATCGCCAGAACAGTTTTCTGGATAAATGAGAAAGAAGTTTTACGCCCATCGAGTCTCTTTTTTAAATGTTTGTTTATAACGGATGTATTCTTTGATAATCATTCGAACTCACAAACATGTAATTCTTGTGACAGAAAATGTTTGATTTGAAACCGTCACAACCTACTTGTAGCATTTTAATTCGATCGCATTGGAAATATTGGTTTTTTAAATAATATATTACAATTGTTTGTGCTAATGCAATTTGATCGTTGTTTTACGCCTTTGTTAGTTATTTTAAAGAATATTATTTTAATATCGTGAGAGTACAATAATTCACTAAGGCAATTTTTTATATAAGCTTAGTTAATTTACATCCTAAAGTCTTTTCCCATTATTTTGATTAATGGGATATCTGAAGACAGAGATTTAGTGCACTAAATTATCGATTATTTCATTTTTCAACTAAATCACAGTACAGAGAAAAATCAATCTTTGGACCTAATTTTGTTTCTTAAAAGCAATGTTACATATTAAAATGTATATAAAGAAACCAGGTTTTATTTTCGATCTAGCAAAAGACAAGCTTTACAGAGGAATTAAACAGAATATCAAAACACAGTTTATTGACGTAGTGCATTAGACTTACATTCAGACAATACTCTATGTATTTTTTCAACTTTAATATTCTGTTTATTTACAATCTGTTTACTTTATGTATTGATTATAAACGGATTGTAAATAAACAGAATATTAAAATAAAGAAATGTATTGATTATGTCACGGTCATATTCTGTCAACATTTTGAAATTGTTAAAATATTAATAATTGCCTCAAACTGCCACCTGTTAATTTTTATGATAGATACAATACTTCGGCAAGAAAAGAAGAGTTTTACCGTATTTTTTTAAACTTTACAGAGAAATCTCTACTGGCAAAACATGATGCTGACTGTCTGATATAAATATAGTTTTATTTGTTACAGGTATTTGTGATGGAGCGTGTTCAAACATTCAGAGCAAAAATAAAACAGTATTAAGAGCATTGTTTGAATCACCACATTTGTCTCAAAATAATTATAATGTATGCGAAAGGCATGAGTGACTTCATCAATCGTAACGAATGTAAAATGAACCTGTACCAGTTTTATAATTTGTCCATATTAGATAATGTTTCATTAAGGTATAAGCCTAATGTTTTAGGCATTGGTTCAAAGTAGAAGAAATTCATTTTGTTATAAATTTTATTATGAACTATATTCTTTAGAATTGAATCAAAACTATATTCTTTATCATTTGTTTTTTAGAAACGTTTGGCGGAATTATTTGTCCCTGATTTGCAACATGCAAATTCTTTGGTGAGGCATTATCCGGGCTTGATATTACTTCCGCTGATTTTACGCATTTCTATTAATTAAACACCCTGAATATAGATACGAATAGGGAACATTACGTTCGTTAGAAACAACAATAATTGCAACTATTGACTTAATAGTGATGTCTGCAACTATACTTATTATTTGTAGTACTTGCTGTACAAGAAATTGTGTTTATGGGCCGTAAATTATAATGTTCACAACACAATATCCCTAAATCTCCGTATCCTAATAAGCCATTGCTTTTAAAAATTGGTTTTATTTAAAGATTTTGCCCGATAGCTTTTAAAAATAAATAGTTTGTTTTCATACTCATACTAGATATTAAACATTTTCCTTTCTATTGCAAATGTATCAGAAAATTTTAGTGTGAGCATTTTAGATTTACGAAGATATGTGGACATACATGAAGTATTTATTGCAACTTTCAGACTTCATAAATTTTCTCAAATCAGTGCGGTGTACACGATTCATACTATCAGTGTTTTATTGACGAATTTTTGAACTGTTTTAAATTATTAGTCAGAAATTGCCCCATGAAAACGAAGTTGTTCGACAAGGGCTCTGCTTGTTTGGTTTCGACGAGAAGGTTTCCGTACAGATAGAACAGGCTGAATGCCACAAGATCATAGTTTACAAGAAGAATATGTAACATGACAGTTCTTTACAAAACGTTTGTCCAGACATTTAGATGCGCTGATGAGTGTAAGAGCCTTTTCAGTAATCGAAATAATTTGTCAAAGATCCATATACCTCCCCAAATACTTGGTAACTTACATTTTTATTCCATATCCATGAAATTACGGCATTTCGATTAGACAATCAAATGTTATTTTGGCAAGAATAAAACATGAGGAGCATCTTTTAATTTCAAATTCAATTCATCTTTTAATTTCAAATAAGTTCAAATGAAGCTATTTCCATCAAAGTATTTTTCAGGAAACAAAACATACTTGTAACTTAATGGATCTTTACACCCTACGTGTCTTTTTTGTGAAATTATTTAAATAATTTGTTGCGATTACAAATAATTGTTTTATAAATGTTTTTTTTATTTTAATATTCTGTTTATTTTGCAACTACCCTCGGGTCTTCGGTTGGGCGCCTCAGACGGGTAGCCGGCCCGCTCAGTCGACAGATTACCTGAAACGGCGAAGATGGAGGAAGCCGGTGGCCTAGGTTGAATGAGAAGTCAAACATGTGAATTTAGAACAAGTTGAATTTATTCATTAAATTAAAAAAAAAAAGAAAACGCTAATGGTCTGGTGATGATAACTCTGGCGAGCATGCCCCCAAAATCGAAATAAAACAAAAAAATGAAATGTCATGCACATAAGAGAACAAAAAATTACAAAGTGATTACAATCAGATGAAACTCTTCTTCGCGCGCGAATTCCCGCTTGACGGCCATGCGCGGCCGGGAACTCCTCTTCGTCGCCCGGTCGAGAGGAAGTTAACACTGATTGTCTGATGTACTGTTCACACCTCTCGATCGCGGGTACGACATAAGACACTCGAACAGAAAATACCTCTGTTAGGCGGCCTGCGCCACCCACTGAAGTTGAACGACCTCAGGTCAGCTGGCTGCGAGGTTCGTGGCGAGCGAGGGGCGCCGCTCGGAAAATGTAGGTCAGATCAGGTACTTGCGAGGGTAGCGGCCAAGGCGGCCGGAACACAAAAGCGCCGTCTGCTCGCTGCGGTGAATGGGTCAGCACAGTTCATTCACTGACACGGTCGGTTCATTCCCGGTCGATCTCACAATACTTTGATACTAATGAGCCCGTGAATTATCGCACAAATTCACTAAGGAAAAGAGAGTCTCGAGTTCGCACGTAAATCGGACGTAATATAATACGAATTGCTGTCAAATGTTCATAATACTGTTCTGCGGCCTGCGTTCGTCACAGAAGTCTTGTACCCAAACTCTACAAGAAACTTAATAATTTTTCTAAGTCCATCGAACCGAACGCCACAACAGAATATAACAGGTTCCCCCCTGCGGCCGCCACTTGCGTCCGATTCTGAACACAGCTCCCCAGCTTCTCATTTGTGCCTCGTCGCTCCAAGTTTTAGGAAACCTCGTTCCCCCTACCAAAATTATCCCTGTGACTCTGGAATATTCTAGAACAAACCCGAATTCTGGTTGCTATTGGCGAAAGGGTACTGCGCATTAGATATTTTCTGCCCAATCAGAGGATGTTTTCGAGGCCGAGAAAAGAGTGAGAGAGGGGCTGGTTATCGCTCCCTCTCGCTTTAATTTTGCGTCGAAAAGGGGCAGTTATTAACGACCGGGGGGGTGTGAGGGGCTAGGAATCTCTAGGGAGGTTGACGGAAGAGTTCCAGGCGTCGTGGAAAAATACTGAAGGGGTCGTGTGCAGAGCGGCTACCCAGAGTTGGGGCACACGTGTCCGCGACGAATTATGGAGCGAAGGGTGCCGACACCGTGGCGCCTCGCCTGGCCCTCGGGTCGCCCCCGTGGCGCCTCGCATCTCTCGCGTCGCCGCCTGCGTGGAGTTATTTTGCGGCAGAATAAACTTGAATCTATTCGGTATCACTACATTGGCCTCCCTTCCCGCAGTAGAGATATGCATCGTGTTTTAAAATTCGTAAGGCGTGGTGAGAAGTTTTGAAACCTGAGATGCTTATCTCGTCAAAAAAAAATTTAAAAAAGTGGTACCGAATTCTAACGACTAATTTCTGTGATAACAATTACATAAAAGGTCTAATTCAAATAATTACCCTTAAATTAAACTCATTAACCCTAATAATGGTGGAGTAATAAAATAAACTAATAAACTACAAGAAAATCTGAATTCCCTAATCTACGGTTACAAATATTATTTCTTAAACAGTGAAGGCACGGCTATCACGAACTACTCGGTAAGCTGTACGGTTCTGGCGAGTTTATTTTAGAGATTAATAAAGTTTGGAATTAAGTTTTCATTCTTTCATTTGATTGGTAGAAAGGCATTCTAACAGTCGCCTTAAATGACAAAGATGTTCCTGAAAATTTCGAGATGAAATCACAAGGTCGTCAATATAAGGCGTAACGAAGCGTTTGAGTTCGTCACCTAATTTTCCATCTAAGCATCGAATGAAGGCTGCGCCACTGTTCTTTAGGCCGAAAGGCATCCGCTTCCAGACATAAGTGAGGCCGTTGTAAAAGAATCCTGTAAATTTTCTGTCGTCTGGGTGAATAGCAATTTGCCAGTACGAGCTAGAAAAATCCAAAGCTGAGAAAATTTTTGTTTGGTTAAACTTCCAAAGAATATCATCAATATTCTGCGGCGCCTCATTTTCTGGAACGGTCACTTCATTAATTCTGCGAGCGTCTAAACAAATTCTGACCCCTCCGTCTTTCTTTTTTACAACGACAATCGGATTTAGATAGGCGGTCACTGATCTCTCGATGATGCCCTCGTCAATCATTTTTCTGACGGTCTCATCAACTTCCCCCCTTAAAGCTTGTGGAATAGGATAGTTTTTCATCTTAAACGGCGAGTCATCGGTAACCCTAATTCGAAAACAAAAGTCTTTAATTGGATGAACGGGGCGACCGAAGACATGTAAATAATCAAGTAGCACTGTCTGCAACTGGGAGCGTTCATCATAGTTCAAAAAATCACATTTTTGCACATTTTGGCAAATAATCCCCTTCGTCGTTTCCCCCCCTTCCCAAGTTGCACTAGAAATGCTAAGATCAATCCTATCTTCCCCGCCATCTTGAATAATAATTTCTTTACCGGCACCGAAACTCATAACATTTCTGGAAAAATCTATTATTCCACCGTTTTCTCTTAAAAAATCAACCCCCAAAATAACATCATGATTAAGATCTTCAATTACTAGACAGGGCACATCAAACAACATATCTCCTATATTAATTGAAATCAGGACCTGCATTGAAATTGGCTTGCTTCGTTTTCTCCCAACCCCTATGACATAGCATCTGACGGTAGGTAATGTCGGTACTGGAATCCGCTCGCTTATAAGTCGCGCATAAAATTTCTTTGACACAGCACTAATTTCACTACCAGTATCAATAAGAGCTTGGACACATAAATTTCCCATAAAGGATTCAATAATAGGGCATTTTCTGGCACGTTCTTTGATAGTCACATCCTCGTCTTCGTTAAAATCAAAAAAGGCATAATTCACTGATATGATCGCATGAAATGGTATCTCTAAAGAAACTCGTCCGTCACCCAGATACCGAGACAGCTGGGACGTTTCTAATTTGTTGAAGCCGGCCGGGATGAATTTTGCCGTCCATCCCTCTCATCGCGATGTCCACGGTTCTCACGGGATTCGGGCGGCGCTCGCCGATCATCTGCCTCGTTCCCTCCGGCCCTATTATCTCTATGCCACTGCGGCCTGCCTTGGTAGTTTCCGTCGGGCCTGCGATTTCTGTCGCGGTTCTCATTGTGATAGTTGTCCCGCGTTCTATCAAATTGTGCCAACAGTTCTTGGAAACGTTCTAAATCTCTACACTCCACGCTGTTGACAATATTCTGTACATACGTTGGGAAATGAGCTGTCAGTAACCAGATGATTTTTCGGTCGTTTGCCTGCGGGTCACACAGCTTGATGGCGGAGATTTTCTCCATGGCGTAGTCTAAATAGGACTGCCCGTGGCGGTTTTCCCATCGCGATTCTAAAATCTTCCGCTCGAACTCATATCTCCGTTGTTCGCCCCAGTATCGATTCAGAAACTTCTCCCGAAACTCTTCATAATTTTGAGGGAAAGGGTTTAAAGTGGAAATCCAATAAGATGCATTGCCTTTCAACAATTCTTGCATAAATTTAGCCTTCAAGTGTGAAGGTACCGCCTTCGTGAGATTCATGTAATTTTCCGCCCGGTCAAGGAAAACTTTGGGATTTTCATCGGGTTTTCCGGAAAAATACAGGTTTTGCGGTGGAGCCCACGAGAAGCGAAGGCCTGAGCCACCAGAATTCGGATTTGGGTAATTCTCGCGTTCCTTTTCAATTTCCTCCTTTACCAATTCTAGGACAGTACGATCAATTTCCCTTTTTAATTTGGCTTCTCTCTCCCTGATGTTTTCCTCACTAATATTGCCTACTTGCGCGAACTTTTCGTGGATATGCGACACTTCTGAATGGAGTTTCTGTCCGATTTTATTAAATTTTTCGCCCATTTCCTGCTTAACTTCAATGATCTTTTCAGTAACCGACTCACAGCACGCTTCTACTTTGTCGTCGCATGCCTGTAATTTGGTCTGAATTTCGATTTTAAAAATTTTGAAATTTTCGGTAGTTTCCGCTTGTGCCCTTCCCAACTCCTGACTGAGTTTTTCTACGTTCCCCTCTATTTCCCCGCATCTGCCTTCGACCTGATTCTTTAAAATCCCTATTTCATGGTTAAGTTTTTGCTCGAGACTTTCTAATTTATTTGCTTGGGCTTCCAAATGACTTTCGATTCGGTTAAATCTGTCCTCACACTTGCTCTCATGTGCTGTGAACCGTTCATCTAACATTTCCTGTAATTTGGCAGCGTTATTTGAGATTTTCTCCTCTAATTTCGCGGCATTATTTGAGATTTTCTCCTCTAATTTCGCGGCATTATTTGAGATTTTCTCCTCTAATTTCGCGGCATTATTTGAGATTTTCTCCTCTAATTTCGCGGCATTATTTGCAATTTTCTCCTCTAATTTTGCGACATTGCTATCTGACTGGTCTTTAATTTCTTTCAATTTAGCGGCGTTGTCTGAAAATTTCTCCTCAAATTTGGCAACAGTGTTATCTGAAATTTCTCTCATAACGCGCAAGATCTCACTTAAGGTGGGACCTTGCGTCGACGGCTCCTCAAAACTGTCTTCACCCGTCACGTCAATACCTGATTCGTCCTGCATTTTTACAATGTTACGCGGTTTCACTTGTTTTAGTACGCGCACACGGTATTCACACAACACAACACAACACAAGACAATGACACTTACAAGGAAAACACAGTACAAAATGACATCCTCAACAGACCATAAGTTATTAACTTCTCTACACCGTGCTTCCATTCATCATCTTAATAATTTAAACAATTTAATAATTTAGGCAGAGAAATCTCAGGGCGCTTATCTGGGATATTAAAAAATGAAAATTACGATTATTTCGCGTTAATCGAGCCCCACGGTGGGAAAGCCAATTGCAACTACCCTCGGGTCTTCGGTTGGGCGCCTCAGACGGGTAGCCGGCCCGCTCAGTCGACAGATTACCTGAAACGGCGAAGATGGAGGAAGCCGGTGGCCTAGGTTGAATGAGAAGTCAAACATGTGAATTTAGAACAAGTTGAATTTATTCATTAAATTAAAAAAAAAAAGAAAACGCTAATGGTCTGGTGATGATAACTCTGGCGAGCATGCCCCCAAAATCGAAATAAAACAAAAAAATGAAATGTCATGCACATAAGAGAACAAAAAATTACAAAGTGATTACAATCAGATGAAACTCTTCTTCGCGCGCGAATTCCCGCTTGACGGCCATGCGCGGCCGGGAACTCCTCTTCGTCGCCCGGTCGAGAGGAAGTTAACACTGATTGTCTGATGTACTGTTCACACCTCTCGATCGCGGGTACGACATAAGACACTCGAACAGAAAATACCTCTGTTAGGCGGCCTGCGCCACCCACTGAAGTTGAACGACCTCAGGTCAGCTGGCTGCGAGGTTCGTGGCGAGCGAGGGGCGCCGCTCGGAAAATGTAGGTCAGATCAGGTACTTGCGAGGGTAGCGGCCAAGGCGGCCGGAACACAAAAGCGCCGTCTGCTCGCTGCGGTGAATGGGTCAGCACAGTTCATTCACTGACACGGTCGGTTCATTCCCGGTCGATCTCACAATACTTTGATACTAATGAGCCCGTGAATTATCGCACAAATTCACTAAGGAAAAGAGAGTCTCGAGTTCGCACGTAAATCGGACGTAATATAATACGAATTGCTGTCAAATGTTCATAATACTGTTCTGCGGCCTGCGTTCGTCACAGAAGTCTTGTACCCAAACTCTACAAGAAACTTAATAATTTTTCTAAGTCCATCGAACCGAACGCCACAACAGAATATAACAGGTTCCCCCCTGCGGCCGCCACTTGCGTCCGATTCTGAACACAGCTCCCCAGCTTCTCATTTGTGCCTCGTCGCTCCAAGTTTTAGGAAACCTCGTTCCCCCTACCAAAATTATCCCTGTGACTCTGGAATATTCTAGAACAAACCCGAATTCTGGTTGCTATTGGCGAAAGGGTACTGCGCATTAGATATTTTCTGCCCAATCAGAGGATGTTTTCGAGGCCGAGAAAAGAGTGAGAGAGGGGCTGGTTATCGCTCCCTCTCGCTTTAATTTTGCGTCGAAAAGGGGCAGTTATTAACGACCGGGGGGGTGTGAGGGGCTAGGAATCTCTAGGGAGGTTGACGGAAGAGTTCCAGGCGTCGTGGAAAAATACTGAAGGGGTCGTGTGCAGAGCGGCTACCCAGAGTTGGGGCACACGTGTCCGCGACGAATTATGGAGCGAAGGGTGCCGACACCGTGGCGCCTCGCCTGGCCCTCGGGTCGCCCCCGTGGCGCCTCGCATCTCTCGCGTCGCCGCCTGCGTGGAGTTATTTTGCGGCAGAATAAACTTGAATCTATTCGGTATCACTACAATTTACAATCTGTTTTTTAACAAACATTCAGTAAACGTGATAATTATGTATTAATAACATACTATGTAACATAAATATGAGTACATTATAGTAATTAATGAAACGAGAGTATAAATAGGCGTATAATTGCACAATGCGGTATAATTAAAGAAACGAGCGACGATAGGAGCGAGTTTCTTCATTTACCCCGAGTGCAATCATACGCCTTTATACACGTGTTACGTTCAGTATTTGTTCGTTTTCATTCGAAAATACTTTTTTTCTGTTAATATTCTGTTTATTTACAATCTGATTTTTTAACAAACATTCAGTAAATGTGATAATTATGTATTAATTGAAGTTAGAGTTTATCATCATGTGGATTGTTTGAAACGGAATGGTAATTTCAGAATATGGTATCTTTTAAGTCGATGTTTCTTCCTCACTATTGTCCAGTAGATTGATGGCTGATGAATTTGGATGTTTGGCTAACCGCTCTTGGTAGGTGGTGCTACGCTGAGTGATTTCTTCATATATTGTAGGTATCTTAAGGTCTCGACGTAGTGTCATTTGTCACGTACCATGGTGCATTGGCTAATCTTCGAATACATTTTGACACGAATCTTCTAAGTATTTCTATATTTGATTTGCTAGGGGATCCCCAGAGTTGGATTCCGTAGCTCCAAATAGGCCTGATAATTGTTTTGTAAAGGAAGTTTAAAGGAAGTTTTGAGTGGCGGTTGATAAGCCATGATAATTGGGAGAATCTGATTTGTGCTTCTTTCTTCTTTGCAGATAGATGGTTCCTCCATGTAAGCCGCTTCGAAAATACTTTGAATAATAGAAATATGTATTTAGCGTTCTATATTTACATTTGATGACGTCATTTCCATTCTGAACAAGACCAATTTTTATAGGCCTTGCTTTGTGTATTTACGATCACCATAGTGACTTATAAATTCAGAAAGAATGGAGGATTTTAATAACATTGTTGATGAAATATTACAAGAAGCGGAAAAGGCAATGAATGTATTGCACCCTTTAAAAAGTAAAGATTTGTATGAAAAATAATACAATTTATACAAATCGTGGAAAATCGCTAAGCAAGTTACATGTAATATTAAAGTGGTAAAGTAACTTTTTATTTTTTTTTAAATCATGTATTACCTGTTCAACTAAAATATAATTTTTCAGGAGTGAGAAAAGAAAAAAATCATATAACATTTTGGAAAGATACCAGAGCTTTAAAATTTGGTAAATTATGTTTTTAACAATTTTGAAAATGAGTATGGTAAATAAGTTACTACATCGAAAATACTAAATACGTAAGGGGTATACTAAAAGTTATAAAGGATAGTTAGAGATTAAATTTGGAAAAGTGAATTAAACTGAATAAAGAGAAGTAAATTTAGGGAGGGCTAAAAATGTCTTTGGAAAAGTGTGAACGAATGCGAAGAGCAGAATAATTTTGACCTTGTGTAAAGCGTTGAGATGCAGGAGAAAGGAATAATGTAGTAAAGAAATTTTGAGTTCGTTTAATTATAAAGGTTGTGATGGAGTCAATTAAAAACTCTCTATGGATATGTTTATTCGAAATGTACCAATCTGCTTTTAGTATTTTTCTTAGGAATTTATTTTGAATAATTTGAATTTCCTTGATGTTTGTAGGTAAAGCATTGCACCAAATAGGACAAGCGTATATAAGAGAAGGGCAAATAATGTATTTAAAAATTGAAATTCCACAATCTATTCTTAATTTTGAATTGTTGTTAAAGATAGGGTGTAATTTTGAAATTTTGTGATAGGTTTTGTAAGTGATAATTTGAATATGTGATTTCCAATTGAGACGTTGGTCTAAATATAATCCTAAATATTTAATAGGTATATTATTGTCAAGCCAAGGAATATTTATATTATTGATAATTAGGGAAGGAGGTTTAGTTGGCCTACAAAGAGTAAAAAGTTTTGTTTGAGTGTTAGTCGGATTTATCAGTATTCTTCAGAGTTGAGTCCATTATAAAGACGTTTAATTGGCTTACTTTTCAGAACGGGTAAATGAAAATAACTTTTGTATTTTTTACATTTGTAATATTCTTACAACCAATGTCTTATATTTATTCATTTAAGTTACTAATGTTAACTACTATTATTTGGTTCTATTAGTCAACTAGTGTGATAACACTTACTTATGGCCGTATTGGTCTATGCTAAACAAGTGGTTACGTGTGAAAGAGATATTGATATTATGAATTACTCCAATTTAATTGACTTTGTGAAGACAAGAAATAAAGGAGTGACTCCAAAAAAGACACATGTCTTTGACAGAAATTATCTAAATACTAGATTCTTGACGGAGGCGCCAGGCAACAAATACCCTTAAAAGAAGATGGATTAATAAATGAGAGACTGTCTTTATATTTTAATACTGACAAATATTTGTTGATATTTTAACTTTCAAACGACACGGTGGGTGGCGTTCTTCTGCTGTGGCAGAAAGCTACATAGAAGATTCCATCCAAAATAAAATACAAATTGGAAAGCTTATAGCTGTGGGATAGATTTATCAGTCGCAGCAGTGCCCACTGCCTCAACAACTCACAGCGCTCTCTCTGTGCCGAGTCATGTTCAGTTTAGCGATGTAAATATTCACGAGCCTTCAGAGTTGTTTCCAAGCAACGTTGGAGTTTTTTTTCAAATCTAAGTAATTGTACATTGAATATTAATATATATTCAATGTATTCACGTAATTCATGTATGTAATTCAATATTATTATGTATTCAATGCCATTAATGTAGTGATAATAAACAATGTTTCATGTAATTAATGAGTACAATTTATGTAGAAAACGAAAAAAAAACAACAAATTAAAATGAAAGTGGTCCCTTATACTTAGGTGTTTCAAAACTTTTTGACCGATATTTTTAAATAGCGTCTATTTGATTTAACTTTACTAAATTTCTAGGTACTTATTACGAAATATCACGGAAAATAATGAAATTAGTATTAAATATATATATGAAACGTTCCTCTTTCGAGTTCATTTCAACAATGTTTTATGGGTGGGACAGGCATAGAGGAGATATACAACTATAGAGTGCGCGTGAGCCTACTGCGTAGGTTTCAACATGAGGTGGTCGTAAGTCACGTAAGTTTGGGACACCGGCAGCTCATACTGTACGGTGCTGTATCTAGCTTTTCATGCTGTTTGCTGTTTGTGGTGCTACAGCGTAATTATTTTGGGACGTTGTGGATATTTGTTCACTGCTTACCATCCAAAATTATTTTTCTTTTCAAGAAGTGCAATAACAATTTAACTTTGCAAATTGTGTTCCACATGATGAAACAACTGTGTTAAATGTCAGTTCACGTTAGTATGCAAGTGTGCCACAAGTAAATGATCCTGAACTGGGCAGTATGGTACCAACTGACCATATGTACTTGCCATCAGTACACAATCTTGAAACTATATAGTCTCCCTATGTTGTGGACATTGTAACTTATATTGGAAGATTTTTAGTTACAAAGTTGCAAAAGTCTCTTGCTTATGTGGACTGTAAGCTAGTTCTTTGCCGGACTGATACTGATGAAGGATCATGTTCCTTCATTCAGAGGAAAGATGATTATGGACTGAAATACCCTTCTGCAGATGTTATAAAAATCTGCAAAAGAGCAAGGTAGAAGTAAGAATACTTCAGGGGAGAGGTGACATTTTTAAAAAGGCAGCATGTAGTACAATTGTAAATAGATGTCTGAGAGAATTTGTGAATAGTTCTGTTTTTAGTAATTTAACATATCATATTATTGGTCAAGAGGCCATAATGAATCACAGGATGTATTTAATAAAGGCAATATTGTTTAAATATATTGACATAAGATTAAAGCATGTAGGAAGAGAGCACATCCAAATTTACCAAAAAAATAGTATGGATCAGTTAACTACAAAATGATCTTATTTAGAGGGCATTAATCCTATGTGTATTTACTGGTGTAAGTTGTGTTTATAGTATGTTAGTGTTAGTAATTTATATGATTGTAGCTGATTTTTATTAGTAAATTTTTTGAAAAATATGTACTTCAGATTCCAGATTCCCATTTCGATCAGGTTTTTGTCCAGTTTTCCCGATTCATTGAGCAAATGCTGAGATGTCCCCTTGTTTTGCTTTTGGATATAAATGTAGCTTCACTACGCCCACGTTTTCTTGAGCTTACTTGCTACTAGTGGTAGGAGTAAAGCCAGTAGCATGTTGCTGTTGTTAGTAATACAAAGAAAAAAACAAAACATACAGTTTGTATATCGATGAAAATAGGTTTTATATAAATCTGGAGGGAAAATGTCTAATGTTATAGTTAAAATATTGGGAAGAGCTTTTGAAGCTCAAAAAAATGAGTGCAGATGGAACTTTTCCCCCATATATCACATACAGTTTTTACTGTTTTTGACTAAATAAATCAAAATATAAATCAAAGATAAAAGTCTTTTTCCTTCTATAAATCCTTGAAATATCATTTTGATATCTTGCTATTATAAGTGACACTGATGAGAATCTTCAATAGTAGAATGTCTAACATAGAGTAATAGAAATTTGGATTAATGCATCCCATGGAGTTAATTTATTTTACAAATATTTTTTATTTATAATCCAATGTAATTGTACTTGTAAAACCGGTTTAGTGGAGTATGCGGTTGAAAGTGTCAAGTTGGACAAAAATCGGAATTTTCATGTACTTGAGCAAATAGAGCAGAAAAACTTAAATTCACTTTTCTGCTATAAGCATAATTTTTAGGGTTGATTAATAAATGAGAAAAAAACGCTGGAATGAAACATCTTAAGTACGTATAAAAATAAATCATTTAATGCTTGACGGGTGTTCTTATAGATGCCACCTAGCTGTCCCAAAGTCAAGTGACACTGGCGCGAGAGATGTTGATACATGGCCGAGCCTTCTGCGCAGCTCGATGCGCACTCTAATATATCTCTCCTCTATGGGGACAGGTAATCGTCATTCGCGAATGGGCTCTAGGTTTTGACACATTCATCAGAAATACACACACATAAAAATATAAAGAACCTGGACAATACTTTATTTTACATCGATTCATACACTCGATGTGACACTTCTCCACTTTTCTAATATTAACTGCGAACAAATCACAACCTCACCTCCTTTTTACTTTCCCGTATACGTACGTATACACGGAGTGATATACGTAGTATAGGGAAAGTTATGTAATGCTGCGCGAAAAAATGGCCAATTTTCGGCGGAAAAAAATTAATTGCCGGGCTGTGAAAACGAATAAGTGGATAAAACCAGTTGCTAAATTAAGAAAAAAAATCCTCTGTCTCGTGGTGTGGTCAAAATCCATGATTTGTTGCTTCTTTATACTTAAAAATCGGTTGACGGCATTCCGTCCGTCTGTCCGTCTGTGGTCAACGCTAGCGCCTAAACCGTTCGGTCGATTTTCTTCAAAATTGATATTCCCCAGTCGATCTGATTCTAGTCGAAGCTTTGTGATTTTGAAAAAGAATCTTTAAAATTTGGGGGTACTTTATATGAAGCCCCCCGGGAATTTTCAACATTTTCTCAAAAACGGCTCCAAATTTTTTCTTTAAATTTCTTGTATGAATAGAGGAAAATACACTTTTTAACATGGCATAGGTCCGATTTTCACGTACAGCTCTGAATTTTCGAAAATTGTGAAAGTTTGAATTTTTTTCGGCGTCTTTCTCCAACTACAAAATTGAAGATAGAGATTTTTTCTTCAAATAAAATTTGTTCTGCATATTGAGTTCTTTAATAAAGGTCATGTAAATGTTTTTCACAATTTTGGTAGTTTTCGTGCAATATTGCGTGCAATATGTGCAATTTTAAAAAATTACAAAAACAAAATTTTCTCAAAAACGGCACCAAATTTTTTCTTTAAACTTTTGGTAGGGATAGTGGTAAATGTACTCTATCAATGACATAAAAGCCATTTTGGTCTATCGGTTGGTTTTTTCAAAAATTACCAAAATGTAAATTTTTTTACTTGTCTCTCACGTCGTTAATATTTACATTATCGGCGATTTTTTTACATTATTATATTTACGAGTATATATGCTTTAAATAATGTCAAGTTAAGTTTCTCGAAAACACTACCGTTTTCTGTGAAAAGTAGCTCATTTCGGCATTTTCAGAAATGCTCAAAGATCATTTTCTCGTATATGGCTGCAATTTTTTTCTTGAAACTTTTGTAACGGATAGTGCTAATTACACTCATTAGTATAGCGTGAAGTTTATTTTGAGTTTTTTTTGTTTTTTTCAAAAATTATATAAATGTAAATTTTTTGAAAGATCTCTCATATCTTTAATATGCACATTATCCGCAATTTGTAAAGATGATTATATTTGTGAGTGTATGTGCTTGAAATAAGTTCAAATAAATTATTTTGAAAACTCAAAAATTTTCTGTGAAAGTGAGCTTCAAATTTCGCATTTTTATAAGTGCTAAAACGCCATTTTCTCTTAAACGGCACATAATTTTTAAAAGAAAATTGCCATTTACGGCTAGTTCTTAATGAAATATGCTCATCAAAAACAGACCTTCAAATAAGATCATGTTGAATTTTTAGGAATATGAGTAGTATTTCTCTAATTTCCTGACAAACATCGCCCGCTCAGAATTCACTGCACTTCGTTTTCGTAGTTTTTTACAACTATAATAGTGAAAATACAGTTTTTTCTGAATTAAATGTATTTATCAAAACTACATCTGCAAATAATGGTATGCTTAATTTTTTCAAAATACTAATAGTTTTTCTACAATTTCGTGACAAACATAATGCTGCAATTTTACTGCGTGTCAGACAGCTGGATGCGTCGTAAATTAGGATTTGCAATTTTGTATATTATTTCTTTGTTCGTTTCTTACATTCAACCTTTTGTTATACATTCACATATTAATCTTTTAAAAATTATTTATTTTGAAATATTTGAAATCAAAATGACTAGCTCTCAGAATATCGACAATGCAGGGAATACAACAATGAAATTTGGTTTCGCTAATTTCTGTGAATCAAGTTTCATTGTTGTGATTTGATGTAGCTATATGAAAAGGAGTTATAATTGTCAATTAATATTGATATTTGCATGAAAATATTTAGTTTTCGCACCAAATGCTCTATCATTTGTTGTAAGTAGAGTATTTTTGCATGGTCTGAGAATACTCTTCTCTAATCATGGCCCTACGAAAAGCATTTCTGTATTGTCCGGGGTATCAGGCTTATTTTTCAATTAAAAATTTACATAACTTTAGTATTCTATTTTTATGCAGTTGTAGAATTCACATAGTTCTGACAACACTGCGATGGAAACAATGAGTTGTTCGCCTTTTGATTGAATTAGATGTTTTAGAATAATAGCTAAGATGTTAGTAGCACAGAAAGTGCAATATTTCAATACTACGTATCTGTTTCCAATGACGCGGGAAAGTATGTGCCGTTGTAGCACCACTAGTTATTCTTAAAACACTAGACTATACACAAAGGGAAAGAGAAAACCTGGCATTTATTGGGCGATTCACTTAGCTTCCAGACGAGGCAGGCAAGGCGCAGTCTCCCCTCCAGATCGGCATTGCTCGGCTGCCCTCGGCCGGTGCCGTTACCCGGAGCCATGACCGGACGACGCTGCATGCAACTCGGGGCCCACACGCCCCTGTATTACTCGTTCACTTTACATTTGCAGACGGCAGAATTAGGAACTAATGTTGTTTTGAAAGTGAAGGCCCGAACACAAAACCGAGAATACACGAATGGCCCCGACGTCAATCAGCATCTGACCAATCAGTTGTCTCCGAAGGCAGCACAAGCGCTACAGACACAGCTGACGAATTATGCCTTTCTGATCGTGAACTGGAGTCGTGCTCTTAAATTATTAAGATAATGTACAATCAAATAGATCACACCACACGCTATTCACAACATTCACGTACAATATTTTCATTTTTTCTTTGTACTTATCTACTGCTTAATGGTTATGTTCTTGCCCCACCGGGGTTCTGTGTGCTGCTCACCGCCATCTATATATTAAACGGTCAGTATATACTGCAGACGCGCGTTTCTCAATCAGTCGGCGGTGACCTCATGTAAACAGTTCGCAGGGCTCCGTCTGCAAATGTAAAGTGAACGAGTAATACCATAGAGTAAAGATGTATATAGAGGGCTCACCAGGCGTGTTTTTAGTTACATCCTTTGAATAGTTTCCCGTCCACCTCTAGGATGCGCCAACGTCGGGAAGTGTGAAGGGCTGTCTGGCTTTCTGTTGGTGGTGGGGGTTTTCTAGGAAATATCACGCGGGGGAGGGGAACATGAGTTGTTTCCATGGCGACGGCAAGCACTGGGCTCGGGCCGCCGACCCAGCTGGCCTGCCTGGCCCCGGAGACCCGGATTACCGCGCTCGCCCCGCCGACTGGAACGGAAACCTCACCATGTGCCTCTACGAAGCTGTGAATGGGTTTGCAGCGTGATCGCCGTTCAGGACAAGCCGCACTGGCAAAGTCTTTGGCCTGCCTTTCAAAGACAAAGAGTTGTTCCTAAGATGTAAAGGAGTGGACCAAAGGTGGTTAAATAACGAAAATAGGGGAGGGGCCTCTCATAGAACTTACCCCCTATCAGAATAGGAAATCGGCTAGAGATGCCATTCATCATAAAAGCAGTATTTACTCATTTTCTATAGAAACGAAAGACTTTCAATATGTCATTTGAAAACACTTAAATAAATTAACCAATAAAAAAATTAAAATTCTGCTTACAGGAACAGTTTTTGTATGGAAACATCTAGTCTGCTGCACAATATACCTTCTCCCCACACACACACACACACACAGAAAAATGCTGTTTGTGACACTAATTGATGTCGGTGAAAAAATGTATTATTGTTGCAGACCAAATCAATTAACTACATTTATTTATTGAACATCAAATACAGTTAAAAACTGTGGGGAGAAGTGTATTGTGTGCAGATTTTTTGAAATTCTGGGATACCTACTAAAATATGCATTTTTGGCAAGCAGGGCCATCATTAGGTACAGGCAGACGAGGCTCGTGCCTCAGGGCCCCCATGATCAAAGGGCCTCCACAGATAATAAAAAATATATAACAAAACTGAACTAGTGGTGCTAGAACAGCACGTACTTTCCTGAATTATAAAAAAAACAGCTACGCAATATTAAGATATTGCATTTTCTGCGCTACTAACATCTTGGCTATTGAGTTTTTCATTCATATCGCACAAATAATTATATCCATCAAATTTCAGTATTGCTGAATGGCTGGTTTATATCAAAGGCAATGTTTTCCAGGAGTGAGGTTTTTTTATTTGCTCCCAGAAGACACACAGCAATGTGCGAACTCGTGGTGGCTAATCGCGCGTTGTCGCCAAGTTGCGCGCCTCTAGCTGTTATCGCGACTCGTAACAATGACATGTACTTAATTCCCAGGATTTCGCGAGCGCTAAGCGGAATTCCATTTTAGCCTCCGCATTGTCAATAAGTTAAAGTGTGAGGAAGCAAAAATTGAATTAATATTGGCATTTGCAATAACAAATTATATTTAAATCAATTATTTTTATTTTCCTTATACATACGTATATACATAGTATATTTTACTTTTCCGTATATGCACGTATAATAAACGGAGTATTGTAAGAAGTGGCCGACATTTTTGTTTTAATTTTTGCAAAACCAGGCATTTTAACGAACATGAGACATGCACCATTCTCTTAAGCTACCTTTATGCTATCCAAGGTCCCAATTTAATTAAAATTTGTTGTGAGGTGTCTCAGAAAAAATGGTTTAAAGGAAATAAAAAATGTACACGTTTGACACAGAATATCGCAAAAAATACTCATGTTTTCGAAAATTTGAACATGACGTTATTTAAAGATCTGTTTTTTACGAACATATTTCATTAAGAAAAAAATTGTATTTTTACAATTGTAGCTGTAGGAAGACTCCAAAAAAATTTTGATTTTTTTCAATTTTCGAAAAACCAGAGTTTTCAACCAACATGAGACCTATGCTATTCTCTTAAACGACCTTTAGACTACCTGACAAAAAAATTAGTCAAATCGTCTGGAGCCATTTTTTTGAAAATGTTCAAAATGTCCCCGGGGCTTCATGTAAAGTACCCCCCAAAATTAAAATGTCGGTTTCAAATTCCAAGGGCCACGACATCAATCAGATCAATCGGGGAATATCAATTTGGGAGTAAATCGGCTGAACAGTTTAGTCACTTGCGTTGTTCACGGACAGATGGACCAACAGACGTTTTGCCGTCAATCGATTTTTCGGTGTGATGGAGCTGTAAAACGTGGATTTTGACTACACCAAGTGTTAGAGGATTTTTGTTTCTTAATTTGGCAATTGGATTTATCCACTTTTTCGTTATCAGGGCCCTGTAATGAGAGTTTTTCTGTCGAAAATCCGCAGTTATTTCGCGCAGCATTACATAACTTTCCCTTTACGTATAAGTATTCGGGAAAGTAAAAATTGTAATATTTACTACATATATATTGATTACATTTAAGCCACTTTTGGAAGTGATATACGGTTATATTTCTGTATTATAAGCTTTTGTGTCCACTATGACATATTCGGAAAGGGTTTATTTACCATTAGATTCATTGGGTACTCGACAATTTGAGCATTAGTCTTCTTGAAATTTTTTTTCTCGGTGAGTAGTTGTTCACTCCGGGAGTGCTAGTCGCCCTACTTTGACAGATTTTTTTGTGGTTGTTAATTACTTTCATTGAATGGGTTTTTTTGTGGTTTAAAAGTGAAGTTTTTTGTAAGAACTGAATTATTTGGAATCTAGCTTCTGTTTATAGTTGTAATTTTAAAGAGGGATTTTTGAACTTTGCATATCTGCAAAGGTGTACGTAAGTTTGCATTGAGCCTCCAGTGGTCGCGGTGTTGTACTGAGAACACTCAATGAGATTGTTGCTCTTGGCCAACCTTTCGAGAAGATATCTTTCGTGAGATCATTCTATTATTGTCTTATCTCTTCCACTGAAATCTGGAAGCCTGGCCGCTTCCTTGTTGCCGACAATGTACGTTTTTGCCAGATGATAAGTAAATGTTATAAGGAGTACAAAGCTTTTGTGCCGAGTATAAAGCTCGAGAAGTTGATTTGTGTCTCGGGAGAGCAAAGTGAGGAGCCACGAATGTCCACGAAGACACCCGAGCGGAGTCGAGCGATCGGAGCTTCAGCTTGCGCCACTCTGTGCCTTCTGTTCTCTCGAGACAAGCTATTTATTTCAAATTAGTCCAATTAGCAAATAAATCAATGTATCTTACTGATATTTTAATTAACTGTTTATTTTACGTGTTTAAATAATTATATGTTTTACTTGCAAAATATATTTATTAGTATTAAAATTTTTACTTTTGGTAAGTTTATTGTCTATCACTCCAAAATAAATTAAAAATAACCAAACAGTTTTTAATTCTAAAAGTAATGACTTAAGAGAAAAATACTACGATAATTATATTAATCTACAATCACTTAACAATTTCCTACATAATTACTTTAATTGATTGAAAATTGTGAAAGTTGGAACTTTTTAGATATGGGATAATGCAGGCGCGGCTCGTCATTAAAGGCTGTAAGGCGGAGCCTCTCCTAGAGAAATCGCCGTCCAAAAGAAATTTAAAAATATGTTTACAAATGTATTTATTTATTAATAATGGAATTCTGACTTGTATTATGTTAAAATCATATCAACATTTTTCTTTGTCGGTTCGTTAACGGCCGTCCGTAAAGCTGTTGACAGGGAAGAGAGAAGCGTTAGGCTCCCACTTTATTCTCCCATAAGGCCTGTATAAAACGAGGAGGCGTGACGTCATGCATTCACTGCAGACGCTTACCAGTGGACGAAGGCTGCGGTGAGACAGCCTTCGCTGGAGCCTAGGGTCTGAAGAACGGCGGTCTCACCAGATAGCATTACTGTGCAACTCTGCGAGTAGCATTGCGCTTCAGCTAGTTTTCCCAGTACGCGGTAGGAGCGCTATACTTGGGTTTTTCTTTCTTGGCGCAAGAGGTCTTGTCTTCTGGGGCCCGGCAAAATCGTTGTGAAACAGAACTTACGAGTACTTGTGATCACTAGTACTAGTAACTTGTAACCTTTGTGAAACGGGCCCCAGAATGGAATATCTCACGGTATATCTCGTCGTTCTCAATCGTCTGTATCAAACTTATTATTAATAGAAATACAATGCAGGCAATGCAATGCATTTGCAACCTTCCCCATTTATAAAACCACGAGCCGCGACTGGGATAATGTAAGGAAAATCAATTACCAGGAATGTGAAAAATAAAATTTAAGATAGTGCATTTACAGTTTATTAATAAAATTTTTCTTTAAAATTGCCCAGAAGCATAGATTGCATCTTCAACATCTTTTTTCTTTACTTCTTTTATTGACTTGACAAACCTTTTCTTCTTTGATTGACTTGGCTTTTTTTAAGCACTTTTAAAGTCTGGTTGCAATGCCATTTCACTTTTGTGGAGACGACGTTTGTCTCTCATATGTTTATTTTCTTAGGAGATGTCACTTTGATTCCTGAAGCATGCTCTTTGACTCTTTCACTGGCCTCACATCCCATATTGAACTGGGACACTGCTGATGTCAGCAATTTCAATATTTTTTCTGGAAAGAAATGTTTCTTTGGGGCACTTGCTCCAAACAAAACTATGCAAACTTTCATTTGCATTCTGTGTTTTCCCATATACACATTCCAGTAATTCATTTTTTGCAAGCCTCTGATACATAGGAATTATTTTACAAATAACACTGGGAGACTACAGTTTTCATGTTGTATTTGCCATGTTTTGAAATTTCATTCCCATGAGCTCGATTGTAGAAGCACCATGAATTTTCTTCTTTAGGGCATTTAAAATGCAATGGCTTCAAGTCTGTTGGCATTGCATGGTATAAGGTGGCAAGTATTGCAGACTTCATCTTCTGCACATCTGGAATATTCTTCTGGATGGCATTGCGATAATTTGCTGAGACAAATAATTATGTCATCCTTTAAATTGACTTGCTTTTTACCAAGTGTAACACCCTTCACTTTTTATTCTTGGATTATTTTTGTAAGCCTGTTTTAAATCTTTACATCACATGTTTTATACATTCTTCTTTTCTAATAATAAAGTTGTCTCCATAGATGTCTAGTTTCAGATGGTGATTGAAAGTCTTTGCATCATCATCCGACAGTATTGTTGTATATCTAAAATGATGAGACAGGACCCTCTTCCACAATACCACACTTGCAGCTACATCCATTGCATTTGAAGATCCATTAAAAATTACTAATTATGAATTTCTTTCCATTTTTTATACTCACAGCTTTTTGTCTCGTAATTTGCTGTTGTTCTTTTCACAAGTGCCACAGTATTTTGACAAAACATGAAAATCAGCCACAAGACCAGTCAAGATATCCATGTCATAACGAGTCAACAATTCCCATTTCATAACGAGATGTAGTGCCTCGTTTATGCCATGTTCCATCATACAATACTATTAAATTTATAACTTCATCACTTACTGAATCTAGAACATCTATGTAAGTTTCATGTAGGGCTGCATATGAAAGCCTCAAAAATTTCCTCTTATTTTTGCATTATTTTAAATAACAGAGAGAACATGAGAATTGTAAATTGAAACATTAATTCATGGTAAACCAATTACCATTGAAACTGCTCTATTGCTGAATGGCCCCTACCTGTTTGCAAAGAAACATCCACAATTTTCCTATTCACTTCATGTGGTGGCCTACTACAAGATGATGTTACAGGTACACAATGGCTATTTGAAATTTTATTTAACAAATGTTCACAATTATTACACTTGTTCACTAACTGAAGAGCAAATTACATTGATTGTTTTATTTCAATGCATACATTTGAGGATCCACAGAGAGTATTCACACGTACCCTTTCAGTAAATGATTCCAAACACACTTGTGAAGTAACATGTAAGTGCAATTCTCTTCTTCGGATATTTCACTGTTCAGCAGGAAAAATATCAGTGAACTTGGAAAGAATGTTCGCACTGGCTGATGGCTTGACCGGTGAGATTTTGGCAGAAAATGAACAATGCTTGACATCTGATACTAAAAAAGTTTCTACTTCCTCAGCACTGGCATTTGTGACTGCAATCTCCTGCCGTTTCTTCTTTACAAAAGCTGCATTTTTATTACCACTGCACTCTTTTGCACCGAAATAATTCTAACCTGAACTAGCCGACGGAAAATAAATTGAGAATATTAAAAAACACCTACCAAATAACTATGTTATAGAAAAGTTAAAATAAAGAAACTAATGTGAATAATAGTTTGGAATTCTTCGTTTAAAACGAAAGTTCGCAACAAATCTTGTTAATGGCGTTAACGACCACTCAACATAAAAAACATTAAATTTCTGACAGATTTCGATTAAAGATTTTGCGCCATGGAAGTCCGTCGGCTCGTGCATGGACTCGCTTTACTCCCCTCGGGTGTCTTCGTGTACGTTCGTGTCTCCTCATTTTGCTCTCCCGAGACACAAGTGAGAAGTTGTATTATATATCGTGCCGCGACATCAGGAGTGTTTTTGGAGATTACGTATTGTGTTCGAATTTAATTGATTTTTACTCATTTTCATGATGTAAAAAATGGAATCATGAAAAATAGTAAAAATCAAATAAATTATATATATTTATATATATATATATATATATATATATATATATATATATTAATCGGGACGGTCGCGCACGTAACAATTTTGGCGTGTGCGAAAATAATATTTTATTTAACGGGGAGTACTGGAAAACTTGATGTCTAGAAAAGTGCGCTTTTCCGCTACCTGAGCGGCGCGAAGGGAGGACCGGCCGCCGCTGGGCGCGGCTCTCTTTGTTCAGAAACCGCTCGTCGCACCCTGGGTATTTCCGCGCGCTGTGTCAGCGCACACCCCGCGTCTTCTCGGAAATTGAAGTGAAGTCGACCGCCCACTCGAAATCTGTTTTCAACTGTCGCTAACCCATGGCAATTGGCCGGCACGCATCGCGCGATTCGGCTGGGTCAATAGACGAGCACTAGGCGGGGGCGAGACACGTGATCTCGCGAGCGAGGGAGGTAGTTGCGGGGGTGATATTCTTGCATTCCGATGTGAACGACGACAGCAAGAGGTCTTTCTGATCTGGGCGACTGCAGCGAGAGGCCATTTCTGATGTTGACGACACTAGCGTGAAGCAGAGCTTTCCGGGGGGTAGAGAGAGGCCACGCCATCGCCGCGAGGCGCTAGACCGCCGCCGGCAACGCATCGCCGTCACTTCGCCACCCACTCATGTGTCGCCTGAAGGGAGAGTCGGAACACTGCACGAGTGTGGGGAACTGAATGGACGAAGGAGCGTCCGGATTTGCCCTGAGGGCCGGCCGCCGCTGAAGGACGCATTCGGGCGGCGCTTCTGCGCCGCCGCCGCAGCCGCCGCCGCCGCAGCCAACGCCGGCCGCGCGCCAGCCCGCGCGCCGCCCTACACCGCCGCCGCAGCCGCAGCCAACGCCGGCCGCGCACCAGCCCCGCGCGCCGCCCTACACCGCCGCCGCTGCCGCCGCCGCTGCCGCCGGCTGCCCGCCCGGTCCAGGGGACGGGGGAACGCTGCCGCCCCGCCGCCCGACCCACGGACCGATGCCGCGCCTAGAGGGGCGGAACGCCCGGGCGATGACCCAGAAGGGTCGGACTTTAAGCTAAGTTAGTTGTAAGTTAGGTTAAGATATTGTTACAAATTGTAGGAGGCTTCACCCCGTTGATTACCTTTCATTTTGTTTTAATTAAATTCAGAAACTCAGGAAAGAGTGTTTCACTGTCTAATGCATGAAAATGCCCAGTCACGCATGCGTCCTGTCCAAATTTCAGCCGGGCGTATGAGGCAACAGATGAGTGCAGACAGAAATCCACAGGTGAGTCGGGTCACGTCCTGAGATCCATGCCACCGAACTCGATGAGTGTGCGGGGTGTTACAATATATATATAAATATAAATATATATATATATATATATAAATGATTGAATAGATAAAATATAATATGATAACGAATAAAATTACTATGGGTTATTAGTATAAACCTTTCTGCAAGCACTTTGTTATACGTGTCATATTCACTATTTCACAATATTGCTGCATACAAAGGCAAAATGTATAACTTAAGGCGCATCTTTGCAAATATGCAAAGCAAAAAAATTTCAATTTTACGAAACAGATGTAAATTAGAATTTTTTATCTATTTTTCCCAATATCTCCACAATCCAAATTATTCCCCAAAAAAGTTTGACCTTAAAAGAAAAAATCGTGCAACGAATGGTTAATATATTTTTTAATTATTGATGTCCCTGTTGGTGAGAAGTAAAATGGAAATTATGTTAATTTAATATAGATTTCGATAATTTATATTCAGTCCCTGTTTAATAAATTAATTTAACATAGATTACGATAATTTATATTCAGGCCCTGATTAATAAATACTTAAGCAACGCAGGACACTTCACCACTATATGATAAATAATATTGTTTTTAAAAAGCGTTGCAATGAATGGATAAGAGAAATGCTCGCATGATTATAATAATTATGGTCACAGGATCACGTCATTGTTGGGGTGCAGTTAATTGGTAGAGTGAAGGCGGAAGGTCCCGCGTGCTTACGCTTAGGGCAACAGCCCACCATGTGCTCCCTAAATGTAATTGCCGTAGAAAAATCTTGTGACAGTAATAGTTTTAATAATTTGAAAATACCGCCAGTGAATGGTGGAGGGGTGAAATCGGTAGTGGGGGCAGAGTCGCGACCTGTGCGCACTCTACTCGGTTACCACATTTTACGGAACTAAGATGCGACGGTGGTGCCATCTCTGAATGAGTTACCTTCCAAGCATAACCTCTCCGCTGCCGGCAGTGAGCTGTCTATACATCCTTAGTCTATGGTAATACAATGCTCCCTCCAAAACTTTTCTTCCAAGCACTGTTTATGTTTATTTTGTCCATCCCTTTCACACTGTCTAGTCGGTGGATCCGCTGCTCATCAGCACTCAGTTTCCCGTCCTCAACGAACGTTTTATAATCACATGTACCGACACGTGGCGATACTAGCTTCCTCTGATACTTTGCACTTGCTCAATTCTCTATATTTCGAACTCCGATTAGCTGTCGTATATTCATCGTAGTCATCTATACACTGTTATTGCTATGTCCACTGTCCAATATTACACTCCACGATTCCTCAGTCCCTAGATTACGATCCAAAATCACTCTAGCCCACGTGTCCGTCCGTCTCTTATAGAGTTCTCTTACCCACTGACTATTCCATGCCCGCGCTCCCGCTCTCGCTGGCGCGCTCTCCTGACCCGTTCGGAACGGGTCAAGCGGCAGCGGCCATAACTGCCGCGCTATTTGAATAGGGTCAGCCGCCGCTTCATTTTGCTAAACGTATAATAATAATAATAATAATAATAATAATAATAATAATAATAATAATAATATAATAATTCGTTTCGCATAATGAAGCTGCGACCGACCCTCTTCAAATGGCGCGGCAGTTACACGGTGTAAGATATAAAGGTGTGTCAACTAGCCGCCTTCTGGGCAAAATTTTTGAAGCCAGTTTGAGGCTAGTTCTTGGCTTATCCGTACGGTGCGCACGATCGGATTGGGCATTGGTGATGGCGTCTCGCGCATTTAGTATTTTCTGGTGTTTTCGTTGCAAGAAAGCTATAACTGTCACTGAATACACATAATGGGGGAACCGCTATTGTAAATGTACCGAGATCTTTTAAGACCTATTATAGAGGCTGACAGGGATGTTATCTTTTTTGAAACCTTTTGTAGCGAGAGCCATGCATATTTGCAATTATATGATTTAAGTACCAGAGAATGAGGATTTCCATTTAAAAACAGGAGTTGGAGTTATAACAACAAAAACCAATAGATAATTTATGAAAATCACTTAAACAATGATTTATCATTCATTTGATATTCATGTTGCTCAGCAGTCAGCAGGTTTGTTCTTTGCAATAGTATATTCATCACTGACCCTCAATGAAAAACAATTTTAGTGTCAATTATAATTTTCTAGTAATATTTTACAAATTAAAAATGTAGTTTACTATAACAACTAAATTCTTTATTTCAATATTAATAATATTCAATTTGTACATAATATTTTCAGAAATAATTACAATTTTATGACATAATTCTCAAAATCACATAACCTACTTACAAACAGTATACATATACAGCTTACATACATTCTTAATGTCCTAAATGTATTAATGTACATACAGTAGTGTGCAAATTAATTGGGACAAGCTCATATTTTACTAGGAATTGAAGTTGGTTAGCTATAACTGTAATTTTATCTTCCCAATTGTTGGACACTTGGTGGATTATTGTTGCCTTGACTATGAACAACAAATGTAGGTCCCCTACAGACCAGTTGAGTGCTTGTGTGTGTAGCAGCAGGGTGTGTGTTATTTCTGTGTTTTCGACAGGAAAAGTTTGTGTTCTTGTTAAAATGGATATTTCACCAAAGAATCGAGCAAAAAATGTTGCTCTTCGTGAACACACATCTATGACTATAAGAGACATTGCCTCCGTTGTTGGTGTAGGAAAATCTAGTGTTTCGAGGCTTATTAGTGCATATAATAATAATGCCTCATTGTCTCCAAAGAGAAAAGGCAGATGTGGACGAAAACGAAAAACCACCCCTAGAACTGACAAAACTCTACTTAGAAACAGCTGAATTCATCCTCACAAGACAAATAAAGACCTTCAGAGAGATTTATTGGCCCCTGGGGTTGAAATTGACTCTTCAACAGTAAGGCGTAGGCTTCTTGATTGTGGAAGGAAGGCACGAAAGCCAATGAAGAAGCAGTTGTTGACTGCCATGAAGAAAAAAACGGTTGGCATGGGCCAAAATGTATAAATCTTGGACCTCTAATGACTGGAAACGAGTAATTTTCAGTGATGAGTCACATTTAATTGTTCAAGGTTACAGAGCAAGGTTTGTCAGACGAAGCACCCACGAGGCAGTGAGGTTTGAGCATCTTGAACAGACAGTAAAATACTCTCCCAAAAAATGTTTTGGGGTTTCTTCACTTCAAGTGGACCTGGGGTACTAGTTCCAATTGACGGTATGATGAATTCAACCAAATACATGGAAATTCTTAGACGCAGGATTGTACCTTTCCTACAGACCTTTGCAGATAGTAAAGGAACATTTCAACATGACCTGGCCCCGTGTCACACTTCTAAAGCAGTCAACAAGTTCATGGAAGAAAATAACATGAATGTACTTCAGTGGCCTGGTAATTCACCAGACTTAAATCCTATTGAGAATTTGTGGAGTTTGGTGAAAAGGCGTCTTAGTAAAATGGACTGTTCAACAAAAGAACGCATGCTAAAAAATGTGATTAACGTTGGTTTCATGACGATGAACTTCGAAATATTTGCTCTAAACTGGTTGAATCTATGCCACAACGTGTTCAGAAGCTCAAGGAGGACATATTAGTTACTCATGTAGTATGGAACTAACTGTATTGTACCTTTTATTGTATCACAGTACAACCAATTTATTATCTCAATCGGCGATATATGAAACACACATTTGAACAGACACGTATTTTAAGTTATCAACGTTGTAATGGTAACGCCAACACAACGACAATTGACGATCACAAAAGATGCGCGTGTCATCAAAATACACCGCAAACTTAGCTGAGGACACAACACTCCTCCCCTACTATTTTTTAATATGAACTCCGAAACAATCTACAGGTCGACGATTTCGTTTAGACCTTCCTAGTTTTATTTCTCGAATTAGATCATCGTTTACTTGCAGTTCCGCTGTTCTTGGTTGCAATCCCTCCTCCCCTATCTATTGAACATTAGATCCGTCTTCCGCTTCATCACTGTCCTTTTCTTCGGAATCATCATTGAGACCTTGAATCAAATTTGGTTCTGGATCAGGATTTAGCTCCGGAACTTCTGAAACAAAGGCTAAATTAGTGTTATTTAACTGTGGAATAGGAAGAGACTGCGGAAGGGAATTTAATCGTGTGAGAGGTATCTCTTCTACGTAGTCATAGGTCTCTTGACGAAGTTCGTCAGGTTCCAAATCCGACGTAGTGACAGTGTCCATTTGCAATCTTGAAATTATCTGGTTTATGCTTCTCGTGTGTTTCAGTCTATCTTGGTCGAGGACTTCATTTACACACTCTCCTTTCGCGCCAGAGATTTGCCCCGGAGACCACTTCGGTTGTGATGTTTGGTAATCTCTAAACCGTACTAGATCCCCGATATTAAAGCGCTTGATTTCTAAAACCTTGTTTACTTGTTCCTTTTCATGTGGATTTGGTTTAATTACACTCAACGGCGTGCGAACCTTCAAATGAGTGTAGAACATGTCAGCAACTGTACTATTGGTAACTGTATATAACCTTTTAGCGACCGAGTTTTTTTCCTTCTGCACTCCGTGCGGTACCGACTTTTTTTAAATAGACGAATTTGTTGACCCCAGTGGAGGTTTAACTGCGGCGAGTGATGACACCTATCCCCACGTGTTGAAAGTCCTTGTTGATAGAGATTTAAAAGGCTTAACTAAGTAAGACAGTATCCACTTTTCCTCTGCAAAATTAAGTAATTTTAAGCAATGATCCTATTAATTTTTTTCTACTAATTTTCATTCTTTACTCCACCCACCCAGCCTGTGCAACGAAGTTTTCCACATTTGATGTTTAAATTGCTTTTAAATTTAGTATGTTTCAAAAGTTAAAAAAAATATTTCCCACTTGCAAAGAGGTAACCTACATAATACTTTATGAAAATCAATTACAAAGTTGGAATTTGAAGAATCTATTTAAAAAACAAATTTTTTTAAATAAAAATTGGGTTTGTTATGACTGGGGTGTGTGACAGGAGATAGTAGACAGTGAAGCGCTATATACAAGGGCCTAAAGAAGAAGGCGCCCTAACAAAAGAAAAGCTTTGATAAGCTGAAGAGATATTTATATGGAACCACGTCTTTGGTTTATGCCAATACAATAAAATATTAAGACATTGCAAATAATACAATACAATAGATAACAAAATATGAAAACAATATATTTATTGCACTGATATAAACTTGATTTTACCCTATTGTTATCTGCTACTGTAGAAAAAATATCTTTCTAATACAATTTAATTATTACATACGAAGTTAAAAGAATATATTATGGACCAAATTTGTGAAAGTTATATGTACATGCCCCATGAAACCCAAATTCCGTTATAAATTGCACACAGAAATCATCTCTTCTGTTCTTACTGTGGTATGTGAACTAATTATAATTTTATTGCCGTTGGAGCGGCGTCTCCAGGCGAATGTTGAATGGCGATAAACATTCTCCTATGTTTCTCAAGCTGCGGCGCACTGTAGAAGCATGAAACGTCAGAGCAACCCAGGCACCCTGTTCTTGGAAGGGGCCGCTCGAAGAGGTAAACTTTTGTAATTCGAACCCGGAAAACTAACTAACCGGTTCGCGGAAATTTTTTGATTACAGATCATAGTTGACACTTGCTCACAGCTGATATCGGCGCATTGCGTGAATTGTTTAGGTCAATGGTTTAGGAGACAGGGCGCCCTTACCTTGAAATCGGCCATTCGAAGTGGTAAACTTTTGGAATTCGAACCCCGGAAACTGTAACTAACCTGTCCGCGGCAAATTTTTTGATTACAGATTATATTTTACACTTTCTTACAGCTAATTTCAGCGCACATAATGAATTGTTAAGGCCAATGGTTTAGGAGACACTGCGCGTTTTCCTTGAAAGTGACTTCCAAAATGTACATTTCTGGGATTCGAACCCGGGTAATTGAAACTAACCGGTCCGCGGCAAATTATTTTATTAATGATTATATTTGCCACTTGGTTAGTGCTAATTTCGGCGTACAGTATGATTTGTTACGGCGAATGGTTTACTAGAGAATGCGCCTATTTGTTGAATGGGGCTAATTTAAGAGGTGCATATCTGGGATTCGAACCCGGGTAATTGAGTCTAACTGGTAGGCGGCAAAATTTTTTATTACAGATTATGTTTTTCACTAGTTTTCGGGAAATTTTGGCGTAGGTTATGGGTTGTTATGTGCGATTTTTTACGGGGACGTTATTTAATTCTTTGATGGCGCTCTCATGTGGAATGTATCTTTAATTTTTTTATTCCTTAATATTTTTTGAAAGAATGGAGATATCAATATGATTTCTTCATTAATCGTTTAGAAATAAAAAGCGACAAATTTGGAGTATAATTTGGCGTGTATACGTGCATTATTATCTGATTTAGAGGTGTGGTACTGCTAACTTCCATTGGAAGTTAGCATGAACACAAATTTTGGGGGGAAAATGTCCCGTGGCAAATTTTTGGTTTTCGCATATTAAAAACGGCAAAAAAGCGGCAAATTATGAGCTATGCAGTTTTGTGATTGGATGAAATGGTCCTGCTAACTTGCAGGACGTCCAAAATGAACTTTACGTCATATTAAAGAATGCAATTAGCACTTTCAGTTCAAAAGTTTGAAGAAAAAATTTGGAACCATTTATGAGAAAATGGTGTTTAAGGGTTTCTGAAAACGGGGGATTTTGAGATAGTTTACACAGAAAACTTGATTTGTCGAGAAACTTTATATGACATTTTTTAAAGCACATGTACTCATAAATATAATGTGAACAAATTCCCGCTAATGTAAATTATAACAGGGGTTCTGGCTACACATGTGTTAAGGGATTTTTGTCTTATATTAGCAACTGGATTTATCCACTTTTCATTATCAGGGCCTAGGAAAGAATTTTTTCTGCTGAAAATCTGCCGTTTTTTCCCCCGGGTTACGTAAGTAACTTCATTTTACTTCATACTTGTACTACGTATATTACTCCGTATATACGTGGACAAGTAAAAGGGCATTTTGTCAAACTTCCGAGCTATAATTATCAGTGATAGGTCCTCAAGCTGGGCTCCTTGGTCCTCCAGGGGACCGCGAAACGACAGAGGACTATGACTCTGAAGGGACCACGAGATGACATTTTGGTCTATTTGCTATTGTTGTCAATTGCCTCCATGTCCCATGGAGGAATCCAATTTAGTTTCTCTAATTTTTGTTAGAGTTGTGAGACACACTAATCTTCGTACAGCGAGAGAACGAAGTGGATGAAGCATTGCCTCGTGGGTAGGCAGCCACTTATTGGCTGCAAGTCCGCGATACACTTTCTTTCTCGGGCTTTTTTAAGTACACGCGTAATACAATAATTCCATAAAATTCATGTAAATGCTTTTAATATTCAGTAAATCAAAGTAAGCGTTTCAGATGAGTGTAAATTTATATTTCGTGATATGTGTTAATTCAAAAGAGAGGAATAAACGAAGACACATACCAAGCAATGACGTAGTTTCGATGGAAAAGCAGATCGCGCAACACGCAATGAAACTATTTGAGTTGTGCAGGTGAATAAGCGTAAAAGCAACTCCCATTTCAGGGTGCAAGATAGGTTGTTTAAAATTTGTGGGTAGGTAAATGTGTTCTTGACGTGTCGATGGAGCGGATATTTTGTGTAATGCATTTTGCACTTAAGTGCCGTGACTGAATAATAATCATCATTGTCGTCGTCGGAAATTGTAAAACATTGACGAGAAAAGCCGAAAGAATATGGCGAAATAATTGTTATTATGAACGTGTTCAATTTATTTCGCGGGAAGGATACGAAATTTCTAATTGATAGATGTTAGAGTAATTGTCAGATTCAGAATGAACGACTTTTTTCTTGTAAGGAATGAATAAATATCATGTGAAATCAATTATCACTGCAGGGCTAAACTAATTTTTTGTTTACATGTAATAAAAGTCACTCGTTGTATGCGAGACAAGACCAACTTGCGTTTCTGCGGTGTGTTAATTTCGTATCGTCTTATCGACAATAATTTACAACTTTTTATAACATCGTTCAACTTTTAGAAATAACTAGGAAAACCTGACAGACGTTGTTCTTCTCTTCATATCCCTCTTTCCACTCCCATCTCCGTTTCTCACGGTCTCTCCCTCCCTCACACTGCCCCTGTCTGTCTCTGTGTTTCTGTCTCTGCCGCTCTCTGTCCCTCTCATTCACATTTACTTGCAGATTCTGCACGTCTCTGAGCAGGTGAGGTAATATCAGGAAGCGCCGTAGCAGCAAAAATGTAATAGAATGTTCATAAAGGTTTCATCTGTAGATTACGCTATGAGAAACCTTTCTTTGAGGCCTTCGGCCTCAAAAGTTTAGTTTTCAAGACCATAGAACGCCTCATTTAGGAGTTGTGTAAAGATATAGATTCAAAATGCTGCCGAGTGTGTTGCAGATTGCATTTGACGTGAATATGTAATTGATATGTAGTGAATATGTAGCGCCATGTAGTGGAGTTAAAACAGAATTAACAACACATAAACTTTCTCAGTGAAAAAACACGTAGAAGTGCCAACTTTCATGGAGATCGGTCCAACGGTGTTGGAGTTTTGCTCTTATATACATACCAACATCCTGTTTTATATAATATATAGATATAGATAAGCTGAGTGAATGGATTATTTCCCTTACGAGTGCTATTATACCTATGCAATTTTCTGCACAGCCTACAGAGTGCGATAGAAACGTATTGTGTAATGTGTGAATGAATTCGAGATCGCCAACACCAACAGCGGTGTCAGCGGAGCATTGACAACTGGTAATAATACGTACGTCAGCTCAGTAGCCCCAGCCTACGCGCTTCAGCGGAGGAATTCATTCCGATTTGTTTACTTCCACTTGATTCTCATTGGGCAAAGAATACGTTCTTCACCATCGAAGAATAGGCCACGATGTTCCCAAATATTTTCGCATTTTATGAAGAGTTGCATTTTGTGAAAAGTCTGTTTTTCATTTACGAGATTTTGTATTTATCTTATACAACTATGTATTGAAAACACTAACACTATTGGTTTAGAGGGGCATTAGAACTTTATACTCAAACAAACTTCAGTAATTTATGCTTTAAATGAAAGGTAAGGGATCCCAGATGTGTTATCGCTTGCTATTATTAAAAGGTTTTATGGAAATACTACGAAATGCTCTGAAGCGAAACGACGCGCCTTTAAGGACGATAATTGAATCCTGAAGTATGCAACCAACGCCCTCTAAAACAATATTTATATTGTAATCAAATTATAGAATAAACAAAAAAGCTTGTTGGAAGCTACTTAGCATTTGAAAATTTTCACATAGTATTGAAAGCACAATTTTTCTACAGTGTAAACACTAATTTTTTTTTAAAAAATCGTAAAATTAATATATTGAAGGCTAATCTGCCGTTTCTTTCAAAATATACTTCATTTCAGGCCGTTTTGTTTAGCATTTTAATAGACTGTAGCATATCCAAAGAAGACATTATTATTCATGGCGAGTTTTATTCAATCTTGAATGAGCGTTTTAAATACCAGTATTAGAGAGTATCCATTAACTCAATGTCCAGTAACGTTTGACAAAAATTTTCAGTCATTATAGTTATGTGATGCGTTACGTATCTTATTTGCAATGGATATTAGCAGAATTGTTCGCTACAGTTCATTAGATGCTACATATTTATATATCATACTGTATAAACATCTTGCTAAATATGAAACATATCAATTAAACTTTCAAAATAATGTTTATTCCATAACTGTGTCAGCAGTAAGTGGTGATTATATTGTTCCAGAATTTGTAAATTTCTACAATCATTAATCTTGCAAAATAAATAATGAGCGATGTAAAAAATGTTACTGAGGTTTGGTTTTTCCTTGTTGGGCAGATATAATACTTTTCTTCTATTCTTAATTTATTTTTGGTCTTTTTTTTGTGCGAGGTAATTGCACCGGTTCAGGTATTCGCCGATTCAGATTATTATTTGAAAATAAGAATTCAATTTCATTTCCTATTTCAGAACGTAGGGCGTACGCCTTCTACTGGTGAGGATAAGTACTAGGATGATTTATTTCTTTTTTTGTCATTTTATATTAATTGAAACGTAAGTTGAAAACATCTTACTAATAATTAAATTGTAATGTAAAATGTAGCGGCGAATATCTGACCACTACCAGATTTTTTCAATTTTCAAGTGTCTTCTACTGCAATTCAGCTGGGATTTGGAAATGAATCATAAAAGAGAAAATAATAACCAAATTTAAGCACAGAATTTGAGAAAGAGTTACGCTAATCGCCCATCGGATTTACATAATGAATATTGTTCATAATATATCAAGAATTTAAGAAAACTACGAAAATGTTCTTAACGGTTACCAGACTTAACGGCTTTTACCATGTCTATTGTTCATACATTTATAAAATGGATGTCATTTTCTCACATTGTATGTGTTGAGACGAGGTGCGTCCCTAGAATGGGTCAACCACCGACCCAGAAAGAGCAAACATCAGGCAAAGCAGTATCTGCCCTCTCGTAGAGACCCAGTGAAGTCTTTCACCGACATCGGTAGCAAGTGATTGCTCTTTACTCTCACAGATGGCGACGCAGTCGCGTCAGCATCGGTCTCCAAAGACCGCCCGCGTAACTGAGAATGTCGATTTTCAGGACTCTTCAGACGACACCTCAGTCATATTAAAAGGATTTGACAGAACTCAAAAAAAAATTGTGAAAATATGTATCTTGCATATTTTGCATACTGAAAAATATTAAACTAAATGTAATTTCTCACTCTTAACAGTATTATTTTATGATTCAGAATCACTGGAAGTAGATAAGAATGAGATGATTAATGTCTGAAAGTGTTTATCTGCAAATAAATTCGAATTAGTACTCTGAACCTTGAGAACTATATTCTTGTTTTATACCCGTTTCCCTGAAGGTACACTAATTTCACCCTCCTGTATAGGTTTCTTCCTCTTAACAGTTCTTATAATCATATTTTCAGACCATTTAAACTGTTATTTCATTCACTGTGTTAATCATAGAAATAACATTGGAGTGTATATTTGTGATTTCAAAATAATTGCCTTTTTATAATTTTTCTCTACAAATAAAGCTCGTTCTTTTTCTAACTTTAAACCGTACCGTCCCGTTTAGTGATAGTTACACGTGATAAAAACCCATTCAATTATTTTTTACAATTTTTGTCTATTTTTTGTCCGGGCTAATTTCGGTAATGTCTAAACACATACTTAACAATCACTATTATTCTACCAAATGCATTTGACAAAAATGTAAGTATCTTACCAAAAATTGCAAAACTGCAGTTACATACCGCAATGTGGTAACAGGCTGTACTAATGGACATTACTAATTCATCGACGAATTAATAATTTTGCTACCTATTTCAAAATGCTACACCTCAGATAGAGCTTCTAGATTTTTTCGAAAACATTATTACTTTTGGTCCTTTCCCTTCATGTTAATACTGTTTTGATCTTCTTTCAATGGAAACCAGTTCGTTTTCAAATAGAACGTTATTGTACAATTGACTACATTTTTATTTTGTGTGTATTAAAACTTTTGACTATCAACTCTTACCTGTCCTTTTCGTTGATTTCACTATCTCCCTACAATGTGATTACGTACTAAAGAGAAAGTATTGTTATGCTGCAGCAGAAAGGGGCGATTTTCCGCAAAAATAATATTGAAGTATAGAAAATCTAGTAAATCTAGTTCCTAATTTAGTAAATTACTTCCTCTATCACGTTGTGTAGTCAGAATTAACATTTCATCAGTTCTTGATATCGAAAAATGAGTGTACGCCAAAAAATCTGTCGTTTCCTACATCCGTTCGTTCGTCTGTCCGTCCATTTGTGGGCAAAACGAGCGTGTAATCCGCTCACCGTTTCTTTCTGCAAAATTGATATTCCCTCATCGATCTAGCCGAATTCGAAGTCCTGAGAATTTGAAATGGATATTTTTTTATTTTGGGTATATTTTACACGAAGTCTTACAAAGATTTTCAAAATGTTCTCAAGAATGGCACCAACTTTTTTGATTATTTTTTTCCTGGGTTAGAGCAAAGTATGCCTAAAAATGAGAAACTATTTTTCTTGAAATCTCTGAATTTTACAAAATTGAAAAAGTTTGAGCAACTTCCTACAGTTAAAATATTGAAGATAAATATTTTTTCCTTGGCAAAATATATTCTTGAAATACAGATCATTAAATAAGGTCCTGTACAATTTTTCGAAAATAGTAGTTATTGCATATTTTTGCGTAGAATCCAGGCCATTATTAAGCAATTATTACGTCAGAGACGGTTACAATTGGTTTACCTTAGTTTTGAACAGAGCAAAGTACGCTTGTAAAAATGGCTAAGGTCTCATTGTCAGTCAACTTTCTATATTTTCATAAACTCCCCCTTCCCCTTCCACGCCGCCGGGACATCCGCCCCTTGTGGGCCGGGCGGCGCGGCCAAGCCGGTACGGGCGACGAGCCGGCGCGGCGACGGGCAAGAATTCGAATACCATCATAAGGATGTCTGAGGTATCACTCAAAACACCGATCCCGCTTTGGTGCTGATTTAAAAAAAAATTGAACTAATTGCGTAAATATCACCCATATTCCATCTCCTCACATCGTATTTTAGATATATTTTACTTCTAAGATCTTCCATTACCATTTTACTACCAGAAAGAACAAGCAGAGATCACGCAAGAGCTCTTTTATCCTACGACTCGATTTATCATTTCAAAACTGCGTTTGTCACCTTGATAGAATTCGCCTGGTTAATCCTTTTCCCAGTAAAATAGCTGAATTGAATTTTTAAAATGTTTTTATATTTGCGGACAAATTTGAAAAAGTGGTAAAATAGCGCGCTGGTGAGATACTCTCTGAATCTCACGCCATATCATACACTGAAATCAGATAAATAGACTTCTCTAGTCATGTAAAAAAATGATCTTGAGTAAGGTCAAAATTCTCTTTCGCGGTACTGCTTGACAATCTCATGGCTAAAGTCCGGGTCTAATGTAATTACATATGTTTTGTCTACTGTTCTCATTTTGTAATCTCGGCGAACTGTTGCAATCCTAACAAAATATTTAAATTTTTCGTTACAAATTTTGAACTGTATTACGTATTTTACATATTTTGCTGATCATCTGCTTAACATTATATTTATTATTTGCTAATTATTAAGATATTTTCACAAATCTACCAAATTTTCTTTAAATTATTTCCGAAAATATATTTAATTAATTTTGAAAAATAGTTTTTATTTAAATGTGTGTTTACATTTTAGCAATGAGCATATTTTGTCTTACACTAATTCAGAATTGCTGACATTCCTATGTGCTGCACGTAAAGATTTCAAACAGAGTGCTTCAAAGATTCTCTGTTCGTCTCTGAGTTTTCTTCGTGCATCTCTTAGTTTTCATTGCTGATAGAGAGAAATAAAAAAACAGTAGGCAGAAAAAGTAGTTACTTTTAAATTCGATATAATTAACATTTTATTAATGGAATTTCAAATTGCGAACATTTATTTTACTTTATCTCTCTTCTCAATCTTCATACGAAGAGAAAGTTATATCGTGCGCAGGAAAACTCTCAAAGCCGAGTCCTGGTAATGAAAATGTGGATAAATCCTGTTGTTGTATTCTAAATTACTTCCTGTAACTTGTGGTGTAGCCAGAATCCATGTTTTGTGGGTCCTTAATACCGAAACATTGATTGATGGAAAAACGTCCGTCAGTGTCTCTGGTGTATGTGAACAACATTAGCGTTTACACTGCGTACACATTTTTCCAAACTGAAAAACAAACAAACAAAAAACGGCTGTCGATCTACTGTCAGTCGATGCTCTGCAATTTTCAAAAACGTGCATTACTTTTTGGAGATACATTACACCAATCCCCCCGGATATTTTAAAAATTTGCTCAAATATGGCTCCAAATTTTTTATATTTCTCGTAAGAATGGAATAAAATACACATGGCTTAGGTCCGATTTCACTGATAACTGTGAATTTTCGAAAATTGCAAAAGATTGAATTTTTTCGGCGATTCCTACAACTACAATATTGATGACAGAGATTTTTCCTTTCTAAGAAATTTATTGTACGTAATTAGTTCTTTCATTAAGGTCATGAAATTTTTTAAAACAATTTTTATAGTTTGGGCGCAATCTTGTGTGCAATATATGCAACTTTAAAAGATAACAAAGCAAGATTTTTTCAAAATCGGCTGCATTTTTTTCTTTAAACTTTTGGTAGGGATATTGCGAAATGTACTTTAAGAGATGACATAAACGCTATTTTGCTCTATTCTTTTGTTTTTGCGAAAATAACTCAAATGAAACTTTTTGAATAGCCTGTCACGTCGTTTATATTTACATTATCGGCGATTTGTTCACATCATTAGATTTATGAGCACACGTGGTTTAAATCATATAATTTAAATTTTTTCGAAAACTAAAATTTTTTTTGGAAATGAACTCGAAATTTCGCATTTTCAGAAACGCCATTTTTTTCTGAAAAAGGTTCCAAATTTTTTGTTCAAAGTTTTTGTACGTATAGTGCGAAATGCACTGTCTAAGGAAACAAAAAGGTTTTGTTGTATTATTTTGTTGTTGTTTTTCTTCAAAATTTACACAAATGTATTTTTTAAATATTTCGCATGCCTTGTATGCACATTTGAAGCGATTTGTAAACATTATTGCATTTGTGAATGGAAGAGCTTAAAATATCTTACTATAATTTTTTTTAAAAAACTCAAGATTCCTGTGAAAAAGGGCTTCATATTTTGCATTGACACAGATGCTTAAACACCCTTTCTTAAAAACGGTTTCAAGTTTATGAATGAAAATTGTCGTGAAGGACAAGGTTTCAGTCTTCCTTTACATTCCAAAAGCAATATTTTGAATCTACCATTAGAAAACCGGAAAATTGAGAAAACCTAAAAATATGTTGGGTGCGTTAAATGGCAGGTGGCAAGATGGGGCAAGGCCATAAATCTAGCCCATGCCAACAAAATAGTAAATTTTACTACGACAAAGTCCAAATAGCTGGCCGAGACTATAGGAAATTGAAAACTAATATGGGAAAGTCTGTGCTATTCTGTAGCACCACTAGTTACTTTTTCGTGTTAGTTACACAAAGTTATGTAATGCTGCGGAAAATCTATTTCGAGATTTCAACGGAAGTACTCGTTTTGGGGTCCCCTGATACCGAAAGTGTGTATGTGTGTGTTTTGTCTTTTTAACGTCCGTCCATCTGTCTGTGTCTGGCTGTCTGGGCGTATGTGAACACCACTAGCGCCTAAACTATGTGTAGAATTTTTGCTCAACTGAATAAACCCCTGTCGATCTGGTCTGAGTGGAAGTTCTGCGGTTTTTAAAAACATTCATTAATTTTTGGAGATACTTTATATTAAGCCCCAGGGACATTTTCAACATTTTCTCAAAAATGTCAACCAGGATAGGTGGCTCAGTGCATCAACTGATGTCACTGCAATGCCTCTGACCGAGAGGTCCTAGGTTCGAGTCCCGACGCTGGCAGGATTTTCAACACTAGCTTGTCAGCTAGATGTAGAATTCAACCGATGTCTGGAGGAAGATTCTAGCGACCGGCTGCTCTGATTGGAAGTTTTCCGTGGTTTCTCCGATCAACATCAAACGAATGCCGGAGCAACACCCTAACAAACGGACCGCGCGCGATATTTCCTTCCTCTTCCTTGTCCTATCTTCACACACACACACACTAACTTCCACAACACTACCATATATGCTGGGAGACCAGTGGGAGGATTGGAACTTGTCCCGGTTGTGGGCGGTGCACTGCTGGTGGGAGATACCTTGTTAAGAAAGAACCCGGCAAGCCGACAGGTAAATCGGTCGGTGATTTAGAGCTTGTCCCGGCTGGGGTGGTGCCTCGCTGGTGGCAGATACCTGGTTGGGAAGCCCGCTAGTGGACAGAAGGTCGGCGCCGGATCTCGCCATCGGCATAGCGGGCAACATCTCTTCCACCTCACGATGAAATAAACATGCATTGCACTTACGGGACTAATGACCACAGTAGTTGACACGCCCGAAATCACTAACAATCAATCAAAAATTACTGCAAATGCTTTCCTTAAATTAATTGTAAGAATAAAGTAAAGTACACTAAAGGTGGCATAGCTCTTATTTTCATTGCTGACTCTGATTTGGGGAAAATTGCAAAAGTTCGAATTTTTTTCGGCGTCTTCCTACAACTACAAAATTGAAGATAGAGATTTTTCCTTAAAATTATATTTGTTCTTCATACTTAGTTCTTTCAATTAGGTCATGCACATTTTTTGAAATTTTTAGTAGTTTTCGCGCAATATTGAGTGCAATATTGCAATTTTTAAAAATTACAAGAACAAGATTTTCTCAGAATCGACTTCAACTTTTTTCCTTAAACTTTTGAAAGGATAGTGCCTAATGTACTCTGAGATGACATAAACACCATATTGCTCTATTCCTTTGTTTTTTCAAAATTACAAAAATGTAATTCTTTGACTAGCCTTTCATTTCGTAAATATTTTCATTAACGGCTACTTGTTCACGTTAGGGAGTTTTTGCCACCTCGAACGTTAAGTACTATCGATCTTTTGCACATGCGCAGATGCACCAAAGTGATGCGAAACATGCACTGCGAATGACCAGAAGATCGATAGTACGTAACGTTCGAGGGTGCAAAAACTCCCTATTATTACATTTACGAGTACATGTGCTTTACATTATGTCTTAAAAGTACCTCGACAACTCAGATGTTTTCTGTGAAAATGAACTGAAACTTCTTAATTTGCACAAATGCTCAAACGCCATTTTCTCAAATTGCTTCTTCAAACTTTTCGTACGAATGCTATTTGCATTCTTTAAGTTTATATAAAATTAATTTGGCTGTATTTTTTTGATTTTTCAAAAATGAAATAAATGTATTTTTTAAGTGTCTCTCACGCCATTGATATTCACATTTCCAGAAATTTTATACATTATTACATTCGTGAGTAGAAGTGCTTTAAATGTCTCCAAATGAAGTTGTTCGAAAACTCGAAAGATTCTTGTGAAAATTTCGAAGCTTCTATTTTCGCATTTACAGTAACGCTTAAACGCCATTTTCTTAAGAGCGGCACCAAATTTATCAATGAAAATTCCTATATAGGACGAAGTTTTACTCTTCTTTAATATCCTAAAAGTAATATTTTGCATCTACTATTAAGAAGCTGAAAAATGAGAAAAGTTCAAAAAATGTATTTTGGGCGGCGATAGATGTCAGCAAGATGTCAGAAGATGGGGAAAGATGGTAAAACTGGCCCAGACCAAAGAAATTAGAATACTTTACTATGAGAAAGTATGTGCAATTTGTCCTAAAGTACGAAAACGTTTTAAAAATTCGATTCAGCTATTTTACTGGGAAAAGGATTAACCAGGTGAATTCTATCAAGGTGACAAACGCCGTTTTGAAATGACAAATCGAGTCGTAGGATAAAAAAGCTCTTGCGTGATCTCTGCTTGTTCTTTCTGGTAGTGAAATGGTAATGGAAGATCTTAGAAGTAAAATATATCTAAAATACGATGTGAGAAGATGGAATATGGGTGATATTTACGCAATTAGTTCAATTTTTTTTTTAATCAGCACCAAAGCGGGATCGGTGTTTTGAGTGATACCTCAGACATCCTTATGATGGTATTCGAAGGAAGATGGAATATGTGAATAAGATAATAGTTTTATACTACTATTAAAGATGATACGAGACCGTTTGCCCCTATTACAGCATCAGTAGTTTCATATGTGGGGAAAAATATCTTGAGATGCGAAGTGACGGAAGCATCAAGGAAGTGACGGGGTGCCTGGCTTGCTGCCCCCGAAAGTTCGGCCTTCTTGCCCGTCGCCGCGCCGGCTCGTCGCCCGTACCGGCTTGGCCGCGCCGCCCGGCCCACAAGGGGCGGAGTCCCTGTGGCGTGGAAGGGGAAAGGGGGAGTGGGGTGAGGTGTTTTTCGAAATTTCACTTTCCGTCGCTCCTATTTATCCGATTTGCATGTTTGACACGGCGTTGGATTCTGGAAGCGTGTCGCCATCGCGCTATAAGCCCACATTTTTGAAATTGGTCCCGGAAGTACGAGAAAAAAAAATTACAGTTCGAGTTAAAGTTCAAGTTAAAGTTCGAGTAAAAATTAAAATTAATTCGAGTTTCTGCCAGTTTTTTTGGAAAAAGGGCTTTATTCTAAAAGGGCTGAGGGTAAAATAAACAGGAGTCAAATGCCGTTTACAGATCGAAAATCGGACAATTTGTTCAGACGTTATCGGTAAAGTAAATTCCTGCTGATGGTGCTGCGATCTATTGAATTTTCCTACAATTTTTTTCGGTACATTTAGCCTTAAGCAGAATTTGGGTCTCGTGTTCTTTACTGACATTGAGAATAAATTTTCTAATGCTCATATGATGAGCCATCACTATTGAATTGAAAATTTATATGAAATTTTCTATTCTCACTCCATTTGCTCTTTGAATCCTTTGCATTGTAGTTTATATATATATATATATATATATATATATATATATATATATATATATGAGTATTTTCTATTACAAATCGTTACATAAAATCTGGGAGATATAATTTAATTATTAGTCTGGAAGGTACTTATGAATTTTTTTTCATTTAAACAGAATTTAGTGGTCTTTTAGAATGGAAATTTTACATTTGACTATTTTCACCTGTGAATAATCTTATTCTTGGTCAATGTACTATATTGTTACCTGCCTTATTTATTTTACTTTCATCAGTTTACTAGATTTACCCGTTCTGGTATGATGATTTGCATTGGTCAAGGCTCTTATGATGAAATAGAGAAACAACCTCACTATAAATTATATTGACTCTTACTTCTTTTATGTTAATTTTATACTATTCAACATTGGAAGAAAATTCAATTTACTATATATAAAAGGTTTCAGCAATAAGTACAGACTTGGCACTTATATTGAGATAATTACATGCTTGCGCATGGAATTGGAATAGAGGAAAACGATAATAACTATAGCAAAAAGGTATAAAACGGTCAAACCGTTTTCTCAAACTTGACATTTTATTGAATTTTCGTTGCTTATTTTTCTTATGTTATTACAAGTCTTAGATCAACCTTTTTTTATGTAAAATAGAAATTTTAACAACTCTAGATAGTTAAAAGAATGCTAGTAAATGACACATAATGGGATTACTTTTTTTTTCACACATACAAAATGTTAACTAAAATTCACTTTTCGTAAATCAAACATTTATTTACATAAAATTAAGTGTTTTTACAATTGATTGCTTGAGATGAAATTGACAATAGTGTCTTAGATCAGTGAGTGACAATAGAAAGTTAATTTGTATAAATTGTATTTCCAGTCCAATTGGTTAGCTTCATAGAGCCTCAGGCGTGATAGTTCCTGTTGATAGATAGTGGCTGCCTGAGTAGTTTGCCGTGACGAGGTAAACTGAGACACCAAACAGCCCGTCTCCGGCCGGGCGAGAAGGTGGTGGACTTCAAAGGAGATCCGCTTGAGAGGCGTTGTTATTTCCTTCAGCAGCCGAAGAAGAGTCTTTCCCGTTCAGTTCACCACTGACTTATCAGTCATTCATTCACTACTATCTTTTTGTTTTCTCTCTCCCTCTCTCTCCCTCTCTTCCTCCCTCCCTCTCTCTCTCTCCCTCTTACGTTCTTTCTGTTTCGCTCTCCCTTTCTCTCTCTTACATTCTCTTTGTTTCGTTTTCTCTTTCACATTCTGTTTCGCGCTCTCTCTTTCTTACACTCTCTGTTTCGCTCTCTCCCTCTCTCTCTTACATCTTCTGTTTCGCACTATCTCGCCCCTTCCCTCTGTACTCCCACCACTCGCACATATCTCTCACCTTTCACATATTCAGACAGAAAATAAGCTAACATGTCACATCATACATACACTCTACATTGACCGCTCTTCTTGTTTCCGAGGGCTGCTACTGATGTGCTGCTACTGGTGTAGACATACAGAGAGAAAATGAGATCATGGAATGGAACAAGATCAATAGAATATATTGAATCCCTTGTCTCGCGGTATAACTCAAAAGGCGGACTAGCCTAAAGTTCAGCCTAAAGTTATTTTTATTTGATAATATCAATTGTTTTGAAAATATATTTTTCTTTCATGAGAGAGCAATTTGAATTTTGAGAATAAAAATCTATTTCATAAAATACGGCTGATTTATCGTAAGGTAAGAGTCTTCAAGGATCAACCGTTAAAAATACAGAGTCATTAGCGTATCTCGCAACCCATGACTGGTAGCGTCTGTTCTTGTTTTGGCAATTTGGCAACCGCGTGTCTGCCTCCTTTCAATACTGCCGTGGCTGGCACGTCGAGACAGCAGAGGAAGTGAGCTGCGCGTCAGTCTGCAACTTTCCTCTTTCTGTGTTTTCCTATTCAAGGGTTTCGGCGGGCAGGTACCCGGCTCACGCACCAGAATCTTTTCGCGCTGCGCAAGGTGGGTGGGGTGGGGTGGAGTGGGCTGGGCTGAGCTGGGCTGAGGCATGAGCCAGCAAACAAAAGGTCTCATTCAGGCGATTCTGTCCAGTATGCTTGCGAAACAGAACAGTAACACTGAAGATGGGGAGGGAAGTTTTCACTGATTTATCGATTTATTAACAGCAACGTAACAATAATTATTATTTAATGAACGCCGGCTCACAGAGAAATCACAAAGATATCTCGTGAAACATTACCGCCAAGCTGTTCATTATTTATAACAATAATTATTTATTATTGAACCTGGAAATTATTTACTTTTATTTTTTTTATTTATTTTATGTCGCATCAACTACAAAGGTTATTAGCAAGCTGGAAATTAAACAAATTGGGAAATATTAATGAAATTAATAAATATTAATAAAATAAACCTGAATTTCTAGATTACTAAGAACTTCTCCTCCTTTCCTTTCTCCTTTTATTCGGAACTGGCATTTCCGGAAATTTTTATTGAAACATTTCCTGACTAAGGAAGATTTAGTGCTGAAGTAAACTTCCCCTGAAAATACACGTTGATCCTTCGTCAACATTTTCGAAGTGATAATTCTTTCCTAAACGTGAGTTGCAACGATTAAGAATGAAATGTGAATGAATGCCCAAGCACAGAATAAGTGCTTGCTCTTTCTTTGAACTAAAATAGCTCCGTTCTCCTACCCCGAAATCTGCGACGGGAGTTGTGTCGTTAAAAGTGAAAGGGAAGCCAAAGGTATTTCACGCCAAATGTTTTGCCAAATTGCCAAAACAAGAGGTTGTGCTCTGAGATATGGGTTGCGAGTTAGACTAAAGACCCGGTATTTAAAAACTCAATGTACACTTAAAAATGCATTTTAGTGAAATACTGTTAAAGTAAAAGTAGTTGTTTCTAACTATATAAACATTATAGCAGATTAAAAATAAAGTGCACTGAAATTTAGACGGTTTGTTCTTAAATTTGTTTATCTCTGTGAAAGTTTCAGTAATATGAAATGCTGATTAAGGTAAATAAAAAAAATGTGAATAGTACTGCAGAAACATTCACTATGAAATACACGAAAATTACTTTTGAAAGGAAGATCAAAATAACGAGGCACTGTTATATTAGTATTAATTAACAGAGAGATATAAATGGCTCTTTTACTGTTTTTAAAGGCACAAGAAAAAAGTATACAGTCCTTTTAAAAATTTCATTTTCTTTTCCAACATTGCACACAAAATAATATAATGATTGATGTATAAAGACAATGATTGTTATAAGTCACAGTTTCCGAATGTAACTTTGCATTGTATTCATTATATACAATTTAAATTTTCAAAGTACCAATAACTATTATGAACTATCAAAATTGAAACATTTCCCAACTAAGCAAAAAAATCATATAACTGAAATTAACCACTGTAGATTCACGGCCGTGTAATTCAGAGTTGGAGGTTAAGATCATGAGATTTGATCAGAGTAGTTAAAACAGTAAATCATTAAAATTTGCTGACTTTTCAAAACATTTAATTCCATAATCTGGGCTGGTAATGACAATTAAACAACACAACATATGTCTAGAGCATTATTACATATTGAAACAAATGTTATAGTCTCCTGTTTCTATGATTTAATTATTAGAATGTATTAATTATGTTGTTATTTTATTTTTATTGCCAGCTCTGACGGTGGAATTAAATATTCAGAAAGGACGGCAAGCTTTAATGATTTAGTGTTTAGTTTACACTGACCAAATCTCATAATCTAAACCAGCCACAATTGAAATAGTTTTTAATTTTTAATTATAATTAATATATTTTTTATAAATTAAATTTAAAATGTAAATTTGAATAAAATTGAATTAATTTTGACGTAAATATTTACAAAGTAAAATTTTAAAATCAAAACATATAAAATCTTAATTTCTGCGAGTACTGGCCCACTTACAAGTTTGAATGTCGAGTTGCGACAAGGGTAGACGGTAAAACTTAGAGTAATTAACAACGTAAGGGTGTTATCGTATTCTTGGATGATAATAAAATAGTAATTTTTCTCAGATCTGTTTTTTCTAGTGACTGCACATACTCATGAACACAGGATAATTCAAATTGATGCAATTTCTTGCTGCGTATCTCAATTTACAAGTAGTTGACATGTGATTGTTAATATATTATATTGACATATTTGACCTTACTCTAATATTTGAGAGCTATCTTCTTAATTATTAACTTTTCTAAATGAAACTTGAGTATATGTATTTCGCAACCGGAGATACCATATTGACGACTGTTGTTATTGTAAATGAAGACAAGCCAATCATCAATTTCTAGATGAATTCTGAAATGCATTATACAGTAAACAGGAGGAAATACAAACGGTATGTAACGCATGCATTCCCAGCTAACACATCAGTTCATGAACCAAGCAGCAAGCTGTATTTACTTTTTACGAAAACAAATATACTCTTACTTAACGTGTTAATGAAACCAAAAATGACAATTTCTACCTCTAACAACGCAACCAATCCTATCATTTTTCCCATTGTGACACTGGAAAGTTCCTTGTTACCTGCTGCTTATTTACAAGAGCGGATGCCGTCGTTGGGCAGCAGGTCCACTTGCGTCTTGGCGGCTGAGTTGGCGCTGGACCCCCGCGCTGCGCGGCGCAGCTCAGGGCGGTGGCAGGGCCGCTGCAGTCGCTCTTCTCGAGGGAGAAAATGTTTTATACACGCAGCACCTCAGACTCGCCACGTAAGCTCGCGTAAAGAGACAGCCCCTGCCCAAGAGCTGGACAAACAAGCGCCGCGCGGGCCTAACGATGAAGGAGCTGTAACGAGTTCAGGTCGCGTGGGCTTACGGACTTCCTCGAGGCTCCGACTGTCCCAAACGCCGGCCACTGTCGGCTTGTACGGAAGGAGACAAGAAAACGAACACTCTCCATTTGTCTTCAGTACGCTCCTTACAATACTTTTTTACTCGTTCGCCTATTTCATCTACTTTAATTTCACTTCTTGTTTTGAAGTTAATAATGCTTATTATGATCTCGAAATATTTCGAATATCTGTCAGTAAACGATTTTAAAATTAAATTTTTCGAACAGTAAGCTGCATTTAAATTAAATAAAGGTTTTCAGAAACCAGTCCATTGTTTAATATTTTGAGATCAATTTTAAGAGCATATTTTCTAACATTCATTTTATTTTTAATTATATGTATTTTAATTCTTCGGAAAAATAATATGTGACGATACTACATTCGAAAAATAAAAACACATAAAACCAAAAAAATTGAAAGCATTAAAAACATAATTGAACCTGTTTACAGTAATTTAATGTAACTACAATAGGTCGAAATATCATTATTTTTGGATAAGTTTTGTATCAAGAATAGATAGAATGTCTTTCAAATATCACTTCCAACCTAGACATTAACAAAATATATATCGATAAGCAATAAGATTTTAATTATGTTTAATATCAAAAAATATTTAACTTCGCATTTCTTAAAATGACGCTACGGGAATCGTGAATTTACCGGTTATCACGTCACTTCTAGTGTTATTACTTATGATAATTCCATAGATTACGAAATCAACATTTCCCGAATTTTTATGCCGAAAAGAGGCGAGTCTGAGGATCCACTCAGTGAAAGAGCAGTTAGGTCTATATTGACAGCAATAAAACACTGAAACAATCGTTATTAGCTTTTATTGAAATAAAAACGACAAACAAATATGTATATGAAGTTTTCTACTAAACTTCGTCTCCTTCAGTGTCTTTAGAATATTCAGTTAGTGAGCACGGCGGTGCTCGGGTGAACCCCCACAAAATAGACTGCAGTTATTCAAAAATGTTTACTTTACATGTTTTTCTTTTTTTATAAACACAACACTTTCTTTTATCTCCACATTGAAGCACTGATATCTACAAGAAATTAGACCTAAAAGCTTTTTTCAGTGTATAACAATATTTTCCCTCCGCAAACCTGGGAGTTATTTTGTTAAGTCCTTTAGAATGTTTTTATGTAGTCTATAATGCTGTGACCGTACAGGGAAGTGCAAGGACTGTCGGCGGCTCGGGGTGGGAGGGGCGGGCGTGCGTGTGTGGGGGTGAGTGGGGGTGATCGGGGCGGCGGTGCGAATGGCGGGTAGAGGGTGAGTGGGGTCGGTGAGGCGTTGGGAAACCGGGTTCGGGGCAATGGGTATTGCTTGTAGCCACATTTGTCTTTCTACATTATTATTATTCTTATTATTATTAATACAGGGACATGCACCTGCATTTTGTAATTTTTTTTCTGTGGAATGATTGAGCAATATGACTGTGACATTTCACCAAGAATAAAGTAGTTTTTTTTTCACTTCCATTACATAGAACTGAAAGGGTCCGCCCGGCGCGGCGAGCCGGGCCGGGCGGGCGGGGGGGCGGGCGGGGCGGGGCGGCGCCGGCGCGCCCGCGGGCGCAGGAGCGGCGGCGGGCGCGCCGGGCCGAGCCGGGGGCGGGCGGCGGGCGTGCGCGCGGGCGGGCGGGCGGCGGGGCGGTGCGGGCGACCGCCCGGAGGCGACAGACGAAACGCGCTCGCCCCGCGCTCGCCCCGCGCCCGCACGCTGCGACGTTTCTCTCGCCTAAAGAAAGTGGCCTAACAGTACAGTAGTAAATACGAACTCTGATCTCTACCGTCTGCGTGTGAGTACACTAACTCGAAAAAAAGTTTTTTGTTTCTTTATACATATTCATTGCAGATGTCTGCATTTCACTTGCGGAGTGTTGTATCTGCGTGTGTGGATATATGTACATGAGGCTTGTGTCGTGAAATAGATAATAGGCTATAGTTACAATTTTTATGTTATCAGTTAAGTAGCACTAGACACACTTGAAATGAAAATGATCGAATTACCGATAATATTTTGTAGAATGTCGCCTCTTAAAATAAACATGTTTTAAGATTGAATTTACAGTTCCAGGATGCTGGAGTAGTGCTTGTTTTTTAAGTGTTTATATCAATTTGAAAAGGTTTTGAATGGATAAGAGTGTACTTTGATGAATCGATTTCAATAATTGCATTGCGAGAACGCGGAGTGGCGGGTGCGGGCAAGGCCGCCGTTCGCTTCACGGGCGTGCGTGCGCGCGCGCGTGCGTGTGTGCGTGCATGCGTGGCGTGGCGGGGCGGGGCGTGGGGGACGGGGCGGGGCGGGGCGGGTCGAGGCAGAGAGAACGGCGCGGGGCGGGCGCGGAGCGGGAGGATGACCGAAACGAGGAACGCTCTGCGCCTTGCCTCGTCCTGCCCAGCCTCACTCCGCCGGCCCCCCCGCCTCGGCTGCCCCGCCCTGCTCCCGCTCTGTCCTTCGCGACCAGGGGAGCGGGGCGCGCAGTGCGTTTGGCAGGCTGAGAGAGGTCGGTGCACTTGGTTGGTTGAAAGTCTTTCTTATTAAATGTTCATAAACACATGTATGTAGTAAATGGCAGTAACGTTTTGAAAGGTGTGTGCGTCCTCGAACGAGGCAGCTGGATTGACGCACCCCGTTTCCTAAAATCGTTCGTGAACGCAATGACGTCTTGACTGAACATCGTGTGTATGATTGATTACCTTGGAGAAAAAAATTGTGTGGTTTATGAATTTTTTGTAAGTTTTGTTCGAACATCAGATATACAGCAAATATGAAACTTCGTTTCTAATATACCATTATATACTTATTAAAATGTACTTGGTTTTAAATGTAAACGCAAATCGTCGTATATAAACGAGGGCATGTGTAGATGATGATCACTATGAAGTGTCGACCGACGAAAGTGTCAACGTGCAGCTGTGTAGAAACCACCACGTATGTCCGAACTTTTTCGTGATTGGCTAGGTTCCGCTGCGACGCTCCGCGCCGGCGCACGCTCGCGCACGCTCGACACGCTCGCTGGCGCGCACGCTCGCACGCACGCTCGCGCGTAGACTCAAGGACCGCGCTGGCGCCGGCGGGGGTGGCTGGGCGCGGGCTGGCCTCCGTCCACAGGCTAAACTTACAATATATATATATCTGTATGTGTATATATATGTTTATGTGTATATATATTAACCATGTTTTATTCTTTTCTTCATATAAAAGTATGTTTACAGTGTCTGGGAGGTGGGCTAAAGACAGGGGCGGCGCTTGGGCGGGGCGGGCGGGGCGGGCGGGCGCGCGGGCGGGCGGGCGGGGCGGGCGGGCGCGGCGTGGGCATGGCGTGGCGTGGCGTGGCGGGGCGGGCGGGCGAGCCGGCGCCGCCCGCCTCCGCCCCCGCCCCCGCCCCCGCGCCCGCCGCGCCGGGGCCGCCGCTCCGACTGGCGCGCTCGCCCGGCCGGCCGGCCGGCCAGCCGGCGGCTGCCGTCCAACAGAAAGATCGCTCGCAGACTATGTACACATTAGAATATGGACTAGAAGTATAATCAGTGGACCATTCCGATAAATCCTATGTTAAAAAATATCTTCTCTAAATATCCACCTGCACCGCCATAAATCGTTTTAGATACATAACATTCTTAAACATTTAAACAATTTTTTAATACATACTATAAATGTTTTAGATCGTATGGCCTCTTCCAACGCAACGGTGATAAACTTTAGAAAGAACATAACGGTAACGTAGTTTCTACAACAATAATTATAATCATAAAAAATCTCCGAAACTAAACGAAAGCATCGAGATAGACGCGTTTAGACATGTCGCTAAGCGTAGTTTGGGCTGTACTCTAGCGAGAACGTTGCTCCTGGCGGAGACCACGCAGAGCGCCCTTTCGAAGAGAAACTGCTCGGGAGTCGGACACGCTACTGTACAAATTATGTTCTCCGTAAACCATTAGAAAACAAGGAGATCCGTGTGCTAAGAGTCAGTATGGTTGGATAATGAGCTTAAAACGGCGCGTCCTCGCCGGGCGCCGCGCCGGTGAGAGTGGTGGCTGTAAAGAGAGATGATTACATGGACATGGCCTGCCTTAGTACGTACTCTGTCCACTCTACGTTTCATTATCGACTAGAAGAATACACTAACATTTCTTGTTATTTTTGTTCCTTACTGAGTTTATGTAGTAATTATTATTATTCCTCCTGTTTTTTTAAAATAACTCTACTCTTTTTTTCTGCTTGTCTGTTTGTCTGTTTGTTTTTTGATAGTTTATGTTCTTCTATCTACGACTGTTTGTTGACAGCGTTCACGCTTGCTCTCTCGATGCCCTACGTACAGCAACGTCAGAATCACAACCACAAATATTTTCTTGTGAGTAGCACCACTAGTACGGAGTTATATGATACATGCCTATCGTGAGGGGGGTATTACTTAATTCATTTAGAATGTACGTTGTCGGCACCACGTCGCCCGGGGCGTGCGGGCGGGCGGGCCGGGGGGGCGCGCGGGCGTGTGCGGGGGCGGCGGGCGGGCGGGCGGGCGTGGGCGGGCGCTGGCGGGAGGCGGTGACGTCACTGCTGTCGCAGTCGTCGCCGCCGCCGCCGCTGCCGTCAGCGCTGCCGCCGCTCCCTCCCGCTCTCTTGTCCCGTCGTCCTCTCCTCTACTTGTCCTCCTCAAGCAGCACCAGATCCTCGGCTACCACGTCGCTGATGTGCAGGTAGATGATCCAGTACATGAGGTTGAAGCACACGAAGCAGACGGGGAAAATGATGCGCGAGTACTTGTCGATGTCGCTGGAGCTGATGCCGAACATCTTGTTGAGGTCCTTGGGCGGGTGGATGACGTGCTGCGGGGCCGCCGCCTCCTCGTCCGCGCGAGCGTTTATGGTGTTCTCCAACGTGCCGCCCTTTGAGTGGGCCTTCGGATCGTGCACCTTGAACCTCACCTCCTAGAACAAAGGGCGCCAGCCACACACTTACAAGGGACACGGGCCAGGGGAAGGGCACCTCTACTCACAGTTTCGCACTGGTTTGCCAGGGCTGTTAGCTGTCGGTGACCGCAAACCTGCGCTCGCCCCCTCTCCGCTGTGGAGAAGTGAAAACGGCATGTTTCTTACATAAGGGTCCCTTGATTCCCTCTAGCTCTATTTAATAGCATGATTTTTTCGAATTTTTTAATCGATAAGAACCACCATACAGAAAAATTAAATGAATCGACATCCCACTCACTTTAAATAATAAATGAATGACTTTCCCTCAAGACTGATTCTTACAAACGCAACGCCAAGCCCGCCAGTATATGCCAGTCGTTGGCAGAGGAATTTCTGCGAGAGGTTCTTGGACGCCTTCGAGGTTCTCAATTCTGCGACGAAGCGCTCCACCGACACTGCAACCACCTGGAACGGCCACGCTACAGAGACTCTTCCGCTCACCAGCGAATCTTCCGCTGGGCTACGAACATCCACCAAGGAGAGCCAGCCGTCCTTCCCCTGCTGTGTCCCTCGTAAGTGTTCAGTAGGCTCGATCTGTTCCATCAGTTGCGAATCAAGATGCACGACCCTGCAAGGCTTCCTTGTGAATCGCAGCACGGGCACGAGAGGAACATGCAACTCGTCTACGCGCGTGGGAAGTGGTTGCTTTAGAATATGCACCGCCGGCGCCGCGGTCCCGCGTCTCTCAGCGGGCGCGTAGCCGGCGCGGGGGTGGAGCGGGAACGCGCGCTCCCGCTTCCCCCGCTCTTCTCTTGCTCGTGTCGTCGGTCCGTCTCGTGTTTCTACGCTTCCGTCTCGTCTACTTGTCCTCCTCGATGTACACCAGATCGTCGGCCACCACGTCGCTGATGTGCAGGTAGATGATCCAGTACATCAGGTTGAAGCACACGAAGCACACCGGGAAGACGATGCGCGAGTACTTGTCTATGTCGCTGGGGGTGATGCCGTACAGCTTGTTGATATCCTTGCCCGGGCGGAGGACGTGTTGCGGGGCTGGAGCCTCCTCGTCCGCGCGCCCGTTGATGGTGCTCTCCAGCGTGCCGCCCTTCGAATGGGCCTTTGGGTCGTGCACTTTGAACCGAACCTCCTGGAACAAATGGCGCCAGCCGAACACTTACAAGGGACACGTGCGTGGGTGGCAGGTGGACGTGGGCTGGCCCTAGGCTGTAGACGCCGCGCCGAGCGCGCCCGCCGGGGGGAGGGACATCCCCCTGCCCGCCGCAAGGGGCGGGGGAGCCTTCTTCGTGTGCGGCGGCGGATCTTGCGCGGCGTTGCGAGAGGCGAGGGCCACGCATCTCTCCAAGGTCGGTCTGCGACTCTCGGGGCGAGGTAGCGCTGGCCGTCTGCACACTCCGCGACCTCGCTACTTTTCCCATGTGTCGGTTGAAGCTTCGTAATTTAAGGAGACTCGACCACCTCGTGTTATAAACGTATGCTTAGACGTTTTCTTCTTCATGCATGATTTGAGGTGCTCGATATTATATTTCTCCATGAACTTTTATCTTTGCGTGTATCTCTCATCCTCTTAGGATAAACATTACGAATAACTTTTGACCCAATATTCTTTTAAAAGCATTGCAAATTGAGATACATCGCGTTGTCGTAAGGTCATTGTAATTTCTTCGAGTATACAAAGAAACTCTGGCATTTGTGCTTGGCTTAGCATTATTTATTTTACTTTTACAGAGTCTTCACTCAAACCAAGTTCAGAGCAACATGCATTCGCGGTCTCCGGCATCTACAGCCTTGCAAAATGAGGTTTCAGTACGAAAAAAGTTTACTTAAATTCTAACAAAAGTGTTGTAGAATGTTGTTGTATGTGAGTAATTGTAGACGTATACATTTTTTTACTTCAGTGATACCCACAAGTTAAAGAGATGTGTCCCATGATGTCACACATGCGGTCTGCACTCTTTCTTTATCTCTTCCTCTGCACTTTGTGTATTTTTGCATTTTAAATTCGCCATCTTTTTATATGCTTACTGTCATTACTTGTACATTTTCATAGAGTTACCATATTTGAAAGATAATTATGAGATGGAAATTTCATTATGATTTCACATTACATTTGTTTCAACCTTTCCTTGTTAAAGATTCATTAGAATAGGTGTTGGCAGAGTGAACTGACAAAAAGCTTAATGTGATGACTGGAAAGGAAGTATAAATAAATATATATTACTGCTTGTGTACTCCATGAAATAATCTGAGATTGAAATAACATTTCTAATGTTGTTTCATCTTATGTGAGCACAGTAATATCATGCTCTTTGTGGTGCATTTTTTCACTTTGTGATGAACCCCACAGAGCGCTTCCTTCCTTGAAGCTGGTGGCCGCGTTAAGCCAGCGAGTGCAGAAGCGTGCAGACTGGAAGAAAGGTTGACGAGAGAAGGAATTTGAAGAGTGCAACGTGATATGTCCTGTAATATCTTTACTTCTCGTCCAGGTGAATGTATTGCACCTGAACTTTTAGGTAATCTCATTCTGCAATAATACAAAACGTGCGTAGTGCTATTTTGTGCAATTTACAAATATGCAGACTAATGTGTATCATCATTGGAGAGGCTTAATGTACTTAAGCCTATTTTGTCGTAATACATAAACTCATAACCTGAAGTAAGTTAGCATTTTGATATGAGTTTTGATATATATTACTAGTGCCATGCACTAGCTTGTCTATGTGCATTGTTAAGTTACATTTTAGTCTATGTATAATGTTTTAACATCGATGAAATTATTCTTTCTTCTTCTTCACATCAAGCTAGTAATTATTCTAGAAACACTAACACTATCATGCACAAACAATTTTCTTTTCAAAATGGAGAATATAAATCATTTATTTCTACAAAATGTAAGATAGTATAAACATATTGTGATTCTAATTTATAATGTAGAAATTATTATTTACAAAAAGCAATTAAGGAAGATAAAATATTGTTTCTTGAACACTGTCATTCATTTTGTCTCTCACACAGGTACTCACAGACACAAAGATTCATCCATGCTTTTCAGCGTAAGTATGTACAAAGCTGGTTAGATAATAAAAATTCTGAAAATGCTTTGTGGTGAGCCCAGTTGTGCAGATCAGTGTTGTAGATCAAAGTACTGCGTTCATTTATATTCCCAAACAGCAAAAAGAACTTGATAACTTACAAATTTAGTGCGGATGGCTTATATTTATAAAACGTAAATTATTAGAAATTTGAAATGATGAAAACCGACCGTTACCATTTTTACAAACATCGCAAACATTTGGTTTTCAACCACCTCTCCCTCCCATTCGTGACCGACGTGGGAATGAACGCGAGACGCTTAGCAGTCGCCTGCAATTTGAATAAAAGTTTCCGACTCCGAACGCTGTAATCAGGGCACGCAGCCTGCAAGTCGGCGAAGCGAGCGTCTCGGTATTGTGTGTTCCTGCGAGAACTGGGCTCCATATTAAAGTAGATAATGGAAGCAAGACAAATGTTCTACGTCTACGATATGAAGAAATAAATAAACAACACACCAAGATAGAGAGCGAGACAGAAAATGCGAAAGCGGGGCGAGGGCGCATTCTCAGGCCCATGCGGGGGCGCAGGCGGGTACATTCCGCGCAGCCACGGACATCGACCACCGCGGGGGACCAAGCCGCGGGCGAGCTGCAAGGACCGTCTCAATCGGCCAGAAGTACCAAGCCGAGGTCTCAATCGGCCAGAAGTAGCAAGGCTTTCTTTGTACATTCCAAGTTTATGACGGTTCGATATCTTTTGAAATCCTGGACAACGCGCTCCTTCCCTTTGGTATGTAGTCTCCTCATACGACCATTCGTGCACCCTTTGCATGAGTATGCCCTCTCCTTGCACATTTCTCCCTCCTCTCCACACTACACGGTATCATTCCACATTTCAAGAATGACTGGAATGAAATAGAGGTCGAATATTTGATCTTGTAAGCAATTCAAACGCATGGATTGGTTTGTAAGCAAGTCAAACGCATTTGGTTGATAATACATTCCCAATCAAACGCACACGTTTCGATACATTGTAACTTTTTCTCTTTGAGATTTTTATTAGAAATAGATGTTGCCAATTAGAAATTAAGCTACATCACAAAAATATAACTTCACATTCTGACAACCTTGCAATAAAACTACTATAATTGTAAAATTTTGACATTGAAACCTGAAAAAAATTCATTGAATCACTTGAGTTTATGAATCTACAGCAGTTGCTAATGTTGTATATCACTTCCAACTTTTCTCCACATTTTTATCCTTCTGCGTATAATGTTTCGCCTTTTCGTGTTACTGTACTCAAATTTAGTGTTACCTTTTCTTACATCCCAAAAGTGAAACAAAAATGAGGAATGAAGTCAATTATCCTTCTCTTTGAGGAAATTGATACAAATATTTCCTAATGAAACAAGCACTAGAAATCGTGTATGACCATAAAAGAAATGTGAACAATCTGATAATGAATCTAATTCGTTAATATCAATCGTTACAATCTAATCAAAAGAAAAACTATGGATGTACATGAAAAATAAGATACTTCCAATACCGATTATCGCAGTTCTAAAATTCCATTTCAAATACTCGTTCCGTAATACCACACCAATGAAAGTAATTGGGTCGGTATCTAAAATTAGCAATTGTTAGTATCTAAAATTAGCAGTATCTAAAATTAGCAATTACAATGTTTAAAAGAATGTGTAAAAAATGTAGTAAAATTATATACGAAAGTTCATGATTTATTAATTGCTTTTTTGATTTTTTTTCAAAATGAATCCAATCCAAACAATTAACATTTAGGGAAACTGTACGATACAAACAGCAATAGAAAAACTTAGGAATGTTCCTTTAAAATGACAGCATTCCCTCAACTGAAATGTATTTTGCTCATAAAAAGAACTCTCAAATATTATTACTAGGTACTTGCTAGTCTAAATGCTCTGCGAATAAAAAGGTTTATGTAGTAATATTCCCATAGATAACATACAAAACTGTTCTTTGTGTGTGCTTATATTATCAATTCAGCAAAAATAGTGGATCAAACAAAAAAGGTAGGCTTATGGTTGATCAGTAATAAACTCTCAATAATTATTATTTAGATCACTGCTGAAAGCTAAATGGTTTTTGGTAGAGCGATTAAGCAATCCATGTGGAGTTGGTTGTAAAAAAGGAAATAAATATTAGTTTTCAGCATGGATGCGTAAACGTGAATACAATCTCTTCAATCTATAGAGTCAGTATGGGTTAATATCATACAGCAAAAAATTGGGGCTAATGTGATCCTCTTTAAGGATTATTACTTATTGATATCCTATGGTAACACAAATGGAAAATAATAGAAAATATTTTCTATTATTATTGGCCATTTAGTATCAAAATCTTACAGTATTGGGGAAAAATCAAAGTTGGAATGACTCAATTTTTCAGTCAAAAACTTTTCCGTAGAAAACTTTTGATATAACTTCATGTTTGATGGTAGGATATTTTTAAAAATAGGTATTCATTTAGAAAGGGTGAATCCATTTTTCTGTGTTAAAATATTTTAAAAGTATTAATCGTGTCATGACATATACAACCTCAATTTTTGGGGCTAATATGATATTGCTGATGTGGACAATATTATACAGATGTCAAGGCTATTTTGATATGGTATAAATTAACACCCAGACAAGAAGAAAGTAATATTTTAAAGTTTTTTGTGGTTTTAACAATATAGGACCTATTATACACACGGAAATCCGTAAAGCTACTGTTCGGAATTGTAATATTTACGTTTCTGTACAATAGTAGTTATCAATGAAAAAAACGCTAAAAAATATTGTAAAACAATATTTAATTATTTTACTCACATCATAACACAGAAAATAATATAAAAACTAATATGCTGAAAGGAAGATCCAAGCCTCGCGTGTTGTATATTGTCAAGCCGATATGATGTTGTTACTTCCAAACCCTTGCAACATTCAATAACATTATATATACATTAACTTTCTTGTTATTACATTTCGGTGTATGAGCAATGTTTTTGTATTTCACTATATTGAAACAAAATTAAACAATCCTATTTTACACTTTATTTTAAAGCTTCCTTTTTGAACTTTCAGACTGATCGGAAACAATTATAACTTAGGCATAGACAACGATAAAATAATTTAAAAAATACCATTGAGATACTACACCCTAAGGTGCATCATTATAGCCCGTTCATTGTTTACAAATCAAAATTCATAGAGATATCAAGCTGTATTACTTTATCCTCATCAATATCCCGCATCATCCCATTAGGTGAGGATTTTTGGTACACACTTTTGAGTTTTTAAAGCTGAGGTAAGTCTTAAGTTATTTTTTACTTCGTACGCGTCTGGCAGCACCAAAAGGCACTTATTCAGTATTTTTTCATGTCTTTGCTATAAACGGAATAGAAGATAGATGCAAAGTTTGCTTTTCTGCATCATCATAGCCCTGACTGACCCTATAATTAATAGATCACATTAAAACAAAGGTTGATGATTTTAGAAAATATGACATGAACTACAGTTGTGTGGCAATTAGTGTAGCTGAGATTTTTAAATAGAATCGTTTGTGGTAAAAGCTGAATTTGGCAATATTTTATTTATTGTTGAAAAGCTTCCATCATTAACGCTTAATAGCCTATCGTTGAAGAGTAGACATATTAACTAAGTCACAACCGAATTTTATGAAATAAATAAAAGTGTATTTAACGTTCAAAAGAACTTAATAAAAATAAATTCGCGTCAAATGACCAAATTAATTTTCAGTTGATATGATGTTTGTCTCTGAAGTTAGTGATAGAATTTTTTAATACCTAGAAAAGATAAAAGAGAGAGAGAGAGAGCAGTAATATTGTCATAATATTTTGTGATTTATGATTTTACAATATCTGATGGGAATGGAGATGACATACCGAAATAACATCACAGTTTGAAGATTTTCATTTAGATAAGAACACACTTATAATCACGTGAAATATCAAACGTTATCGAATCCTAATAATCACCTATTACTTGCAGTCCATAGCGAATAAAATTCAATATTTAAAAACTGCATATGAGATATTTTATGGAAGATAAGTGGATTGTACACTAAGGATAAAGTTGGATAACTACCAACGGAACCCAGGTAAATTTATAAGGTTGTATATTTATATACGGGCACAAATTAATTATTCATATTTAGTTTGGTTCCGTTAAAGTTACTCTCTTGATGAGTACGTATTTCAACTATATTAAGTCTATATAAATAAGATCTTTGTTATTGAATTTCATCAGAATGTAAACAAGAGATAAAACAAGACTGGGGGGAAATTTTTCAATTCTCGTCCACATGTTTTAATGTAGCAACTGGTTTTTCTTTATTATTTTGTAAAAAGAATCATTTCATTGATAAAATGGAGCACCCAGTGGATCTAGGGCGAGAGGCTTGATATGTAACACATCAGAAACCTATATCTAAGTTCGTATGCGTTGTTTTTGGGTGGTTCAATTTATTCCCATCATTGAGTGGTCTTTCTAACTCGGCATTCATTTTTTCATTGCCCACACCACAATTCTTTTCCTTTTCAACTAATTTGATTGTGTAACCAATTTCATTACAATAAATAAATATTAACCATTGTTGGAAAAGTCATAAAGTTGTGAATAATGAAATAAAAACAGAGAATGAATTTTGCCCAAAATATACTAGGTTATTAATTTTTACCGAATTTTTTTACAATATGGAAACTTTAATCTTCCACACATCTATCAAACAATGATGCATTATTTTCCGTGTCGAGTCTCAAGCCATCAGGTCTATTCTTCCGCCTGACCGTGCAATTAGCTTCGCTCATTTCGCTAACAGAGAATAAAGGTATCACTCCGGCGACGAAAAAATTTGAATATATAGCACAGAAGCTCTTTTTGGGCCTTATGATCTTTTACATGCCTTATATCTACAACATGGGGCAGCTGAATTTGTATTCTCTCCGAAGAAAGGCGTACGAAGGAGTTTTCGCCCTTAAAATACCGATTTTTCGCTCTTCACAAATACAGGTTTTACTAATTTTCCCCAGTAATCAATAACGTTCAAATTTACTAATTTTCTCCAGTAACGAATAACGAACATATATCGGAACGAATTCTTTTCATTTGCAGTTAAAGACTCCATTGATGCATTGCTGGAAATTCTTTACTCTCTCTGACGAATATAATTCAGCTCAAGATTTATTAATCCTCTTTGGCATTTAGGTGTAAAATAATTTGGGGTAAAGAAGTTGAAAACATATAGAAGAAATCTGACCCAATGTGCCACTATGAGAGAAAAAATTCCATCCAACAGACAAATTGAAAAGTAAATTAAAGAATAGGAAGATTTGCAACACTGTGGACTGTGAGCTCCTACCGACTTTAACTCTCTCGGGGCGTAAAATTCGTAACGTCGTGTGAATGTTGGGGATTGTAAAATTGAAAGACATCCAGTAATGATGACTTTTGGAAATCGGAAATTTTTTTGTTGATGTGCTGGCAATGCCGAATTCAATTGAAAATATAACATAGGCAGTTTGGAGTGCTCAAAAAGATTTTATTGAATTGTATAGTGTATAGGGCACGTGTATGCAATTTCATGACAAAGGCTGTAGGCGATGAAAGAATAAGAGAATGGGTCAATTTGCTTCAGTTAATTTGTGTAACTGATTTTTTTCATTAAATTGTATTCAACCTTGCATCTGCGTAGACACATTCATTTCCATTGGTAAAGTACCAGTCTCTTTTGAAATAGTGACCAAAGTCTTTATCAACAGGTGTATTCGAAATATTGCGGCTTCTTAATGGTGAAACTACTCGCTAAAGCAGTCTCAATTGCAGCGCACGGTTAGAAATAAGAATTTCCCAGCGCGTCTTCCATCACGCCGTGATGGTGTTAAAACGATAGTTTTTTATGAAACATTAACATAAGGGCATATCTACACCATTTACTATTAACTTATTGCTACGTAGTGCTTCATTTATGAAGTTCTAGATCCCGCAATGTGCCTCATATTAATTATTAATTTAATATAAATAGTTATATATTCATAAAATAATTTAGTAATTATTCCCGAGGTACTGGAACTCCATTCCATCGCGTTCCGCCAGAAATCAATCCCTGCTGCTACGTACGTTCATTTACAATTAACTTGTTGCTCTTTCTGTAATGAGACATTTTTGGGGAACCGATCATATCGCTTACTTTTTTAACACAGGGTTCTGAGTAGTAAGACGTCTTGTCAATACTAGAGAATGGAAACCGAAGTAAGAATACTATGTTCTGATTCTATCACCTCCGCGACGATCATATCAATGGATATGATTTATAGGAGTCGGCAATGAAGAGAGAATTGGTATTTCCTTTGCCGTCATCACACGAATAAACTAGTTTGCGGTGTTCATTCAAATGTTAGTTATTTCAGAGCACAAGGAGCACTCACATAATACTTAAAAAAGGAAAAAGAAAATTGCCAGGACGATAAACAAAATAAGAGATTTCCAGCAAAATTTAAAAATTTTGTTTCAAATATTAACATATTAGTGAGTAATTTTTTTATAGAAAATAATCCGCTTGAAGCTTTATACTACAAGATTTATTAAATGTGAAAGATAATTTCGATACCGTTCTTTAAATTAAATTATTGTAACAAGTCTCTACGGCCGTGTAATAATGTTGTCAGTTGAATTCAACTTTTACTTTCCCTTGTAATTAGACCATTACTTATTGAAATTGTTCTATTTATGTTCTCGTTGTCTCTCAGAATCAGTCAAGAAGAAAGCTTGACAATCTTCACTTGTAGACATTTTCATCAGCAATTAAATACAATATTTGAATTGCACTTTCCCGTTTCTAGCAATTTATAAATCAAATAAATCTTATCTTGGAAAGTAAATTCAAATATTTAATCATGAGTTTTAAGTACGTTGTCAGAAATTAATGTATTTAAATAAAGGCATGCTGTCACTTAAAAAATTCTGTCACTTTGTGATGACAATGTGATGAAACGGTTGGAAATCTGAAATCAGAGAACTTGGAGAAAGTTAATTGTTCTCGGGGATGCATTTAATAATTTTGTGAAATAGGTAATATTTCTTTAAGTCAAAAGTTTTGATTGTCTTAAAAAGTTTACAAATATACTATTGCATGCTGGTAAACTATGATTTACATACACACATCTAAATATTTGAAATTTGTTTGAATTCTTGGGAAAACTATGTTTCATTCCTTAATAAAAGAGGAATTAAAAATATTAATGTGGTGTTGGATGCTGTAGAGAGTAATAAAGTTGGGCATGACTGTAATCAATTCTAATTTGTTGATGAACTGACATAATTTCTTTCTCAGATGGGTTTATCGGCGGTAGTATGCAGAATGCAAAAATTACAATGAAAAGTAAATAATCATAAAAAGGTAATTATTTATAAGGTTTTTAGTTTATTTCATTATCTCAGCTCAATTTGCAGACACTGGATTTAATCTCAATGCTTGAGACGATAGGCAAATAAATTAAAAATACACCTATGGCAAAATGATTTTTAACTTTTAAGTGGACCAGTAGAGTTTTCCAAACTCAACTAATACCATATTTCTTTTAACAATGTTCTACAATATTGCGCTTCTTCCTAACTTTCTGTTCTGTAGTCATTTAAAATAATTCTTGTAATATTAAGTGTGTAGCACTTAATTTTGCTTCTTTTTAATTATTTTAAGTCATTTGAACACAGTTCTGCTCGTGAGTGCTCGTTGTAATTTTTACGATATTACGACGATTAAGATAATGCTAAGGAAAAATCAGTAAATTGAGATAATTTGACAACAATAAGGAACAAAGTTGTGTAAGAGATGAATTACTAATAATATTTCTATTAAAGTGCCACATCTAGTACAATGATATTCGAATCTTTGCACATAATTAAATGGGTAAAATAAAACTAGGTGAACCCGCGCGAACATTCTGCACTTAGTAAACCATTGGTTTAAAAGCGCAAAAAGCTTCTTACTGAACTCAAATTCGAACGTTTCCGACAACCCTTGCTACAAAGTGGAGGTACCCTCCAAAAATGCAATGGAACGAAATGTTCTCATTAATGTATATTACAGAAACATATTACTGTATTAAGGGAAGTTTAGAAACGGAGTTAAGGATAGTTTGGTGCCTTTTATTTCCATTCTTGTGAAGTAATCTGTTTTTAGAAACAATCATTTACGCTTTCTCAATGTAATCACAAGTTGGTTTTCTTAGCATATATGTAGGACATTTCAGTGATTTTTGCTGACTAAATGATTGTTGGTTGAATGATATACATTAAAGCAGGCCTGCACAGCATTTTACACTTTCACTGACCTCAGGAGCTGCGTGCAGACAACTCGGGTGCAAATGAGAAAAACGATGAAGGGTAGGGATGAGACCCAATCTAGGAGTGGGGACCACCAATCAAAATATTCGAAAGATAGCGCGTAAATTTGAAGAGCAATCGGCACGAACTTGACGGTCATATACAGTTCAACTAATATTGTCTTTTGTATTATATTGCAAATGTTTGATCTCGGTATATGACAGGGCAAAATATGAAACTACAACGAATTATACATATTAGATTTCGACACCAAGTATTATAATTGCTTGTAAGGCTTATAATGTAATTCGCTTTGCTACGATGTAATCACAAATTTAGTGTTGTGCTACACACAAAATTTTGATACTGAATTATTTTTGTTTGATGATGACAGCAATAAACTATTTTTATTAACTATGTTTAATTGAATAAGACTGTTCTCTCAAAGCAAAAACATATTGTTCTAAAGTAAATCATGATTATTTTCTGTTCTAATATCTGACAAGAGTATAGAGTCGTTTACGAGATCGTATAAAAATATAAAGCCCTTTGCTTTCTATTTAAGCAATACTCATGATTATCTTATGATTGTCCGTAACATATCGTCACAGACGTTTGCTCGTTCATCTCTTTTATTCAGTTTCATAATGGGGAAAAATGGTCACAAATGTGCTATTAAACATTACCCTTCTTGGAATTGCCACATATTCTATTTTTATGTCAATCTTGATGTTAGAGATTGCTCTCATGATTTTTCTATGATTTGGAGATTATAACATTCCTGGTGAACAATCAATTATTAAATTGCAATTTTGTGTTAGAATTAAATAATATTTTTTCTTATATATAAGCATATATTTTAAAGCTATTGCTTTAAAATAATGCTTAAGAGTCACAATGAGCAAGTTATTTTCTTTAAAAAAATAGAAAATGAAAATACATACAGTGGTGGATACAAAGGTGTATGTACAGTAGTGCACAGAACGTAAACAGTGAATTATGACCCTGGTAACTTGAAATACTAGACATAATCCATATAAACAAATGGGCATTTAATTTTGAAGCATGGATCATTATTAGACGCTCAGGCATTCAATTTACGCGCCGCGTCGTGCTACGTCAGACTTCTCCCCTCCCCGCGAAGCTTCCTACTTTCCACTACTTGTACTTTCGGCGCTGTCACGGGCAGGCGATCAGCTCACAAGTGCAAAATGCCCGCGGGAGCAGGCGTTGTGCAGGTCTGCCCTAAAGGAACTTTGATGCGGTGATAGTCAGTTTTGTTTTCATAATCCATGTCGGGCAGTCACTATTATTTTCTATTAGTTTGTATATATTTCAAGTAAAAAAATGTTGCAAACACTTGTCGGGTTTGAGAGAAAGTTTTATGATTAGATAACAATTACCATGACGGCCTGTTGTTAGGAAAAGATAGAGTTGTTCAGATGGCAAAATATGTGTTCTATTCGTAGAAGATATTTGTGAAAATTTCTGGAAGAGTCTTAAAATCTGATGGGCATGTCTTCCAATCATTATGAACTTTTAAATTCTACCTAGGATATAGAAGAGTTCCAGGAAATGGGAAGTCTGGTGGCGCTGGTCTTGTGAGGGTTATTAGTTTGCTGTTCATTGTTGATTTCCAAATAGTTGCTAGTGGATGTAATTTGTGACAAAATATCGGGCTCATAATTTGAATTTCTTAAACTTCTAGCAAAAGAGACAGTAAGAAATTCACTAATGGATTTATAACACAAGTGTTTTCCCCATTGTTTTCTATTTTCATTAACATTTTCGGGAGACTGGATAAATACCTTTATTAACTTTCACTTTTTGCCATTATTCGAAGTTTGATTTTCGATTTGTAATGGAGATAGTAAATTAATTTGGACCATTGCTGGACTTGCAGGTCAAGCTAGCCTTTTCTCTTACTTTTTTAAAAAGCAAGTCCATCAATTTATATTTTTTGGAGTTTCTTTCTTTCTCTTAATTATATAGTCTCAGAACATTCTTTGTTTTACGATCGCACCATCGTGAGTACCTCCTTTCCCGGAAGTTTGAGGAATTACCATCATTTTCTGCATTGATAATATTGATAAAATCAGTCATCATTTTGATTTTATATGAAATAAAGCGGGTGTGTGGTATTAGTAATGTATTTGTTAATAATAGGAGAGGTGATAATTAGCTTTGTTAATGATCCATTTAGGATGATTTTCATGACCTGAAATAGGAATTTGAAATCCCTAATTTATGGACTTAGGACAATGGTCAGTATCATTGTCTACCACTTATCTAACCACTTTTTAATTAGTCTTCTTTACTATCAATGTTGGCTCCCACAAGTTCTTGTGACTGTTTAAATTTTCCAGTATTTGGAAGAGATTTTACATTGTAATGAATTTATTTTTGTAAAAATTATTACTTCTTCACTATTAATTTGCTACGGCTTCTGATACAAAAGAATATACAATTTCGTTTTTTGATTTATAATTGGCTACAAAATGTATTGCTAACACCTATAAATATCTGTGGTTTATAATCGTTCATTACAAGTCTTAAATGAAATAATCTTTTATTAAAAACATTGCAATCTAATTGTACAATGTCCATCATAAGTTTTACTGAATTGATATGTTCATAGTTACATTTCCTTCAGTGCTTGAGAGATCATTTTCTTTGCAGGTTTATTTCTTAGTAATTTTATTCGTTCAGGATTTTAGACAATTCTTAAAGATCTATTTTTGAAATATTTTCCATATGAAGATATAAATTTCTTTTAGCATTCTTGTTAATATGAGAAAGTCAGTCGTGAAATCTCAATTTATATTACGAATTTAGCTCCCTTTTTCTCAAAAACATTTTTAAGTTATTGCATCGATGTAGATATTTGGTGTTTTTTGTTTCCATTGCTTTTTAAAGTCTTTTAACGGCAATTCTTCCACACTATTTTTATAATATATGTTCCCTTTCTATTATCAATCATCTTAATTTCGTGAGATGGCCATTGTATTTTTTCTCCTCAGAAAAGTAGGCCATGGAAGCTTGAAGCGAGTTGGTAGAAAGTAGAGGTCTTTTCATTCTTTTAGTAAGAAATTGGGGTTGAGTCTTCTTCGGTTAACTTATCAGAAGTGACGGTCTCCGACGAGGTTGAAGGAGGTTGAAATGGAGAGGAAGGAGGATAAGATTTTTGCTAATAATGATTTCAGTGTTGCTATTTGCAAAGCTCTTACGTGAAATACAGCTTTTGTTCTTAAGCTTTAGGTCATGGTGGTGATTTTGCTTAATGTTGAGCCCTGAATGAAAAGAAAGGCGTAACGTGATCTCTCGGAATTCCACTAAAACACGCACAAAACCACGAATCACTCACTCACCAATTGATTAGATTAATAATAGTGCACGTTGACACTTGTAGTACTTGGCACAGCTTGCTGGTAGAGGTATCGCCTATCACGGAGCTAAGACCGATGTGAACTGCTGAGCAATACTTAAATCGGCCCGAGCCATGGTAAGTATACGTCTGTTCATTTTAGTTTTTACTTCTTAATAGGAAAAGCAACTTTAACATGAACTTGATTTTACATTGTTAATCCGTTTGATTCTTTCAGATGTTAATTGAACACAAAATGCATAACACAACATTGACGGACAGACAAGACAAATAGCAGAGTGTAATGAGGATGGGGAAAACTCAATCGATAACCTTTAAATGATTTAGTAACTTGGGATACTTCAAAGTGTTGTGTGAGAAGGAAGTAGAAAGTAAACCGGTTTCTAAGTCTCGGGTTGAGAATGTTTTAATTTCTGTGAGCATCATTCGATGGAAAACGAATTCGGAGGCAGTTGGGATTCAGGACTCTATTGGACCAATCATGAAGATTGTCGAGTTTTCATTAGGAAAACTTTGATTTATTTTCCCAATATACTTTTATATTTTATGATTTTTTCTTACTATTAAAAATATATATTAATGTTTGTCCGACATAAGTTATGCTATTTCCTTTAGAGTATGCATTGTCCGACATAAGTTATGCTATTTTCTTGAGAGGGTGTATATAATTTCAGAGTATTGCGCTCATAATTCTGGCAGAATGATAGCCAACGTTCCGTCTTTGCCGTTAAAATGACGATTTCCGTCATAATGAAGGTGTTTGAGAATACAATAAATGTTACAAATATCTAGGGGTAGTAGAGTGATAAAATAATATCACGTTTTGCCAAAAAAATGTAGTAAACAACTTCACATTACGAAATTTCAAATGTGGTTGGAAGGTCACATTCTTATGCACCAAAGAAATTTCATGTATTTGTCGAAGCAGTGCATTAATATTTCCCAACAGTCAGAGGTAAATTTCATAAATGTAACTACGTTTTATGAAATCATCGACAATAAGTTCATTGGCCTATTTACGTAGTCAAAAACAGTAAAATAAACTGTATCTGACGAATGGGGGAGCAGATCATCTGCGCACGTTTTCTTGAGCTCTTGATAATCTTCAACCTGTCTGCACTCCTAAGAAGTTTGTAACATTTATTTTGAGAAACAACTCTATACGTTTCAAACCATTGCCAGTGTTCAATTCATAAAGAGAATTATAATCGTGAGATTACACAAACAACATCAGTGATATTGCATGTAATTGCCGAACTAAAGTAAAGTTAGTTCCGCAATTACTTATAACAGTAGGACCTTTGCGACAGGGATTGATGATGAATTTACTTTAATGAAATTTGTTACACTATCAACTTGTGTTTTGAGGAGAAAAACGTAGGGATATCTTAAAACCGGACGACATTATTAAGGCCGCAATCTGCAGAGAATTGCAGTTACATCTGAAGTTAAACCACCCTTAATATTTCAATATATGAGTGTGTAATAAAAACTCTTCTAGGACATGCGTGAGGCATCTGTATGGTCTATGTTGTCTACTACTCAAATAAAAATAGTTCATATTAAATCAATAAAGAAAATGTGTGTATGCATTCTAGAAACAAAAACCATTTAACAGAAAGTCAATCGTGAATATAGAAACCAGAAACAGTCAATAATGAATGGCCAAAATAATAATACTGTTTAATTGTAGCCTTTTGTCACCACTCCAAATATTCACTGTTAAATTCATAAACACTGAAATATTGGAAAAATAATAATTGCGCGTATTAAAATTTCATATTTCAAAATCTAGAGATTGAACGATGATACACATTAGCTCTTGTATGATATGGATTTCTATTCTTATTTTTTATGTAACACTACGCAAATTAGAATGACTCAGAGGTAAATTCACTACTCATAAGATAAATTAATGCAAACAAAATATTTACAGAGTGTAAATACCAAAAAATCCTATAATTTTCTTGAAATAATTATTTCTGCATAAGGGGGTATTAAAACTTTTCACCAATAAAATTTTTCTTTGTAATAACACAATTACATAATCGATCTGATCTATCTAATATTGTGAATTGTCTTGTATTCTATCTTAAGTTTACGATATATACATTTACTTGTCAATCAGAAATTATTTCAATTACCTAAGTTATAGGGCAAAAATACAGGAAACGAGAGTTAATTTATTAGAAGCAAATAGTAAACATTTCTGCAGAAAGAGCAAAAAAATGTAATAATTTCTTTTGAGGGGAAAAATATTTCAATTCAACTGCTCAGAAATTAAATGTAAGATTGGTTACATATCCCTGTTCTACATTATTTACTGAAATGTATAACTTTTGACAACCTAAATTTACTTACAACAATTAATGGTATTATTATCCGTCCGTCTAAATATTGTTACAACAGGACTTTGTCTAGGACAAAAGAGGAGAATTGCTGGCATACTAGAATTAATACAGCTAATTTTATCCGATTATTTTCATTTTCTTATGCCCAATTACGAGTTACATAAACGAGAAAAAGTGTCTCTCGGGCTAAACTAATACGGACACTCGCGTAGAACTCTGATACTAGCGGAAGTGGAGACATCATGACAGCCTTAATGCCCTGTAACAAAACTTTGTTTATTAGTTATTGTCCTGTAACAGTAACTTTGTATATTTAATTCCTATGCTCTGTAAGTAATCTAATTATAATTTCTCTGTTATAACGTGTGTCTCAAAATTAACGCAAGATTTGAATTTGCCGCCATTTGTGCAGTAAAGTATTGGCAACCTTAAAAAACAATATAACAGCTGACAGTCTAGGATTTGTAAAAATGGAGCGTTTCAAGACAGAAAAAGTGTTTTTATTGCTGGACAATATCTCAAAAATAATGAAAGTTTGACGGCCACAGTTCGAAATATTGATTTAACTTCATCAATTGTTAAGAGAATAATTGAAAAAAATCAGAAAGACTGGATCAACTGGTAATGATAAACACATTGGTGGACCAAAAACAAGAAACAATTACTGAATGAGACATTACCTGGTCATGTATTCTCTCATTTCGGTGATAAGAATTGGTTCCCTACATCGTGCATTGTAACTTTTTCTTTTTATGGGATTATTTGAAATCAAATGTCTACGCCAACAAGTCCACAATATCTCGTGCATTGAAGAAGGAAATTCAACGCTGCATTAACGAAATTGGACCACATTTATGCGCAATTATTATGGAAAACATTTCGGCATAAGGGTGCGTATGTGCCAGCAAAGCCGTGGGGGCTATATATGTCAGTTATTCCATACATAACCCTTTCTTGTGTTCTTTATTATGCAGTAAAAAAATAATAATATAAAGAAAAATGTGTTTTATATTTAATGAAAATCGTGAGTAAAATTTCGGACATCTTTTATAAGAATATATGCACTAACCACCAAGATGTTCACCTAAGCTGAAAATGACTGAAGCAAATGACGCTCCTGGCGATATTAACGATAATAATTATTTTGTGCTGTTTCAGTTAATCTGATGATTATATCAGAGCTAGACAACATGCGCAAAGGAAATATACAAAACTCTATGATTTTAAGATGGATTGCATATTGGCATGCGAGATATTGAAGCATCGTCCAGACAATATTTTCCCGTCATTAGAACGTTATTACATTGTTTGCTCTTTCTGCAAAAATGTTTACTATTTGCTTCTAATAAATTAACTCCCATTTCCTGCATTTCGCCTTGCACAAATGAGTGTGGTGAACAGATGGATGATAACAACTGTAATTGAAGCAACAGTTACTGGCAGACTATCATACAAGACTACTGAAACAAAACTAGTTGGACGAGGTACTTTTAGTCATAGATCTCCCTAAGACTTCATTTAATACTTTTAGTCATGCCTAGTAATACGACATTGGTGTTTTGACTGAATATGTGAAGAAAACAATGACTGCTTGCAAATATGTGAAGAGAGTGGTAGATCCTCTCGTCATACTATTTATCATCACTGTATCGAATAGCTAGTTCCAATATGATAATTCGCAGGCTGCAAATACTCGAGATAAATCTTAAAGTGTATACAAATCTCACTCTAGTCTGCTTCTTCGCTTGATTTGTTTCCCGTAGATCATGTTTCAGATGTCAAACAGAAGGCGTCTGTACTCATTTTAACGTTCAGTGACAAATTTTCAAGACCTGACACACGATGTGCTTCAGACACAGAGCGAACACAAGTGCTCAAAAATGTAGCATGATGTTGGGTGATTAACTTCCGAAAGGCACATAATAGTATTCAATCATGAAGGGTAATTCGTGAAAATCTACTGACAATTTGGTTTATACAAGTCTTTAATGTAGTAAAAGTTTTTCATTTCTGCTAGTGTAAAATATTAAATGAGGAAATATGTAACCCATATATTTACAAGGCAATTGATTGTGTGAACTTGGTACTACTCAAGTGAAACAATTATTTGATCAAATAAAGGAGGATCTGATATACGTGCGGCAACATCCTGTTCTGCAACGTTATTGCATCTGTGCAACATGTTTCTCCCCGCGTGGGGTCCCCAACGTGCGTGGCCCGTGGCTGGCGCAGGTGGGTGGCGGCGGGGGCGGAGGGGCGTGGCGGGCGGCTCTGATCGCGGGAAGCGCTCGTTGCTTGCCTGTGGGGCCCGCGCGGCCGGCGCCGGCGCGTTGTGGCGGCCGACACTCACTGTTTGCTTGGGCGCGTGGTCGCCCTCGGGCGGGCCCGCCGGCGGCGGCGGCGGGTGCGCCGGCTCCAGTGCCGCCTTCTTCTGCTCCGCGATCTTCTGGATGGCCAGGAAGCGGTTCTTGCGCATCTGGATGCGCTTGGCCATGTAGCCGACCGTCGCGTACTCTGTGGGCACAAACATCAGTTACACCAAACAGGGCCAACGCGGGAGGGACTCCCGGGATCACATGTAATAGTAAGCCACATCGACTTCAGTACTAATGTTATAGAACAGGGGTTCCCAATGAGATTTGTATAGACACTCGAGGGAGGTCAAAGAAATTTTGATGTAGGAAATTATTTTCTTAAGACATTTATGTGCAATTCTTTGGGCCATGATTATTGACGCTGTGTATTCTAAAGAAAACGTAAGGAGGTCGATGAAGCAAACAATTATCTAATAAAGGTTCAATGAGAGAAAAAAGGATAGGAATTCCTTTCGTAGAATAAGGGAAATTTCCCACTTAAAAACCTACTAACGTATTCTACAAAAAGTACAGATATACGTGAGATTTGTAAGGGTTGAATAGATTACACTGAAAACATTAAAAATTAATAAAACGAAAAGGATCTTGTCATTTAATCTTATTTGTAATTGCTGAATAGACATCGTTGATGATAATGAATAGAAACGTTGCTACAAAAATCATATTACATACATTTTTTTATCGAAGGTCACAACCGAAATTGTTTACTTTTAGTGCCACTTAACTAATCAAGAATTTACAATACATTTTTACTTTCCCGTATACGTACGTATACACGGAGTGTTATCCGTAGTTTAGGGAAAGTTATGTTATGCTGCGCGAAAAAATGGCCAATTTTCGCCACAAAAAAATTCGCTGTCGGGCGCTGATAACTAAAAAGTGGATACAACCAGTTTGTACATTAAGAAAAGAAATCCCCTAACATGTGGTGTAGCCAGAACCCCTCTTTTGTGGGTCCTTGATACCGAAAAAAACAATTGAAAGGAAAACGTCCGTCTGTCCGACCGTCTGTGAACACTAGCTCCTAAACCTTAGGTACGATTTCTTCCAAAATGGATATTCCCTGCTCAATCTGGTTTTAGTCAAAGCTTTGAGATTTTGAAAAAGATTCTGTAAAATTTGGGGTACTTTACATGAAGCCCCGGACATTTTCAAAATTTTATCAAAAACGGTTCCAAATTTTTTCTTTAAATTTCTTGTAAGAATAGAGGAAAATACACTTATTAAGGGGGCCTAGGTCCGATTTACACGGAAAACTCTGTATTTTCAAAAATCGCAAACGTTAAATTTTTTTCGGCGTCTTTCTGGAACTACAAAATTGAAAATAGAGATTTTTCTTTCAAATAAAATTTGTTGTCCAAAGTGAGTTCTTTCAGTAAGATCAGGTACATTGTTTTGAAAATTTTAGTCGTTTTCGCGCAATATTGCGTGCAATATGTGTAATTTTAAAAAATTAAAAAATTAGATATTCTCTAAAACGGCTCCAAATTTTTTCTTTAAACTTTTGGTAGGGATATTGGTAAATATACTCTATCAGATGACATATTTTTTTGTTTTTTCATAAATTGCAAAAATATAAATTTTTGGATTTGTCTCTCACTTCCATAATATTTACATCAGCGGCACTTTGTTCACTTTATTATATTTATGCGTACGAGTACATGTGCATGTGCAATGTGCAATTTTAAAAATACAATCGTCTTCTGTATTATTTCATTAGTATACCTTTCCGTTGCGGCTGTCACACGCAACCAATCTTTATAAATGAGGACTCTAAAGAAAGATAATTTCACGGAGACATGACGAATTGCACTTCGACTTTAAAAATATGAAGGATTTGTTTAAAAACGCAGCTAAATATTCAAGTGAAATGCAACCCGCAACATTTGCCAAAGTTTTCGTCAAATAACTCCTAAATCAAGAGGTTTAATAAAAATTAAAATTTTGAGCCTTAAAAATTAAAATTTTGAGTCTTAAGGCCTCAAAGATACGTTTTTCACATAATCTATAATATGAGACATTCCTTGACATTCAATTAAATTTTCGGTTCCGCGCTTCAATACTATCAAGGCCACCTCAATATTTCAGCCCTTGACGCTGGCAACCATTTTTGTGACACGTTTACAAGGCTTAGATTCCTCAATCTTATATTTACGCTTTCTGTATTCACCGTGGTTTGTGCAGTCTGATTAGGTTTATTTGCCTAATCATTAATTATCATTAATTATTAATCATTAAGCTAACTGTCAAAGAATATTGAATAATTATTTCAAAAATCTTTAAAGAAGTGTTGTGAATTGTCCCAAGAAAACTTTCCATGATACTGAATAAATCTTTATTGAAAATTTCTTTAAACATCAATTGCATTGCTTTTTATTTTTATTTGATATTGTGTTAGTACATTGCAAGTTATCTTTATACTTTTTTAAGCAAATAAACACGTTTCGTTAACAACTTTCTTTCTTAGAATGGAAATAGAAGTATAGGGATGAGTGTGGGATTTAACATGCGAGAGTTCTCGCACGGTTACGCTGAGGTAGTAGGGCAAAATGTGTGCTATGGCATAATACAAAGAACAAACCTTTTAAATTAGCTAAAGTAAAATAGCTTGAAATAAGTGAAAAACAAAAATCAAAACGCGCTAGCCTACAATATCTGAATAAATTTAAAATTATGGAAAGAAGATCGCAAGTCACTCGACAACTACGAACGATCGCAGTCTAAACGCACGGTTTAAATGTTGGCTGTATCTGGAAGTGTGTATATCAACGCCCAGCTGCAAAGTCATATTGTAAACAATATACCGTTTGATGTTCAACTCAAGGTGTCGGTTCTTTAAGATAATGGAAACGCCGTTTGAGCAACAGTCCCATGTACCAAAGTGAAGTCTAAGCCCAATTGTTTCTAATGGTAACAAATTGTATTTAGTATTCAAAGGTGAAAATATTAGTTTGATTATTTTTTGGCTCGGAATTGTGCTTTTCTTGAGATACGTAACAAAGCAGAAAATAATCCAATACTTTTTAGTATACAAATAATTTTTCAATTTCGTCACCCTATCCAGCCCTGACTCTCCAAAGCCCCCTCTGTTATTCTTAACAAATCAAGGAAAGTTAAATAATATTGCAAAGAATAGGATTGAACCAGCATTTCGCACTACTTTACTAGGCTATCTCAAGAGTGTAAGAATATTTTAAGTAAGAATATTTTTTATTGTTTTTGTGACAATCAAAGAAAGCGAAAAGCTAACTCTCAAGGAAGACTGAATAATTTCTTCAAATGTTTTTTAAAGAAGTATGGATTCTTCCAATAACATATCTCTGTAATGCTGAATAAACCTTTATTGAAAATTTGTTTCCAACATCAATTGCATTGTTATTTTTGTTTGATATTCTGTAAATACATTAGAATTAAGTACAAAAGTACATTCCAAGTTACATTGATACATTTTTTAAACAAACACGTTCCATTAACAACTTTCCTTCTTAATGAAGAGGATAGACAAATGGATAAGGAAAGGGTGGGGTTTACCATGCGAGAGTTCTCGCACGGGTACGCTAGTTTTTAAAAATACACTTAAGATGGCATAGGTCTGTCTGCGAATAATGTCAAGTAAAGTTTCTCTAAAACACATCCGTTTTCTGTGAAAACTAGTTCAAAATTCCGCATTTTCAGAATCGCTCAAACGCCATTTTCTCATAAATGGCAAGAAAACCTTTCTTCAAACTTTTCGATCTGATAGTGCTAAATGCACTCTTTGATGTGATGTAAGGTGTATTTTGAGGTATTTTTTTTGTTTTTTTTCAAATATTACACAAATGTAATTTTTTTGAAAGATCTCTCACATCTTTAATATCCACATTACCAGCAATTTGTAAACATTATTATATTTGTGAGTGTATGTGCTTCAAACGACTTCAAATAAAGTATTTTGAAAACTCAAAAAAAATTGTGAAAAAGAACTTCAAATTTTGCATTTTTATTAGCGCTAAAATGCCATTTTCTTAACGAACGAAACGAATAACGAAAAATTAAGAAAATGTCAAAAAATGTAGTTTGTGCGGTGATAGATGGCAGATGGCAAGAGTATGTGGCAATTCTGAATAGCTAGCGCAGACCCAAGGAAATAGAAAATTGATACGGGGAAGTCTGTGCCATTCTGTAGCACCACTAGTTAGGTACGTTAAAGTGCCCGAAATGGATCTTTGTAGAATTCAGGTTTAATTGTACTTGTATTTGGTGTGATTCAGTCTACGTTGATGTGTATGAATAATGATAAATAGAGACCGGAAAAATATGTAGTATTAAACGTCAAAATATGTACATGAATATGTAATGAAAACAGTAAGAATATGTAATAAATATGTAACATCCGATAAAGTATGAAATATTAAAATTCTCTAATTAAAAATCATTTACTTAGTAAGAAATTACATTTAGAAAAACTGTTCACAACATCAACAACATCAACAACTGTTCACAACATCACAACATCAACAACTTTCTCGTCAGTAGTATAAGCTTCATCTTTTGTAACTCAAGACCGTCGTTTCGCAGCCGGACTAATCGCAATAGAAGCCATCGCACAAACTTATGAGAACTACGACCAGCAAACACACACAGGAGCATCTTCATCGAAGTGTTACACGTCGGCGATCGCAATTTTTTTTCTTTTCGAAAATTAAGATCGATTAAGGATCACTAAACGCAATGTCAATGATATTTCGGACACCTAGATTTCCTCTATACTGTAGGAAAAATGCTGTTTAAAAAATACATCTTTTCACAAAAATATGGAATTAAATTGAAGAAAATTGATAAAATAAGAAAATTTGTAGTGAAATCAGCAATAAAGTAAAATATGTAATATAGTAATAAATATGTAAAAATATGTAACGAAAAAATTCGATATTGTGTTAGGAGGGCTATGATTCGCCAAGATTACAATTTTGAGAACTGTAATTAAAAAGACAAAACATATAATTACATAAAAATCTGGTCTCTAATGATAAACCTCGCATTTTGCAATAAAATGACAATGTAGTCTCTCAGGTATGGAACATTTAATTCGTTGTGGGTTTACTTGTTCGAGACATACCAAGGAGCTTTTAAAACACACCGAAAAGTTTTACGTTGAATGGTTTGAAGTTTATTCATGTTTGATTGGATTTCAATGACCCATGTAGAGAAGGCATACAACATAGATGATCTTGTAATGGATTAGTAAGAGGAGAGTAATGTTTGTATTTGTAATGAATATTTATATTTTGAGTATACAGTATTGTTAGTTGATAAGTATCTTTTTTACTGTTAGAGAGTTCATGCATGGAGGAATATACAACAGGAGGGGAAACTCTCGCTGTTTGAGAGTATAGACTAGAGGATTCGCTAGCATCGTTTCCATGTGGTGACATCTATTTTAAGGTACATGCGTAACTTCAAACGCTGCTTCGGTAATTTGCTCGTCAGGTAGCGGTGCGAGCTTAAGAACCTTCTACCATTCATTTCATCCACTAATTTATTTTTTTGCTGAAGAGACGGCGATGCCCATGGCAACGTGTTTGTTTGTGACGTTTCGTTTGCGAGCTTTTTTGGTGGTGTACGTCAAGTGTCGCAGATGACAATGACTAAATGTTGGGCCCAAGGATGTGCCAATGTTGTTCGGCAGGATAAAGGAAATAAAGTTTCTTCAGGTTTTCCTCCGAAATGGGAAGGTGAGTGAAATATTTTGAATTATGATGAGTTACTGTAATTGAACGGTATTTCCGTCTAGTGTTGTGCAATTTCATGTATCGTTCCGAACATTTCAGATACCTTCAGAGTTTAATGTCATTATTTTATAGGCCTAAATTTTAAAAGTGTACCACCTTGATGCTTGAGAATTTCGGGTGTGGTGTTCCTGCATTACATATTTCAAATATATGCTTTCATTACAGGTCACTCAGAGGCACCAAGTCTGTAACCTGAAGCATAGAATCCGATCAGCGGGAGAAGTAAGAGAAGAAGAGGTCTGAATCGCATGAAAATATCCTTGAGTAATTCACTTGAATACCACTGATTCATAAATAAATAGACAAAGCAACAGTAGTATTCCAACCTCAATAAATAAGTTTTTATTTATACAAATTTTTTCACTAGCTTTGCACAACAAATGGATACTTCTTTGCAGTCCATTGTGTTGAATTTAAGCTTTTAAATCTTACCAGTTTATTACCCTCCAATTACATGGTTTGAATGAAAATGTGATGAATTACAAGAAAGAACATGTGTTTTAAACTAATAATATTCATAATAAACTAATAATATTCATTAGGATATGTAGCTTCTTCAAACTATACTGCAGATCTGGAAGAGGTTAAAATATCAGGTCTGAATGACATGTTTCTGGATGTATAACTATGTATATAAGAATATCTTCTCCTATCTACAATCTAGTGGAAAGAATTTCTGTAGGTTTGTAATAAATTTTAATGGTGTTGTCAAAATAATTGACTGTGCATGTAATTCAATAACTTCACATTTAAAAATCACCATTTAATCAGGATTAATAAAATGTATAAATATGTTACTATTGCTGTGACAGAATTTATACGAATTTCTAATGTAATTGTTTTAAGGTTCTTACGTGAATGTTAGGTTCATTTAAACTATTTTTAATTATGGAACATGAATTATCACAAAAATACAGGTAATACACGCAAATATGCAGGTAGATTTTATTTTCCTTGCAAGAAAAGTGTCATGAATGGAGTGTTTGATTCTTAGCCCAATTGATAGAGATGTCTGCATAACAGAAGTCATGAACTCGGATCCAAGAGGTACCAAATATTTCCTTTGTGACAATTATATTTCTATGATAATGTGGTGTATTAACAATGTCGTAGTCATGACATAAATTGATACTAAAATAAACTACATCGGATCTAAGATGTAAATAATTTTATGTTGATATGAAAGCATTTCTGCTCATTATAAAATTGATTCGTTTTGTGTTATAATATAAAAAGATGGTGGAGATACAATTATAATTTTATTAACACAGATACTATATTTGTATGTCAAAATCTATTTAAATAGTAATTTGATGGTGTCTACAATACCAGATTATTATTCTTCTGTATTTGTATTGTACTTATGTGATCATGTAAGATTGTTTTCAGAATAAATTTTATGAATACAGAAAAAAGTTTGTTTTTATTAGTTGCCAATTTATTCTTCCCTTGCTCAAATTTTATATTTTTTATACAGCGCGCCAATATCGTAGTACGTGCTGTTATGGAGGTTATTATGTACATTGTATGCCCAAAAAGTAGATCGAGTACCGTGCACCTGAGCCAGCTGGTTCAGCGATCAAGAAGTATCCATTCTGGCCACAGAGTGCAGTGTTGTCGATTTAACTCCTGTACCTTATTGTAGATGGTGCCACACGAGTTTCCACTCCTGTTCTATATTCCTCCATGGTTCATGTGTGATTCAGTTGTTTAATTTAATGCTGATGGCCACCTAAATAAGTGATAGATGAGTATGGATTAAACCACAGTATTGACCCAATTTTAAAATTTAATGATGAGAAGATTAGCTACTTTGCTCTGTACATTAAAAGAATAGGTTTGGAAGGGTTTATTTTTAATTTAATAGTCATTTAATGTGAATGATTATTGCATGAATCATGCTGGATGATAATGAAAGTTGCATTTCAAACCTAATTTAATTTTTTTAAGCAATTATATACCGTGCGCAAATAATCTTCTCCCATAGGGAAGCGCCACATACAGTTTTCACTGTTCTTTTTTGACCAAATAAATCAAATTAATAATATTTACTAATAGCTCGAAATAAGTGAAAGATAGTTTCTGTAATAAAAAAGAAATGTAAAAAAAGGATTATTGAAATGCTTTTTTCTTCCTGGGGAAAAATTGGTAAGATTTTGTGGCCTCCCCAATACCCGATTAAAGTGGAATAAAATGAAGATGAAAGGAGGCAGTGAATCAAACAAGTAGAACGAGCGAAAGCTCTCGGGGTCGAGAAAAGATGGTTGTAGCAGTTCAAAAGCGAACAACTTAATCTGGAAGCACTAGGAAGGTGTCACCAAGGCAGACCGAGTTTCAACAGGTGAGTGGGATGCCATACAAAATTCGAGGGGCCTCCTTGGAACTTGGAAACATTGGTATCTAAGTATTGCCTCATATAATGTGGCGATAATTTTAAAGAAGATAAAGAAAGCGTAATGAAAGAGTTCTTAGAAATCAATTTGGAAAAATGTGAAGTGCCTTACAAAAATATATTTATCTCAATAAAGATACTATAAATAGTATGTATAAATTAATTAAGTAAGAAATATAGTCGTATAAGTTATAGTATTTGTCTTTCTAGCTATTGCTTGCGCTATTGCAGTATAGAGAAAATATTGTAATGCTCCGGGGAAAAATTGCGAATTTTCGACACAAAACCTCTTTTTCTGGGGCCTGGTAACAAAAAAGTGAATAAATCTTGTCCCTATATGTTGTAAATTACTTTCTCTAACACGTTGTGCAGTCAAAAGGCATGATTTATGAGTACTTGACACCGAAAAATTAATTGACGGTAAATCGTCCGTCCGTCAGTCTGTGAACAATGCTAACCCGTAAGCAAGATTTTCACTTAACTTAATATTCCGCAATTGATCTGACTGATATTGCGTCCCTTAAACTTGAAAGCTATATTTTAATTTTGGGGGTTCTTTACATGAAGCCTCTGGCACATTTTCAAAATAAAACAATTTATTTTCTCGAATAGTGTAAAGGACGCTTAAGAGAATGGTGTAGGTCTCATTTTCTTTGAACTCTCTAATTATTCGAAAATTTCAAAAATTCAAAGTTATTTAGGCGTCTTCCTACAACTACAATTATTAAGATAATTTTTTTTCTTAATAAAATGTGTTCATTAAAAGTAGACTTTAAATAAGATCATGTTCAATTTTTCGAAAATATTTGTATTTTTACGTAACTTTGCGTGAAACAGGCTCTTTAAAATCATTTTAAACAATTGTTTTTTCAAAAATGGCTCCAATTTTTTCTTTAATATTTTTCCTGTATATAGCAAAGTACGGTAAAGAAAATGATGCTGGTCACATTTTTGGCACACTCTCTGTATTTTCGAAAATTAAATATAAAAAATAAACTTTGCAAAAGTGCAATATTGATAATAGGTATTTTTTTACAAGAAATCTGTTCTAAAAAATCAGTTATTTTATGTCATGGACAATTGCTTAAAAATTTGATATAGTTTAGAGTTATTTTATTTTGAAATTGCATATTTGAATTTCCGCGCTTTGTTTCAGGAACTGTCTGTTTGAAATTCTTTTGAATTCTCACTTACATTCTCATTCTCTTCTTTCACACATTGACATGAAACTATTACTAGGATTTCTGTTTTATTTATTTAACATTAAAAATAATTTTAAAACGGTTTATGACGTACTATGGTGAGCAATGTATTCTGAGAACGAGTTCTTATATTCTGGGATCCGTATCCAACCCAGCATTCATGTTGAACTCTAAATACGGAAGGAAACGAGCATTTGTTCTTCAAATTGAAATGCGAATTTGGGAGAATTTTCTTAGGTGTGAAAACTTACAAAGCATTTAGCATTACATGATCAGACAAGGAGTAACGAGTAATTCGTGTTAAATCAAGCAGATGTAGAGAATATTACAATACTACAGTATTTAATAATTACTATTATATAGTTTTCGAATTACTTGAATTTGAGTATCAGCGCTATCATTGTTACTATGTTGTGAAGTGTATATACCAAACGATTCTTCCATTGTTTATAAACTCCGCGCTGGCAACAACGTACTGTCAAATAGTATAAAAGATAATAGTGGAAACTCCTCGAATATTTTGGTGACAGTAAAGCAGCGCTCTCCAGCGGTTCGAGGTGTAAACTACAGCGCAAGAATTTGTGTGTGCCAACTTACAAGGTGTGAAAGTCAAGTTTGTTCGTAGTTTTCTGACAGATAATTTGGTAGAAGAATATCTGTGTAGATATTGTTATTTGATGCTCTGCCGCAAGTACTTTAATGTATAAATTAAAACCAATGATAATGAAAAATGACAGAACAAAACTGTGAAATCAAATAATGTTTAAAAAAACTAGAGGTACTACCGCAGCACATACCCTAAAAATTAAAATATACATACATTTGAAACTCCCAAAGCCTCGGGTTCAATCAGATTGAATGGGGAATATAAGTTTTGAAGAAACGAACAGTTTTGGCAAACGAACGTTTTGCACAGACGGACAGACAGACTTTTGCCTTAATCGATTTTTCGGTATCAATGACCCTCAAAACATGGATTCTGGCTACACCATGTGTTAGAGAAATTTTTTCTTCAATTAGAAACGGGATTTATCCACTTTTTCGTTACCACGGACCGTCAATAAGTTTTTCTGCAGAGCATATTACTTTTCTCCCATTCTTATAAAATGTATCTTTTTTCTCCCGCATTCTAGCTTCTGCCCTTTATGTTAACAAAAGTCATAATGATATTGATTACAGGGTTTTAGAAGTATCTGAAGATGTGCATTTTATGAGAAAATAATATTGATAAACATAGAGAAAAGAATAAAATATCTCCATTCTCTACCTTACAAAGTAATATCAAAAATGGTACACACGGTTGTATTCTATTGGCAACATTTACGTCTGTCTTGTAGTGTACACCTCAGGCCGCTTGGGACAGCACAATCACTTGTCGCTTGTGCCGCCCATGCTGATTTGCCCGAGTTTCCACTATTATCTTTTATACTATTTGGTACTGTAGCAAAAGTCGCTACTGCGGCCGCCGGTGGATGGTAGAGAAAAGTACCCAAACCCAGGCACCCTTTTATATTTTAATATTTTTAATTCCAGTCTTCTGCGCAATTAAAACTATTTTCAATGCATAGATTACTTAGTTATACAATCATATATTATACTTAAAATATTTGGTCTAGTAATTTAAGAATGAAATATTTGTTTCATAAACCTTACATTTTGTGGATTTAAAAAGTGGTTGCCTGATGTGAGTCCCTCGCAAACGTTTTAAGAAATGGATAAAAATAGACAAAAAATTGTCAATACATTTAACTCAGTATAATTTTACATAAATACAAGTTTAACATCTTATACATAATTGTCTTATATGTCTTGCACGTAGTTCTTATATTCAAGTGTCACAAAAGTGTTCAAAAGTCACAAATATAAGTATCTTTTTTCGGCCCCGCACATTCTACATAAGTCAAGAGTGAACACATTAGTCACATAATTATCGTACAGCCCTCTGAAAATTTTGCAATGCAAAACATGCACTTTGCATCTTCATCTGAGAGGGACGATATTTCTGATGGAACTTTCAATTTGTAAGAGCCAGAGGACATGTTTTATTCCTCGCGGGAGGTGAAATTTTCCTCTTGCTTTTGTTCAACTTTAGAATTTTCTTAAATCTTTCTCTTTTCGACTTCTCGGGGAGTAAATTCTAAAATTGTCCTGAGTCCTCATTTTCCTAGATGCGAGAGGAGTAGTGGGTTTGGTTATTTTGACGACTGGACTATTATATCAAATTTGTAGTTGGTTTTCGATGCAAAATAATTTCTGTTACACCAGAGCAAACATTTCCGGTAATCATATTTTGTCAACAACGCTCTATACTATCATTTATTCGCAATTCAACAAGTGTTATTAAAGGAATATGGTAGGTATTCCCATGCTCAAGAAAACGTGCTTGTGTAATACTGCCTTCGAAGTATTTTTTAAGGCTGAATTACGTAATTAATATCTTCAATACACTGAATATCTTCACTGAATTCAATGCAATAAGTATATTTTCACTGAAACTTTGTAATAAAAATCTGTTTTTTACGCTTCCTTAATTTACAAGACCAAGTGATATTTGAAAAGTAAGAAAAGACAGAAATAGTGGCATAATATTATATAACGGTAATATATTGCCAAAAAGTATGTGCCGTTGTAGCGGCTCTAGTTTTATTATAATGAAAATTAGATTCAACAATGAAAGTACTATGGAGGGTAATGTAAATTGTATTGAACTTTTAAAATTGAAACTAATGTAGGTCTGAAATCAATAGTTTTTGTCATTAATCGAACATAATGTTCGATTGTAAATTGTGTAAATTGTTGTAATAAAATCATTTCAAAATTTCTAATCATTTCATGAAGAGTTGCGTCTACTACGAAACACATTTTATGACATTTAACATTCAATTTACAAAAAATAAATTTTACGTTTGGTCGCAATTTAGAATAAAATAACTTTTTCAATTTTCAGTCAGCTTAATGCAATGTTAAAATATGAAAAGTTTAACTTCTCTTCCAATTAATCAATTCCCAGTATTTCCAATTAATTATCTATATATTAAGTATCAACCAAAATGAAAATATCCGTTTCAAACCCAGATGACTTCGAGTTCATTTAAATTGATCCAGGAATATAAATTTTGGAGCAAATCGGCGGAAAGGTTTTGGGCGCTATCTTTGACCACTGAAATGACCATTTATTTAAACACAGGTCCAGAATTTAGGTCAGAAAATATTTTATCATCGAACTTATGAGTGGTTTCCGCGAAATATAGGAAGAGTGAGAAAAAGAAAATTTTTAACTTTTTTAAACAATTATTTTCTCAAAAACGGCTCCAAATTTTGTATTTAACTTTCTCCTCATATGTATCAAAGGTCAGTAAAAAAATTATGATAGTATCATTTATAGCAAATTCTCTGTATTTTAGAAAATTTCAAAAGAAATACATTTCCAAGCTACAATATTAAGGATGAAGATTTTTGGTTTGGATAAAATCTGAGTTTTAAAGAAGGTCATGTACAATTTTTGTCATGTACAACGAGTATTTTTTGCAAAATTTATGCTTGAAATTAATGCACTTTATATAAAAACATTTTCTCAAAGAACGCTCCAAATTTGTTCCGCCGATAGAAATGGCGCAAAGGAATGGAAAGGAATGGCGCAGGTCTCATTTTCATTGAACCTTCTGAATTTTTTATAGTAGTAAATGTAGATAATGTAGATAAATACAATGCTAAAATTTCAAGATGTCAGAGTATATAGAGGCGCAGAATGCGGAACGGATCATTACCTCGTTAGGGCAAAAATTGTTCTCCCATGGAAAGTGTCTACCGAGATGCGTTGTGAAGATGATTATGGATGTGATATGCCAAAAGCCGTTCAGTATAATCTTCAATCCCTCAATGACGATTCTATTAGGTTTTTGTACAAAGCTAGACTGTGTTCCAAACTGAACGATATTCGAACCTATTCTGATGCAATAAATATGTACTATGGTATAGTAAGATGTGTCAGTGAAGCCGCATTAGAAGCTCTTGGAGAACTGCCAAAACCTAATAAAAATAAATCGTGTAAAAATCCTTGGTGGAATGATAATGTGGAGAAAATCGTAAATAAGAAAAAGGAAGCTTATAATACATGGCTGAGAACTAGGAACCATGAGGATAGAAAATACTATTCGCAGTGTTGTAAGGAAGTAAAGAAAGAAGTAACGAAAGCCAAAAATGAAATGTGGAATAAAAAATGTAAGACTATTGATGAGCATGTAGGATATAGAAAGTCAACTGAAGCATGGAAAACACTAAAATCTCTTAGAACAAATAGAAAGGAGACTATGCCCATAAGTCTTATTCCCTTAAAAGAGTGGAAAATTTATCACCAGAAGCTGTTAACTGAAGATCGTCCAGAATTTATTACTCAATTAGACAATGAGATAAGTTTCTCAGATCAGATTTTTACTGAAAATGACGTCATCTTAGTTAAAGAGATAAAGGAAGCTCTTAGCTCCGTGAAAAATGGACGCTCGCCTGGACCGAACGGACTCCACATAGAACTTTTTAAATATGGGACGGACTTGCTTCACGAGCTATTAGCGTATGTTTTCAGCTGTTTCTTGAGGGATGAAATTGTGCCCCCTGAGTGGAAAACTGCCTATATCTCTAACATTTATAAGAAAGGAGAGAGACGAGTTTGCTCCAATTACAGAGGAATAAGCGTGACTAATTCTCTTTCAAGACTATATGGCAAAATTATAAAACAAAGAATTGAAAATCAGATACACGAACTAGAAGAACAAAATGGATTTCGTGCCGGAAGATCATGTATGGATTGTGTTTTCTGTTTAAAACAACTTCTGGAGAAACGGTTAGCAAGAGACCTTGAAACCCATTTGGTCTTCATCGATTTAGAAAAGGCATATGCCAGTATTCCCCTCTGCAAATTGTGGTTAGCAATGAAAGCAAATGGAGTTAGTGACCTATATATAAGAGCAGTGAAAGTACTGTATGTTAATTGTACCAGTAGGGTGAAGGTAGGTGGAAGAATATCTGAAGAATTCCCTGTCACCAAAGGTCTGCGACAAGGATGTGCAATCGCTCCTACACTCTTCAAAATATATCTAACATCTGCCCTAGAGAGATGGAGGCGAACTTGCGCGAATATGGGAGTTTCAATCGGAACGGATAAACTGTTCACTTTGCTTTTTGCTGACGACCAACTGATATTGGCAGAAGATGAAGATGATATACATTACATGTTGAGGAAGCTGTTTGAAGAATACCAGAAATGGGGGCTAACAATAAATATCTCTAAAACTGAATATATTGTAGCTGATAATGTAAACAGAAATTTGATGCTAGAAGGTGGTATTATTAAAGGAGTCGATAGATTCAAGTACCTTGGAGTAATGTTTACCAAAAATGGTAAAAGTGAAGCTGAAATTATTGAAAGAATAAGAAAAGGGAAACAAGTTACCAAACAGCTGCATAATACCATATGGAGCCCACAAATAAGACCGTGCACGAAGATAAAGATATACAAGTCTATTGTAGAGAGCATTGTTACCTATGGAGCAGAAGTGTGGGCAACAACGGAACAACTAAAGAAGAAATTAAGAGCAACAGAAATGGGTTATTGGCGACGTTGTTGTCAGCTCACGATTCAGGACAAAATCAGGAATGAAGACGTGCTTGCAAGGCTAAACATAGGGACCACAATTTTAGACACTGTGGAGGCAAAGTGCCTCCGATGGTATGGGCATGTGCGTCGAATGGATGAGGCAAGGTGGCCGAAAAAAATTATCGAATGGACCCCTGCAGAAAGAAGAAGAAGAGGGAGACCGAGGACACTTTGGAAGGATGCAGTAAATAAAGCGATGGACGGAAGAAACCTGCAAGAAAACGACTGGAAAGATCGCAGCAAATGGAAGCTAGGATGCGATAAGCGACTCTAAGTTGCAATGAATTCCAAATAATAATAAAAAAAAATGTAGATATAGTCCTAAAAGGTATGTGCTGTCGTAGAACCACTAATTCGTTATCAGGGCGCGCCAATAAGAGATTTTTTCGGTCGAAAATTCGTATTTTTGGGGGGGTGGTTACAACAGTGTTTCTTCTTCTCTACATACTGTAGTTGTAGGAAGACACCGAAGAAGCTTGAACTGATGCAATTTTCGAAAAAATCAGGTATTTCAACAAAACTTACACCTATAACATTCTTTTACACCCCATTTACGTTATCCTAGGTCAAAGTTTAATTTTTGATAAAATGTTGAAAATGTTGAGACATTGTAAAAATATCTCCCTAAATTTAAATATCGATTTGAAATTCAAGGAACAGCATCATCGCATCTTCCTTCCCCCCTCTGTACCAGTCTCGGCAAAGAAAGAGACTTGTCGACAGTCACGATCCTCCTCACGATAGGGAGAAGAATGAACACTTAGTAAATAAACAAAGTGGTTCCCCTATCAACTCCAAACTAACCACTTGAAAATTCCACTCATATATCATAACTAAAAAAGCCCTCTGGCACAAGTCTCCAGGGTAATCAAGCATTCACAAATTTAACTTTAAATTCTTCATCTTTACAACTAAAAAAAACCATGAACATTAGCGTAATCAATTTTATTATTGCAAGTTTAACCAACCTTGTCTATTCATTAATCCATCTATCAACAGCACAATCCGATGATCAGACAGATTCAAAATATTTAAACAACAACTGTATCACATAAACACAACAGAAACGTAACCATTCTAAATAGAATAGCCAATGTTATCATTTACAAAATCTAAAGTAGCTTACTGGCAGCATCATTATCAAAGAGACATTATTGCATTACAACTACAGAAGTATATCCCCGTCTTCACAGTGTACAGACGTGACCAATTAGAAATCATAGAGAGCAGAATTCTAATTCCAAACAAATGAATCAAATAATTGTTATTTCACAAATCAAATAAATTTTAGTTATGTTAGCTGGCTGATTTTTTGTTAAGTTTTGCTGTGGCAAAAAATTATAACCCAAGAAACTTATCTTATTAAGTATATCAGCAGGCAAACATTAACATTATATTCAAAAGCTGAAACATTTTGAAAAAACATTCTCTGCAAAAGAACATTAACCAAACCAAATCATTTGGGGAAACTGTCAGCCAATTATTTAAATACGGTTCACGTCATAAAATAAATTACAAGAATATTTATCAGTGGAAGAGAACAGAGTTGAAGAGGCTTAAACCAAAGAAAGCGAGGAAAGAGGATGTAGTAGGAGCAAAGAAGGTTAAAGAAGTACATATTAATCACAAAGGACTCTTCAGTTATCTAAATATTTAGTCACCTGCTAACAGTAATTTGTATATAAATTTGTCATTAGTGGCAGATGCTAATACGGAAAAGTAAAAACTGATAATGATGATAAAAGCAGTGGCAAAGAGCAATAAGTTGGTCAATAATATTCCAAATTGATCAAGTGCATTATCTTCTTGCATTATTCCTTCCTGTTGATGTAAACCACCTTACTGCAACATTTCTTTCAAGATATACAATAAATGAAATTTTGCGATCCGACATTTCTTTTAGAAAAAATAGTTGCCATGACTTCTGCCCCAACCCGCGTATTATTTAAAATAAATTGGATCGTAATTTCACTTTGATCCCATTTGACTAGCTCAGTGGTAGTTATTGAAGAGAACAAATGAGTGACATTAAGACCTGAACGCAAGTCTTTTTGTGTTATATGTTGCTGCCGTGTATTTGTCCTTAAAAACCGGCCAGTTCCTTAGTTTAAAATGTCTAGTGAATGGTGGTTCTTTCTGGAGTATCATCTTTTCCAGAAATAAGAGAAAATGCGAAAACGGTGACGTCGGAATATTGCCGCAACTTTTGTACTCCCTCGCAGTAAAACAAAACCACCTGTGGTTTGGTAAAACAAAGCCACCTGCTAAGGTAGAGAGATGTCCGCTCGGTGGCTTTGTCTGAATCCTGCATGTCGACTGCCACTAAACGATTCAATGGAGAAGTTGAACTTATAAAAGTTACCATAAGTCATAGAAATAGTACCGTATGAAACTCGATGTAATGGGAATTAATACACGAGTGTCGTAAACATCAAATAAATGTATTAATACATATCATTACATCGTTTTGTAATGTACTATTTCCTGACAGTTGACTGTGATAAATACCAGGGCAGCACGGGGCACTTCTAATAGTAAACAATAAACCAACAGAATGACATTTTTCTAAAACAATAAGATATTTAAACTTATTACCAGATACGTAAGTAATTGGGAGAATAAATTTAGATACCCAAGTCAAGATAAAATTTCAACTACATAAAATGTTAGACACAAAAAAGCCCATTAACATACGAAACTTATCAGGTCATACTCATGTCAGATTTCTATAAATACTTCCAAAACAATTCACAAACGAAAAGATGTCCAAAATAAATATCAAGAGGATAAGTACAAAATACCTCTTGGTGTAGAGAGTGTCCCGGAAATGATACTGGAAAAGGAAATGTCAATATTTTGAGAGGACACTGTAACGGCCATTCTAAGGAAACTAGTGGTGCTACAGAATGGCACACACTTTCCCGTATTAGTTTTCTATTTCCTTGGGTCTGGGCTAGATATTCGGAATTGCCACATACTCGTGCCAGCTGTCATCTATTTCCTTCCAAAGTATACTTTATTGACATTTTCTTGACTTTTCAGTTTCCTAGTGGTAGAACGAAAATATTAATTTTTAGAATATTAAAGAACACTAAACTTCTTTCTAAATGAAAATTTTCTTAGAAAAACTTTTAGCCGTTTTTAAGAAAATAGCGTTTAAGCGGTATTAAAAATGCGAAACTGGAAGCTCTTTTTCACAGAACATGATTGAGTTTTCAGAACACTTCATTTAAAGTCATTTGAAGAACATTAATTTACAAATACAACAGTGTTTACAATTTGCTGGAAATGTGCATATTAACGATGTGAGAGATCTTTCAAAAAAATTACATGTAATTTTTGCAAAAACAAAATAGTACTCCAAATTTAACTTAACGTCATATTAAAGAGTGCAATGAGCACTATCCGTTCGAAAAGTTTGAAGAAAAAATTTCGAACAATTTGTGAGAAAATTGTGTTTGAGTGTTTCTGAAAATGCGAAATTTTGAGCTAGTTTTTACAGAAAACGGTTGAGTTCACGTGAAAATTTACTAGACATTATTTAAAGCAAATGTACTCGTAAATACAATAATGTGCACAAATCGCCACTAATGTAAATATTACCACAAATGAACATTACTTCAAATACTTTGAAACAGGGAAAGCAATAGCATGACTAAACAAAATATTTTAACTACAAATAAAAAATTATAAATGCAAATTATAGTTTTATCATTCATTGTCAAATTTTACGTAAAATTGCCAAATACTTACGAACTTCTTTGACTTTAGACACAAACAGTAAGCGAAGGATTTCAGTAATAAAATTATTCGAAAAATACACATGAAATAAACTCACAGTATAAGTAGTACACTACGATAACCCTAAATCCACAACACTAATATGTATTTTGACTGATACACACAGATATACTTATTTTTAATTCTAAATTTCAGAGATAAATCTCCTATCGTGTTCATTTTCTGAATCGAGAAATAAACACACATTGTTTAATAACAACGTTCTTGTCATGGTAACTAATTCAATTTCAAAATCACTGTCCCTCTTTGATCGAATAAAACAGGTGGAAACAATCACATTTGCGGAAATACTTACAACAATTCGAGAAAATGTTATATAACAAAATATTTAGAATTCTTTTCAATTGACGCGATGTTTTACTTATCGGTTCAGTGCAATGCTTACTTTTCATTTGGTATGTGATTAAAAAACATCTACATTTTTCAGCATTATTTTAATTTTTGGGCCCCAAATATTGTGGCCGAAATCAAGCTTCTGGAATATGGGAGAGAACTGAACTTTTTGTCATTGTTGAGAACTTCGGCAAAAGAGTTTCTATAGTGTTTGAGAAAATTTCGTTCGAACATTTCAGAAAATTTGCCAATTTTGTACCTTTATTATGGACCACTTATGGACATTTCAAAAACCATCATTGGAGATACTTTGAAGCTGATGTGTAAAGAAACGCGCTAAGCAATTAAACATATCTATAATGTAAATTTTGACGACGTGAGAGACAAATAAAAAAAATTACATTTTTGTAATTTTTGAAAAAATCAACGTGTAGACCAGTATGAAGTTTATATTTTCTGACAGAGTATATTTAGCATTATCTTCACCAAAATTGTAAAGAAAAAAATTGGAGCCGTTTTTGAGAAAATTTTGTTTTTGTAATTTTTTAAAATTGCACATATTGCACGCAATATTATAGAGCAAGAAAGACGCCGAAAAAATTCAGAATTTTGCAATTTTCGAAAACTTAGTTATCCGTGAAAATCGCACCTATACCATGTTAATAAGTGTATTTTACTCTATTCATACAAGAAATTTAAAGAAAAAATTTGGAGCCGTTTTTGATAAAATTTTGAAAATGTCCGGGGGCTTCATGTAAAGTACCCCCAAATTTTGAAGAATCTTTTTCAAAATCTCAAAGCTTCGACTAGAATCAGATCGACCAGGGAATATCCATTTTGGAAGAAATCGTACGTATGGTTTAGGCGCTAGCAGTGTTCACAGACGGACAGACAGACGGACGTTTTCCTTTCAATCGGTTTTTCGGTATCAAGGACCTAGAAAACAGGGTTTCTGGCTACACCACGTATTAGAGGATTTTGTTCTTAATTTAGCACCTGGTTTTATCGACTTTTTTGTTATCAGGGCTCGGCAACGAATTTTTTTCCGCCGAAAATTCGCCATTTTTCGCGCAGCATTACATAACTTTCCCTATACTACGTATATTGCTCCGTGTATACGTACGTATACGGGAAAGTAAAAAGGTATATGAGCTTACGGGCCATTCCGAAAGATTTACAGGTTAGAGGTAGTTGACTGTACAGTGTGTTGGATGTGTCGTGCAATATTGTTCTTTACTCCTGTTGTACTGCATCATTTTCTAAAGCATCTTACTCCGGGAAATTTCAATTGCTCGTTACGGTTGTTTTATACTTCTTTACAGAAGTGTTGTACAAAATGTTACCCATCTCCACAAATTAAGAATATGCTGAATTAAGAATGTGTTGAATATGTTGTATATGGGTGTAATTTGTTCTATGTTTTCGGCTTTTGCGATGGTAGTGGCACGACTGCTCTTGACAAATAGAGTTGATAGTTTCTTCTACGCAGAATTACGGATTATGATGTTTTCCATTTCTAGGACATGAAGTAGGACCTGGGAAGAAACCGTCAATGAACTGTCAAAATTTTAATTAATATGAGATACGTTACTCAGGACTTTGAAAAAATAAAATAAAATATAAACAAGAATGAAATTTTATAACATAGTAGCCATACCCGTCCTCCTTTATGGATATGAGAGCTCGGTTTAAGTGTGTGCAGTGTATTTCCATCATATATCTTTTTTGAACACTTTTCTTCGTGTAGATTGTGTCCAACAAATTTACCAAAACTATACAAAATACAAATGTACATGACAACTTAATTTTTAGGTGTTGCGTGTACTTAGAAAAAATTTAAGTTTGTCAGGTAGTAATGCCACACTGTAAACAAGATTCGAAATAAAAACAAATTATTTGGATACATTTTGGTTCTGTAGCTGAATTATAAGATTATAAATAAGTTTCTTACATATTCATGGTTATCTTAGGAATTATTTCACGTACGATGTTATAATAATCAAATACTGTATTAACTTGTCTGGTGGGGTCCCTGGACCCCAGACTATCAAAAACTCAAGTTAGTAACTAAAAGCACCGATATATTAGGCTGTAATTCCGTGTATTGTTCGTTCAAAGTATCCAACAGATGATCGTGTGTGCTTTTTGTATAAAATAACAATGTAATTGTATTTTATTGTTCATTATGTGTGTATGGACCGCACCAGACAAGGAGTGTCAGTAAATTTCAATATTATATTTTTTCACTTTTTAATTTTATTTAGGTTTTTTCTATATTTTTTGTGAATCGGTCTGTTATTCTCTTATCGACAATATATCATGACCAAAAAATTTGATCCACAAAACAAAAAGCCCAATATGATCAAATATTACAATATCAAACGGGCCTAGATGCACTTCACCACTTTGTACCAACTACTCTGTAGCTCGGCGAACTCGATAGCAGTGGCGGTGGCAGTCGGTGGCCAATGGTGATATTTTATCCAATTCTTAACATAGCAGTTGTAAACACTAGCATTCCCAAGTACTGCAATAAACATTTCGGAAAAAATCGAATAGAAAGCCATTGATGAAAGTTTGGCGTTCACTTGTACATACACACATTTCACGTCGTGGTTTCCATTCTTTGCCACGCGAAATTCAAGAAATTATAATGAAATTCAGAGACAAACAGCTTCAAAAGAACCTTAGGGGACACATTCAAGCATGGAAAAGCCAATTGTGAAGTGTGCCCGAGAACAGCAAATAGGAAAACAAAATTGTATGAATCAACTGCACCAAGCATATTTCTACCACTCTTGCAAAATTTATTTGTGAATTTTTTTAAAACGTAGCAAATATTACTCATTACAATGTAAATGATCATATATGTGATATTTTATAAAATAAAATTTCAAGCTCGTAATGAATTCGTAAAATTTCGAGTTCGTACCATTTTATAAAATGGGATGGCTGGACCCCACCAGACAAGGAATGTAATTATTTTTCACCAGAACAGTTAAGGGTTAAGCGGCGGTCAATTGGCTCTTTTCCAAAACACTTGACACTGCAAATTTAATGGCAGCCTTAGATCAGTAATGGGATTTCGGGGACAAGGATGGGCAATTGTCTCCACCCGACCCATCTTGGGAAACCTAATAAAATGAAAACCTCAAGTCTTCCGCAAGTCGTTTTCTCAGGATCTCAGCATAGAGCATGTACACCTGAGGATGATTTGGATTTGGATTGAAAAGAATGTCTGACTGAACTGGCTAATAGTACCTATGCATTTTCAAGAGGAGGGTTTTCACAACCAGAAAAATATAGATGTTACATTAATGTATAACGTGTACATGCCATATGCTGAGATCCTGAGAAGACGACTCGAGGGAGAGTTAAACAGAAGAGAAATTTAAGAGAGAACCAAAGGGGGTTTAGGAGAGACGAGTCTGAGACAATATTTATGAGATTAACCAAGTGACCGTCAAAGAAGTTTAAAAAGAGGCTAATGATGCTACAACATCTCGTACATTCTCGCACTATTTGTAACTGTTACGTAACACTATTGGAACCCTCAAAATGTTTGCCCTCTGTGATTTGGACTCACGAACTTAGAAGGTTTAAAAGTAAATTCATTATACCCCGGCTCAGTCCATATAACAACCTTTTCTATGCTTTAAAAAGAAAGTTAAATAGGTTCAACTCACATTTTCAAAAACAATTACATGATATTGTTGAAAGATCTAATTAAGAAACAACTTTCTATCTTCAATATTGTAGTCCAAGTAAGACGTCAACAAAATTATATACGTTTGGAATTTATGAAAATTCAAAGAACTGAATGGAACTAAGAACTAAGGCGCCATTTTTAAAAACGTACTTTTATTTGAGTGAGGAAAACATCAAAGAAAACATTTGGAGCCATTTTTTACAAAATTTTAAAGTAGCGTTAGGACTTCATGTAAAGTATTCTCCCAAACCAAAATATGCGTTCAGGGGGCTGCAACATCAATCATATCAGTCCTGGAATATCAATTTTTGTGATTCTATCTACGGATTAGCCGCTAACGTGTATTATGGACCGACAGACATACGGACGCGCAAATGACTAGATGTTTTCCTATAAACCATTCTTTCGGAATCAAGAACCGACAAGGATTCTGGCTATACGACGTGTTAGAGGAAGTAATTTACTACAAATAGGATCAAGGTATCCTCTTTTTAGGTATTAGAGACCTACAATAATCGTATTGTAGGTCTCTAAACGGCAATCTTTCGCCACAGCATTACGTAACTTTCTTATACTATATAGTAAGTGATGGACGAAAAAGTAAAAATTACAATGTTTTTTCTTCCTCACCGCGGAAAAAATATTAGCTCACGTCTCCCGTTTCCAGTATGGTATGTATATTAAGTTAAAATTTGTTAAGTACTCCTTATGTAAAATAGAAACGGACATGGGCAATTTTAATATACGTACTCTGCTTTAATCGAGAAAAGAATTAATCCAAACATTTTGAGCTTCTTTTGATAATATTTTGAAAATATAGTTGAGATTAGGTGGTATTTAAAGTACTTTAAAAATTCAAAATACCCATTTACGCTTAGCAGGGTCTTGAGATTGGCTGGATCGATCAGAAAATATCAGTTTTGGAGGAAATTACGTAAACGGTTTAGATGACAGTTTTGACATTAGTTCAGACGGACAGGCAGACAGACAGGCAGAAGGACAGACCGGTGTTTTGTCTTGAACCAATTTCAAAGATCCACAAAACGCAGATTCTAAATACACAGTGGTCTAGTAGAAGTAATTTACTACATAAAGGAGCAAGAATAATCTGCTTTTTCGGAAACAAAGACTCACAATACAAGAGTTTCTGTAAAAAAATAACCACAATTCGCTGCATCATTATAATACTTTCTCTCTACTACGAAATAACGTAGTATTCAAGAAAGTAAAATGAAAGGATTTATTTAGGCATCATAGACCTAAAATGAATATTTGATAGAGTGGATAAGAAGAAGCTGTGGAATATCTTACGAGAGATGAATATTAGCAAAAGCTAGTGAATTGCTTTAGGGAAATGTACAAAGATAAGATGCAAGGTAAAGATAGGTGACATTATGGAAGAAGGTGTTCTGGATATCTAAAAGGATTGAGGCAATTGTCTCCTTTAAGCGCGACCTTGTTTTACGTTGAAGTGGCAGGATTGGAAGGCTGTTTGAAGAGTAGTGTTTATAATGATGTACATGAATCTGTATCAACTGTTTCTGGAAAGAAAGATGAAATCAAGAATAATGATGATGATGATGATGATAATGAATTTTCTAAATTGGCAAACAAGAGTAGACCACAGAATAATCTTTTCGATTAAAACATTTTCTACTGGGCCAACCCAGAGTAGGGCCGATGTGATCTCGGGGATGTCAGCGTAGTGGCTTACTCGTAGAGTCCTCCTCCCGATATTCATCAACAGGGACGCGCGTCAAGGTAAAAAATTATGCAAATTGTTGTTGGCGAACTCAGTATTCTGTTTTGAATTTTGTTACATAGATTTCATTAAGTTTATATGAACTATACTTACTATGTATACATACATATTTTAGTAACAATACATACTGTGATATACCAAAATATATAATATTTTGTTAATAATATTTGCTGTAAATGGGTTGGATAAAAGGTTCTGCATATGGCGATATACAGCCTTAGCAACGCCGGCGCAGTGGTTGGCAAGGTCAACAAGCTGCATTCAGGCCTTGAATAGGTGGGGGCGCTGGCTAGATAGACAGATAAAATAATGTGTGATTGGTCTGAAAAGGAATGACTGTCGAGGGCGTGGCTACTTGGTTTGATAAGAGATGAATGGATTGGCTAAGGGAGAATAGACTGTCTAATTTTGTCGTTTTGTTTTAAAAAAGAGGAACGAAGGACGGATACCGAAGCGTTGAGGGCGAAAGAACAGGGAGAACTGGACATTCTGATAGTGGTCGTGGAGTAGTAAAGATCGCTAGCGAGATCAACATTAGTGAAGTAGGACTTGTAAGCTTCGAGTGAGACTCAATAGTTTTTCGGACTCTGGAAGTTGATGTGCAACGGGAAGTTCGATTAGGACTTTGAAAGTTTTTTCTTATATTGCGGTTTTGAACTTTAATATTTTACCACTAGTTGGGGAAGACTAGGAACTCTGAATATCAAGCAAGAACCGGTAGATATTCTAGTCAGTGAAGGCTGGATGCGTCGGCAACGTCGCAAGATTAGAAGAGAGGAGCGGGACTTGGGATCACCTACATTCAAGTGAGAAGAGACTGCGGGGCGTCGGCGACCAAGACGGTAGATAAGTACTGCAGTACAAAAGATATATTTTAAAACGAGGTCATGACCTAAGGACAAAAACAATTGTTAATAGTGTTAAATAAATTGTTGAATTTTTTCTTTTGGAAGTGAAAAGATTTTCATTAGTCAATCAAAATTGTTAAATAGTTAGAAATAGATAATTATTCCCTTTCAGGTTCCTCGCCATACTGTACAGTTGGCAGATCAAGTAATCGGCTATCTAGGCGATAGCGATTGTCCATAACGGGACCCATTGACCCAGCTAGCCGGACATTTATACATTTGTTGAAATTAGCGGTGGAAGTATTGGTTTTAATTAACGCAAACCTGTTCCTGGCGCCCAAAATTTTAATATAAATTCGGAACGGGTCACGATTATAACCATCTTAGATGAATGATGCCAACGATCTCGTAAGAGTCTATGACGAGACGTTGTTGGTACATTTCAATACGTACTAAATGGTAAATGCTAACATCCTTAACATTCATATTCAATTCATTTTACTATATACAGACGTTAATTTTAAAAGATTTAAGCTTCACAAAATCTTTGGATATGTCATTTATGTCAATTCTGTTGTAAATAACTTTCTGCTATTGCAATGATCGATAAATTAGATAATCTTTTATGATTGATAGGCGGTCTTAAATAAATTTGTATTAGCTTTAATTCAGAAAACTAACTTTATGATTTTGCTACTGTCACTGGTTGTGTAAGAAGTATTCTCAGTACTGTTATTACATCGAGAAAAGTTCCTACGAAGTCATTGACATAATGCATTGTAATACTTTTTTTGAGGATTTCATTTGTTAAGAAATCTAATGAAATTGAAACTTCATTAGAAAGACTTACAGCGACTTCACAGTTGCGGCATGAGTAATAAAAGTAACCGATATTATATTATACGAAATTGAAGGTATCATGGAAAATTGTATTACTTATACTTATGCGTTGTGGGATTGCTGATGAAGTGTTGTTGACATTGAATAGTGAAATAATTCTGAATAGTGAAATCTTCGTCAACTTAGATTTATTAAGAGAGCCGACTTTTGACGTCTTTGTCTTCTTCAGTCTCTCTATATAAGACGAAATTTGAGAGAGAGAGTGCGACGTAATTGATAAAATTCCCATAAGCAGCCTAAGTATTCTGATTGTCTTTAGAGATTTTTAAACAGAGGAGGGTTTGTGTGGTTTAACGTTCATTCTCCACGAGTTGTCCCGGCTCAGTAGTACACATAATCTAACGAAATAAAACGATAACCAATGATTGATTTTAATAAATGACAAATGACCAATTTTAATAAAACGATAACCAATGATTCATTACTTCACAACTTTAAACTTCCCTCTAATTGATCAATCACCTGTATCATAACGACTGTCATTACGCAACGAACTATAGCCATCTAAAAAGAGAATTAGACAATGGGAGTAGAATGTCCTTGGAAAACTTCAATTTTTCGAATGAAAGTTAGTTTCGATAAAATTTACGTTTTGTGAAACGTTTCACAAAAACCATTTTACCGGAAATATTACCATCCAAAACAAACATTACGCGCGTTGATGACAAAAAGTGACTGACGACAGGGCTGTGGTTCCGATACACGTTTGCAAACTCGAGAGACCTGGATTCCATACCGAGTATAGCGGAGGATTTTTACCCGCTCATGTCCTCCAGGGAGATTCTCATGTTTAGCCTCCTTTTCTAATGAATACCAATATCTACTGGCTTGATTAAAGAGTAAATAAGAAGTAAAATAATCGGATGAAACAAGACGCTTGTTGTGCCATCTTATCCCATCTTTCGAAATACTAATAACTTCTATCGCGCATTACTTGTACTTGTAGAGAGGACTTCGGAAGTGGGCGGAAAAATGCCGGAAAAGACAAATTTAGAGGAATCACAGTCTTCTACATGTGATGTACAAAGGGTAAATAAATAAAAAGTAAGAAAAGTTTAGATATTTTAAATCTGTTGGTGTCGTCAGTCCACTGCAGTGTGCATTTTGAGAACTCTTCCCACGTCTATAATAAAATTATAAAACGAAAAATGTTCGGGTAACGGCCATCGACCAAAGGGTCGAACAACTCTGACAACTCTCCTTGACAGTTTGACCTTACTTTGATATTTTGATGAATATCCAATGGTAATATGCGATTTCGACGCAGTTCCACATTTGCCTCTATTTTCATAATCCTCAAAATGCTTCTCACACATTAATAATATACGAGGGTTGGGGCAGAAGTAATGGCAGGTACTTTTTGTCTAAAAGAAATGTTATCGGATCACACAATTTTTTGTCGTATGAATGAAATGCTGTACTAACATATGTTGACAACAACAAATAGCCATGTCTGACAACCTTCACACCCAAATCACTTGTCTGACAACCCCCGTGCGAAATGAAGTAACCCGTTTTGAGCAGCGTTCTTACACCAAGATATTTGATATTCAAGGAATAAATACCCGAGAATGTTACAGGATTGGTGGAACCTGTTGGGAATAATGCCTTTCCATACCGGACAGTCGCGGGATGGGCAGGAGAGTTTCTGCGAGGACGCGTAGCAACCAACGATCACGAACACTCGCGACAACCTGTGAATGTGCGGACCGATGTGACACGTGCGGTAGTCCAGCATGTGTCTTATCGGGCCTGAACGGAAAGCTTTCGGAATGTTGTAAAGTCATTTGTGTAATGTTTTGGAACATGAAATCAGTACAGTAATTTCAAATTCCTTAATAAATACGAGAAACATAGTTTTGGAGGATCGTTAAATGTCCCTGCACTTAATTCTTTCCCTTCATTAGATTTTGTCCTTTCATGTGTGCATTTAACTTTTTCCCAAACAAAACAGTTGCCATGACTTATACCCCAGCCCTCATATTTATTAATCAATAATAAGAAATTTAATGAATTATTAAGGAATAGATGGAAATTTAGTCTTAATGTAAGATTTTTGTATCATATCTGAGCAAGTATTATATTTTCCACTATTTTTTCAATATTTCAGTATTTTTCAGCATTTTTTGTATTGGTCCCAATTAAACCTAAAGCAGACATCGCTTACTTAAGAAATATTAAATTAAAATTGACTCAAGTGGCAAACTACTGGTAGTCAATAGCGTAAAGTAGATTATGAACAATTAACAGAAAGAAAATGCCGACGGAACCCACTTTCACCAACCCATAAGCGCGTTTCTGCCCATCGCAGGTGCTAACACCGCATAAAAATACAGCAAGAAGTCTGAGATGGGTGCGCAATCGCACCGCGGCGAAGCCTCCCGAAATAGAGCGCGGGCCTGGAATGCATAAGGAAGAGTCTGTGCGGGGGTGAGGGCGTGCGCGCACCAGTGGGGTCCGAGCGCGGGGGAGTGGAGGACGCTTCGAATCCGCTCTCTCGATGCAATGGCGGAAGCGGCCTCGCTGACCTTTCGACCTTTAAAGCGCGACCCCTCCCTCGCCTCGCCCCCTCGCCGGCCCCCCGGGAGCTTAGGGGTCCCGGAAATGTCGGGCTGGCGGGCAGCCGCGGGGGAGGGGGTGACCGGAAGAGCCCCAGGCCTGTTTGCAAACGTGCGGCGGTGGGCGAGCACGCGTTTTATCGTGGTGCGATCCCCCATCGCAGCCCCGGGCACGAGGGCTCCCTTCCCGGGCAAGGCGCTGGGGGGCATTGCCCTTTCATTTTTAAACAGGCTAGAGGAAGTTCGAGTGTCAGGTAGTTTTCTTGAATTGAAATTATTGAGGCAGAAATATTTGTTATTTAAAGAGAAAAAATCTGTTTTTGAAGAACATATTCCTGACAGCGAGGTGTTTGAGAATTCTGATTAGTAATGAGAAACTATTTACAGACTATTTCTCATTTGTTCTTCAAGTTGTTCCCACAAATTAAATTTTTCTGAGTGATTACACATTTCATTTGACGGTCTGATTTAAGTTTTTCTTGGGTAGATAAAATTTTCGTATATTTGTTTACTTATTAGAAATAAACGCCATTATTTTCTTGTCTTCAGTCACAGTACCAACCTCATGGATTTTAAAAATGGATTGTGGCTTGATTTGACCAACCTAACAGAAATAGTTTATTTTTGTAAACATGAACAATGAACACCTGAGAGCGGAAAGGCTCCTATTTATATTTTCAAACTTATAAGGCGCAATTTCGAGTTCATGCTGTCTTTGGCCTATGCGTTTATCGTAAATCATGCTTGACTAAGCCCAACGCATAATTTCCGACGCAATTCCAATTCAACTGAAAGTTCGCGGCCTAGGCTTTAAATAAAACATCACGTATATCCAAAATAAGAAATTAAATAATTATTTATTTATATTTATGTGATTCATCCCGTCTAAGCACATACTACCCAAAACTGAGTACCATTTGGCAACAGTATTTTCCGATAAATAAAAGTATTCCCTCGCGTATACTCGCGTACTGTCTCCATACGTATACTCGTGTTACGAGTACATTATGTGAAAAGCTTGGACAATAATTACACTAAGGAATACGATTTTTACCTCCAGGAAGATAGAATGCGCAACATACTCAATTTTATACGTAGATTACAATAAAAACGTCATATCACGTCACAGTTTCTAAATATACCGTTTCTTTATACCATATCATACCGTACTTTGCTATTAATGCAAATACTTTAAAATTGCACCTGTAAAATATGTAGAAACAATACGCACAAAATCTATTTAAAAATAAAATATTTGTTCAGTTCATCTATGCCACTTTCATGAGATATCGACAAATTAGATTAGCCTTTCTTCTTTCCTTTACCTTCTGTATTCGAAGATGGCCGTCTTTATTCTCTCGTCTGGTAGTCACGCTCAATTACGAGTAGATCTTAGTGGTCTTAGTAGGTGACAGTGGATGTTTTGAAAACAAGTCCCGTGCACCATCATATTTCTTTCTGCGCATCAGCCATCGAAAGGAATTATTTTAGCCCCTTACCTTATCGCAATTACACAAGTATCTAACTGTTGGGGTGGCAGATTCTGAGTAGTCGGTGACAGGCGGAACTGGACACACAGTATGCGTGAAGTTCGTGTCTGATTTGCGTGGGTCTCAAATATATTAATAGATTATAATTTTTTATAAAGTGAAATTTGACACATGATCTGTAGACTTGAATCGATTCGATAAAATGCAAATCATCATTTCACATTGAAAGTGTGCGAATCAACTCCATAATTTCTGATATATTTATGAAAGATTCATACCCAAACTTCAAAGAAAAAAATTCATTAAATTACAAAACGTGCGTATTCTTTATACTTTGGTTGCGGTTTTTGTGATCAGGACAAACCGTAGGCTGTTCATCAGGGTTGTGCCACCTGTACAACGAACCTTAAGTTGTGGTTGTATGGAAAGCTCAAATCATTGTCATTCGTTCTATCAATGTGGCGGGGAATACCGACAAACTATTTTAATTTCTGCATATTCTTGCACGAATATGCGTATTCCATTTTTCATTTGTTCTTACGTCATATGGGCATGCTCAAAACATTTTGTAGTAATATAATCGGAGTGACAATGTGGAAACTAGTATAGGATTTTGTTTATTTCAAATACTAAATATGTTTATATTTCTTCAACCTTGCGTGATATAAACTTTTTATAATGATGAATGAAAACTTTTTATAATGATATATTGAAATCAGCGTGATGGTTTCCTTTGAAATCTCTTACTTTCATTCTGGAGGAATGGAAAAAAATTGTTTGTACCCTAGTGTTATCTTCGTATATTTCTCGCTACTAAAGCTTTCAATTTTTGATAATTTATAATGCACGAAAATTGGCAAAATCTTTTTTCTACCCCTCCCCCCGCTTATGACGTCAGTAAAGCCCTACCATATGATTTTTGCATATATACATACAGGTCACCATTCAAAAGTTCAGTTTTCGTTCTATATAATATTTACGGACCATTGTTAGACATTTCCATTGATGTGCTGCATATTAGTCGTCAATCGGATGACAAAAACTAAAGAAAACTTACAAAAATTCTTAGATTGTTAATATATTCGATCAAATGATTTACTGTGCATGTCGCGTCGCGTACATTCCTTGTAAATAAACTTCAGTCAATTTTTGGGCTAATAATTTATGCGTAGAAAACAATACATTGTATTCTATCTCTTCAAATAACAGTAAGGATTATAAAATATACAGAGTGTAATTCAAAACATATTAATAGTAAACGAAAACTAATTCAATTTTTAAATATATTTCGAATAAAATGTAAACTAATCGGCAAAATACGGGGTACATAGTAAATGCAAATGCGTAGCTACAACAACATATACTTTCTCGCATTATTTGTAAAGGATAAGCAATATTACTACTGCATGTGTTTCAAAATAGCAAAAATTCTTTCTCCGCGCCGAGATGCGATATCAGATCCCTGAGGTTAACACGCAATGGGCTTTAAAGCTACACCACACAGTCCCTTAGCTGTACTCACATTTGCTGACGTTTAAAAAGTTATGTCCCGCCAATTATTTCTAACTTATACAATTTTCAAAAATTGAGAGAATTTACCGATGATGAGACTTGCAGAATTTTTAAGCGTTTATTCCTCTATCTAGGAAAAAAATTAAAGAAAAAATGTTCGGCCCTTTTTGAGAAAAAAGCTTTTTTTAATTGCCTTAACTTCAACTGCGGCATTATTTTAGGCGTCATTTACACAATTAGAAGGAAAAGTATAATCAATCAATTTGGGGCCATTTGTCAGAAAATGTAGAAAATATTGTTGAGGTTTCATGTAAAGTGCCCGATAAATTCAAAATATTCGTTTCAATCGCAAAGGGTATTGAATTTCTTTAAATACAACGAGTTTTTATGGTTTGCGACAAATGATGCTTTCTTTAAAAATACTGGCACATGAATCTCATATTCAATGACAATATTTATGTAGTTTTTTTTAAATTATTATTGCACAGGATGGAATCTCAGAAACAAATTTTTGACCTGAATTGCCCAAATGATGTTGCAAGAGTTCTACAAATGTTATCTGAGACGTAGATGAGGATGATGAGAAGAGGAAACTGTGATAGCTACTTGAAGATTTGCAGGCAATTTCCATTACTGCACATTGTGCTTTTGCATTACTGATGAATGTGACATAGGACATTCGGAGTATGGAAAATATTATAACTATTGTGTTCTATAGAATTTATTGTTTAGTCTATTTTCCATTCAGAATTTATTATTTTTCCATTTAGAATTTATTGCTGCAGAATGTTTCTTATAGTTTAAAACAAATGGATAATTGTTTCTTAGAATCTAAAAAAAATATACATAATGTTTTACATGATTTTACCAGCAAATTTGTATTTTTTTATTATTAAAAAAATAAAAAGAAGTTTACTTCTAGTTATTAAGTAAATCTTCAAAATACTAATGTACCCATGACCGAGTAGCGTAGCCTAGATGGCCGTAAATAGTACCTCGGCAGCTCCCGCATTCTCCCGTAGTGTGACGTGAGTGAAATATGTGTATGAGACACACACACACCCTCTACCTTGAATTTTGTAGTTGTAGGAAGTCACCGAAAAGATGCAAACTTTTGCAATATTCGAAAATTCAGAGTTAACCGTGAAAATTGATCCTACGCCACTTTTATAAGTGTATTTGATTCTATTCTTACAAGAAATTTGAAGAAAAAATTTGAGCCGTTTTTGAGAAAATTTTGAAAATGTCCAAAGAACTTCATGTAAAGTCTTCTTCTTCTTCTCCTTCAAGCATTAGACCGGTTGGTCCGTTGCGCCTCCTTGATCTAACCATCTTCTCCTGGGTCTACCAACGCTTCTTCTTCCTTTAGGAATGTACTGAAGCACTTGCTTTGGAATACGGTCGTCTTCCATTCTTTTCCATTGTTCTCTGTATTCCTTAATTTTTTCATTTAAGTTGTAAATTCCTATATTTTTTCGGATGGTCTCGTTTTTTAATCTGTCCATTCTTGTTACTCCCAGGATTGATCTTAAGAATCTCATCTCGGCTGCTTGAAGTCTACTGTGTGTTCTGGAGTTCATAGTCCAGTTTTCGCTTCCGTAAAGTCCGCAAGGCACTGCCATAACTTTATAAAACTTCAGCATTGTGTCTTTACGGACCTTTCCTTTGAGCGCTCTTTTGATGGTGCCACACATCATAATGAATCTTTCTATCTCCCTTACAATATAACTTCGCCGAGATATGATATGTCACATCCTAGAAATCTAAAGGTATTAACCTGTTCAAGAGTTTTGTTTTCTAATATGAATTTACATCTTAAAGGTTGTGAGCCTTGGAATGCCATGGATTTGGTTTTATTTGTAGATATACTTAGATTATATTGCTTTGTTATTTTATATAGTTCATATAGTGCCCTTTGCAGATTGTCTTCTTTATCTGCAACTAAAATCTGGTCGTCAGCAAACATAAAAGTTTTAATAAAATTTTTTCCTTTCAAATTGTCTTCTATATTAAGTTTCATGATCTCTTGTTTCCATTCTCTCACAGCATTGTCTAGATATAGATTCAAAAGTATAGGTGAAATACAACACCCTTGTCTGACCCCTTTATTAATATTTCCTTGGGCAATAATTCCAGATTTTAGTTTTAGGTTTATTTGTGTTCCTATGTATATATTTTGTATAACTTCGATCAAGTGCAATGGTATTCCTCTTTTTTCCATAATTTTCCAGTTTTCCTCTGTGTACACTATCGAATGCTTTACTGTAATCAATAAAGACTATGTGGGTCTTTAGGTTGTATTCTCTTCTTTTTTCTATTATTTGTTTTAATATAAAGATATTATCCGAGCAGGATCTTCCTTTCTGGAAACCTGTTTGTTCTTCAAGTAATATACTGTCTACAATGTTTCTCAGTCTATTTACTATTATCTTCCCGTATATTTTATATGCCGTATTTAGATGACTTATACCTCTATAATTTTCGCAGTCAGTTCTTGGTCCTCTTTTAAAAATGGGTATTACTACTGCTTTCTTCCATTCCATTGGTATTCTTTTTTGTTGCCAGCATCTAGAAGGAAATCTAGAAGCCTATACTTGGCTTCTTCTGGTAGATATTTGAATAGTTCTATATTTAAATTGTCTGAGCCAGGAGCTTTTTGGTTTTTACAACTTTGTAAGGCTTCTTGAAGTTCATTAAATTCTATTTTATCAATTTTTGATATACATCTGTTCTTTTCCTCCTCTTCATCAGTTACATCTTCTCCCTCTTCTTTTGTCCACAGATGTTTACAGAACTTCATCCATTCTTCTCTATCTAGAAGATCTAAATTTGCTGCGTCTTTTTCTTCTCTGTTTAGGTGTTTCATAATTTTGTAAGCAGTATACTGGCGACAACGTACATCTCTTTGTATGTTAGATATGTATCTTTCCCAGCTTTCTTTGTGTGCAGCTTTTACTATTTTTTTTGTTTCTCTTCTTTGTATTTTATATTCCTCCAATGTCTCAGGAGTTTTCGTCATGAGCCACTGTAGATATGACTCCTTCATGTAAAGTACCCCCAAAAATTAATGAATGTTTTTCAAAATCTCAGAGCTTCGTCTCAGACTAGATGGACAAGGGATTCCTTCAATTTGGAAAAAATCGTACGCATGGTTTAGGCGCGAGTGTTTTTCACATACACCGGACAGACAGACGGACGAACGGACGGACGTTTTGAAAAAACTAGAGTCCTTATAGACTAATAAAGGACGAGTCACATACAATGTTTTTTATTTCCAGTTTATCGCTTATTCAAAATAAACTTTTATCACTTCCATGAGTTAAGAAAAATTTGCGATTATTGTAGCTTTCTGTAGCATGGGTTGGTTGTACTGGATACTTTGTTTGTGATTAAAGAGTTGAATGCTTTTTCTGGTAATGCAAGCTGATTGAAAAAATAATCTAAGAATTTCGAAGGTTCAGCTGATATTTTCGTGCCAACTATATATTCTGGAGGCAGCAGACGATGCAAGATATAGTTTGATGCCTTCTAAATCTGTAACCACTTATGAAAAAGCTTATGATATATTTTGTGATTGACGAACGAAAAGGAATTTTTGAGGCGTTAACGAGGAGATTATGCTAGCATTTTTGAACGAACGATCCAAAGCATTAAAAGCAACTAGTCTCTAGTCACACTTCAGTATGCTGAAAAAATGTATAAAAATACATCAGAAGACTGAGTAATCACGTAAGTTATTCATTCCCTACAATTTGAAAAAATAGTAAATACTGAAGACTAATTATTTAAAATTTATTTGAATATGCTATTATAAAGTTATTGAATATTTGAAGAAAAACTCAACGCTAATTACAAGCCTAAAAAATTAAACGAGCAAGTATTTAAGTTCTTACAAGAGGCTAACGATCATATATATCTGCTTCTGAAGGTCATTCTTGTTTTTGGAGTATTTGATGTTTGCCGGGGTTAAGAACTAGCAGACTTCACCGTGAAAAATATACAAGAGAAAGGAATATACTACCGGGTACATATTCCTCTGAAATTTGTTTACATTTATTCCCAAAATTTGTGTTTTGTGTCAAAGTCATATTTATCCCAAGATTTACGAGCACTGATAAAATCTAAACCCGAAAGTCCGTTAAAAATGTTAATTATTTTTAATGGACTGTCGAGCATTTTAATGTCCGTTGCTACGGACGCATTCTTAAAGCGTTGTTTAGATGGTTGGTTGCTAAGGATCTAAGTGCATGTTTACCAAGGTAAATTAAAAAAAACCACTTTTTTTTTGTATAAGGGGACCCCAGAACGTGTATTTCCGTTGAAATCTCGAAATCGAGTTTCCGCTGCATTACGTAACTTTCCCTGTACTACGTATATTACTCCGTATATACGAGGGTAATCCCAAAAGTAAGGTCTCCTATATTTTTATAAGTACAAAACTCTGTTTCTGTGGCAGTTGGTCACACTGATACGAAGAGTGGTTCCCGCCCTGTGTGTGAAGATGCGCACGCAGCGCTGAGGCGCTCAGTCTCGGCTTGGGAGCCGTTGACAACGAAGCTCCCGTTGGATGTTACCGCCAAGTGCGAATTGCGCGCAGTTATTCGGTTTTTGAAGGCAAAGGGCACTGCGACTCAAACGGGCAATTCAGAACCGGAGAAGAGGAATGTTGAGCAAGGGCGTACACATTCTCTATGACAACGTTCGCCCACACGTCGCTCGGCAAACAGTTGCTCTCCTGCAACAGTTTCCGTGGAACATAATCACCCACCCACCCTATAGTGCCGACTTGGCGCCCAGTGACTATCACCTGTTCCCTAAGTTGAAAGAACATTTGGCCGGAAAGCGATTCAGGTCCGACGACGAAGTGAAAGAAGAGATGCAGAACTTTCTGAACAGCATGGCGGCGAGTTGGTATGACATGGGCATAAAAAAAACTGTCACAGCATCAACAAAAATGCATCGACAGAAATGGCGATTATGTCGAAAAATAGATAAATGTTCAAGGTGTAAACTGATGTAAACCATTGTGGAAACAAACAGGTCTATGTACTTACGAAAAATAGGAGACCTTACTTTTGGGATTACCTTCGTATGTCTGTATTCGCGAATGAAAAAATAGAGTTGTGAAACTGGTGAGTCTGAGGGACAAGACCAACGGATTTTTAGATGAAATTAGGGGGTGGAATGTGCCAGCTTGGGGGAAACCTGGGTTGAAGTTGCCCAAACTCTGTAAGTGGACAATAGTGTGCCAGCTTGGGGAAAACCTGGGTTGAAGTTGCCCAAACGCTGTAAGTGGACAATAGAGTAATACTGGCAGAGAAAGTAACAGAGAGTAAAAGTGAGGGAATATTATGGCATATGAGGAAAGTACTGACAAGTGGAAAGGGTGAAGGATGATGATGATGATGATGTTGATGAAATGAAATGAAGAAGAAATGAAAGAAGAGTGGAATAGGAGGGTGATAATTTACGTGTATGTGTGATCTTTTTTTACAGTTTGCGTTAGAGAGGGGCAGAAAAATATTTGAATGGATTAAGAGAAGACTGTTTCAGAGTGTAGTAGGTCCTAGATCAGAAAGTGATACCAGAGGAATGGAAAGAAGGGAATTTGTAGCGTTTTATAAGAATGGAATTAAGAATACAGCCTAGAATCACGGAGATATGATACTGGCGCCTTCTTGATATAAAGTATGATTGAAGATATTAAGAAATAAATTAGAAATATAGGTATTAAAGAAAAAGGAACCAATACCCATAAGCTAAGATGTCGAAAATAATTAGGGTAATGAAGAACTTGCATATTTGAATTATGTTGTATGGGTTAAAGGAAAAGATAAAGGAGAAAAGAGAAGTTAGTGGAAAGGTTTTGTTGATTTTAATTTTGCGAAACGTGATTTTGTTTACGCAGTCTTTGAAAGAGTAGTTATGGAATATTATTAGTGAAATAGGAGTAAAGGGGAAACTAATAAATTGTATGAGGGTGATTTATAAGGAGATATACTCTAAAGTTAATATTGATAAGGGTAAGTGGATAATTTTGGATTAAGAAGGGTGTAAGATAGGGGTGCCCCCTCCTGCTCAATATTTACATTGCTGTTCGGAGGAAAGGGCAGAGTGGAAAAGTTAGGTTGGAAAAAATTCATGGTGATTCGCCTATGTGTACCGTTTGGTATTGATGAAAGAAAAAAAGGTAGAGTTAGGAAATACTAGATGATTGCAGGCAACTTCTTAGAACTGAATGTTCAGAAAAATCACGTAATGGAGGTAAAATCACGGGAGTAAAATCACGTAAATAAGGCTGGAAAGAGTTAATTTGAGAAGATAAAATGGGAAGGTAAAACGATAAAGAAGGTTAAGGAGTTTTAATATTTGGATTTTTGGTTCAAAAGGGCAAGTGGGAGGGGGAAACATGTTGAGGAGAAGTGTAAAAATGTTTATGATAATTATGAGTAGGGCCCGGATAATTATGTAATTACATATTTTCCTAAGGTAACTCTAGCAAGTCGAATCAACGATATATTCACGTTTCACATCGATTAGTGGCCAAAAACATTTAGTTTTTAGTACATATATTTACATATTTTGCCCGAAATTACATATATTTACATATTTTACTCTAATGAACATATTTTTACATATTACTGAATTTTTCCATTATCCTACATTTAAAAAAATTAATTATTTATTTTTCCTATCTGTTTTTGACAAAGAATCATCCAAACAAACAATTTAGCAATGTCAAACATTTTTTCTGTAGCCTCCTCTCTAAAATGAAGCTATTATTACGAGCTGAAATGAGTGTATCCATGAATGCCAACGGTATTGGAAGTAAAAGGGGAAGGCGACGATGCAATCCATAGCTTCTGTTCTGTTAGTTTTCAGCGCGAGTATCGCGGAGAACAGAAAGGAAGTTTGATTTGTGAAAATGATATTTTTAGCAGGCGATATCGCGCACCCACTTCGCATATTTTTGAGGTCTCCTTTGACCTTGATACCCTTTACCAGAAACCTACGCACCAGTTCAAGAAGGGCCGTTGATATTTTTCTTTCCCTGATTTTTACATGTCCCTCTAGCGTTGTTCGTAAATTGTCTTTCGACCGAAAATTTGAAGTAAAATCTCCCCATGGAACTGATGTGCAAGGAAATCATATTGGCAAGATTGTGATAGGTTTAATGAACATTTAAAAGTGTCAGTCTTATTTTGTTAACTTGTCAAGTGTTACCCAAATGCAACCATCAAACTATTACAAAACTTTTTAACGATACAACGGGATTTTTGTGGCTTAATGAAGTTAAACATAATGTCTTCCTTCCGGTACTAGTGCAGCGCCGTACATGTGCAAGGTAGCAGAAGCCCTGCAGATATTGTTGCAAAATTACTACTTCTAACCTATCTTGTGCGTGCGTTGTGTTTGCAGGGCTGATTAGATCTCAGTTTGATAAAGCTGACGCATTGATTTCCAATACAAAAAGGATTAACGAGATGGGGCGCGTGGATTGAAGCTATGAGCTACAATACTCAAAATTTTGATTTTATAATACAAGTTATACATCAATTTGATTCTGAAGCTACAGCAGCTATAGGCATATCGAAGCAATTGTTTGATACTCAAAAGCTGAACAACTACATTGCCCCCATTTTCAATAAGCACTACAATTCCCTGGAACATCTTTGTAAACATCTTCCCTGAAACTTTCTGGTAGCTTTGAAATTACCCAATCAGCAGTCGCTTCTTTAAAAAACTGTTCATTTATCATTTGAGGGTCAATAGGGGGATCTAATGAAGAAAAAGAGGTCTTTCGTTCTGGAGAAAAACCCAGGATTCGAAACAATTTAGTGCAGTGCTGTGAAGGGACAATTCCGTCGCACTGGATCCAGAAAACACGGAGAAGAATAGAAAGTGTATTTGACATTCATATTTCGATATGTTTTTAAACAAATCCTTCATATTTTTAAAGTCAAAATGCAATTCGTCACGTCTCCTTGAAATTCTTTTTCTTTTGAGACCTCATGTATAAAGATTGGTTGCGTGTTAGAGCCACAAAGGGAAGGTATAAAACTGAAATAATATCGGAGATGATATGTGTTTCTTATAGATACGAAGATCGTTGTAAATAATAGGATTATGAGAACTATAATGTTCAATTCTGGTCTTTATATTAAGTACCCAGAACAATATATTCTAAGATAAAGGTATTTTAATAAAAAATAATTGATATAAAGACACTTAATGTTACATATTTCATACTTTTGAGTACATATTTCTGTATATTATAATACATATATATGTATATATTTTCCCAATTTTTAGTACATAATTATCCGGGCCCTAATTATGAGACATATATGGGGAATAGAAGAAAGAGTTGAGAGGAGTGAGGGAATATACGAAGGCTTTCAAGATATTTATAAATTCAAACTTGATATGGAGAGATAGGATTGGGATTGTAGAGATTTGGGATTGGAGAGATAGGACCGGAATAGGGAGAATCCATTTGTACAACAGAAGCCGATGCAGGATGCATATATTTTCGGAATATTCGTTGTGAAAACGGACTGCAAGAATTCGAGGCTCGAAAACCACGAATGAGAAACGAAGAGAGATTGGAGAAAGTAGATTGAATATGTTAACTAGAAGTGCATTGGAGAGATAAAGAAAAGAAATAGAATAAACATGTCAGGTTGGGAAACAGTTTAGAATTAATTTTAGACGATTGGCTAGGGAAAATGTGAGGCGATTCAGTGAGAAGGGAACTGAAATGTGTTGGCAGCTGATAAGGTTATTCAGGAGGAGGTAGATATTAGTAAGAGATTAAATATTGGTATTTAGTTAGTGACACTAGATATAATGATGTATAAAAATGCTTCTCCATGTTGAGTTACCGGAGTATTTGAGAAAGAAAGGATATGCTACGGGAAACAGAAGTAAAGCTAGAAATATTCTAAGTAATTGATTAAAAGCTAACATACAAACTGGTTGAAAGAAGAAAGTAGAGTATGTAGAATTTGTGGGGTGGGGGAAGGTAATTGGGAACACGTGTTGGAGAAAGATGAGGAAGCAGGAGAGAATCATTGAGAGTGAGAAGTACAGGAAAACATTAAAAGCATTTAAGTAGCATCTAGAATAGGTGTTGAGTACGTGGAGAACGACAGTAGAAGGAAAATGAGGATGTGAATTTCATGTAAAAGCGAATACAACTAAGATGTTCATGTAGAATTATTAATACTAGAGTAAGGTTCCTCAAAGCAAAAGTCTTGTTCAGAAGTATCTCCATAGACTCGTGAAAACAAGTGTAATGCTAAGACGTGTGTTAGTGGTTAGGTGGGAGGAATTGTTTAGTTAAGATATGTATTGAACAGCACAGTCACTGTAATAAGGAATAAGGAAGTCAAATGTTCCCGTTAGAAGTTAGCAAAATGGACTTGGACATATAATAAATTTGAATGTTTCATATATGGTATTAACTCAAATACATACCGGAAACAATGGTTAACATTGCAAGATCAGATGTGTCTAAAGAGAAAGCCAACAGTATTTTCAACAAGTTTCTTTAATTCTCAATGTCAATGATCACCAATGCGATTTTTCGACTTGTGCATGTGACAGCATTACATAGTCTAAATGCTTGTTCTTAATTTATCAGACATTTTAAAGGTTTCATTTTCTTCAATGTAAAAATTGATGGCCCAACGTTAGTGTATATGTTCTTGCATTTATCGTGTATCTGGTAGTAAAATGTAAGTTAAGAAACCTCTATATAGCGTCAACATTGCTTTAATAAGTACACACTAGCAGAACATCAAAAGTAAAGGTCCAATAACCCATATATTGTTATTCCAAATGGGACCAAATCCTAGAGCGGAAGCACTGATCTCACTATTTCGATGAATGATCGATATCAAACACCTGAGAAGCAATATTTACATCAGTGGATCATGAAATCTACACCTATGTCTTTGACCTTCGTTCATAGCCGGCACCTAGACAGATCAAAACGTTATAATGGATTGTTCTTCAAAGGAAGTTTTCTAAAAAAAATTGAAAATTTGAAATGCGTCACGAACATTATTCTTCTCCGCATTAAGATCAAACACGACTGAGAATTATGTATTGCATTCTTGTTTTTATTTGCATTCATTATTTAATATTTTTATGTATATAAAAACAAGAAATAATCTAGTGTTTTGCTTTACTGAGTGTCTAAGTTATTTGTTAATAATGAATTTAAAGAATATGCATTAAAGGAATGTACTAAAGATAATATAAGATATGATATTTAGTAATAAAAATCCACCAACAAAATGATGACGGTGTACTTTCTTTCACCAAAATACACATATCTTCAAATAGAAACTTGTTGTTACATATATACAACTGCATTTGCATGTTCAATTTGAATAGGTTTTTTAATCTTAAAATTGACTGCATAGCTTACAATGCAGTCAATTATTTCCCTTAGGTCATTTCAACTTATTGAGCTTGAAAAACGTTAAAACACGGTAATAAGTTATTATCGCACAACATGAAATAGATGTAATTTGTAATCGACTTACCCACGAAATGCCAGTAATAGTTTCCCGTCTTCCCCGACACGCTAGAATGTTCTATTTGTAAAGAGTAAATAATTATTTCTCATTAATTTGAAATGTATGTAAAATCTATATTACTATGTGAAATATATCTCAAAATGTCATGAGTACGACAGAATTGAGAGAAAATTGTATTCTGACTTGAAAAGCGAGAAATGGGTGTGGAATAAAATAGGAATCTGTGTGCAGTAGAGCTGCTGTTGAACGTAAAGAATACTTGCCAAGCAGCGACGCGAACACCATGACGAAACAGGTGCCCAGATACACGTCGATGGACTTGACGTACGAGATTTTGGGCAGCGCCGCGTTTGTCGACGACATGAGCGTCGTCATGGTGAGCACAGTGGTGACGCCGAGCGCGACTCGCGCGGGCGTGGCGTTGCGGTTGAGCCAGAAGCTCACCCACGAGATGATGACGATGAGCCCCGACGGGATGTAGATCTGGATGAGGTAGTAGCCCATGGATCGTACGAACTGGATCTCGCACGCCAGCCGCGAGTAGTTTCCTGCAACGAAGCGGCGGTCTGCAGAGGGCCGGCCCGCACGCACGCCCCACCCCCCATCCCCCAACCCCTCCCATCCTTCAGCATTCCCCTCCCTGGCTGCCGCCGCCCTCGGGGCCGCGAACTTCCTCACTACCAGCTCGTCTTACTTAAACTTTGCTTACTTTACACTTATGAATGGTTGTTCAGATTTAATGATTTATATAGTATTGTTGAATTGAATAATTAAATGATTAAAGCATGGATTATTTAACAAACTTGCAAAGGAATACTTTGTAATGAGGATAGCATCAAAGACAACATAGTACATAAAATAGTTGCATTGGAATATTTTCTAGATTAATTATATCTTTCTGTCGAATTCGAATTTTAGTTCGGATAACGTTTTCAAAAATTCTACATTTTACGTGACTCGTCAACAAATAATTTTTAATAGTTTAAAATAATAAAACATATTTTATTTAATAAGAATGCACAAATATTAATTTTAACGCTGGCAAGATCTGTTAAAATAAATATTCAATTCTTATGTAGCATTCATTTAGAAATTTCGGCACCAAAATATCATAATACATGTTCAACAATGACATTAGCACATGGTGAAGGCTGTAAAACGGCAGTTACACGTCATCGAAGCTAGTGGCGGTCACGTAAAGTGCAGAAGGCGCGTGCGGCGGGGGCGGCGCAGAGGGCGGCGGCGGCGGCAGCGGCGGCAGCGGCCGGGCGCGCGCGCGTCGCCGCGGGCGAGGCGGGCGAGGCGGGCGCGCCGGGTCGCCGCGCCTTCGCGTCTACTCTAGGGGTGCGCGCCGGGGGCGAGGGCCAGCGCCGGGGGACGCCGCCCGCAGGCTGTGGGGGGAGGGCCAGCTGCCGGCTCCGGAGAGACGGACGGGGCGGAGCGTCCGTCTGGGAAGAGAGGCATCCGCCGCGGCGTGACGCGGCGCGGGGCGGGGCGGGGCGGCGCGAGGCGGCGAGAGGCGGCGCGGGACGCGGGCGCGGTCGAGGCGCGAGGCGGGGAGCGCGGGGTGAGCCTTCGCGGTGGTCTTCCGGACGATGGGGGATGAGCAATGTATACCGCGTCCACATTCAGTCGTTAACAGGAGTCATTCTTAATTTTTTTAATTAATGAAATTGGAACATTTTCCCGCCGAAGAAAAAAAGTACTCTTCTATGTTTTTTTTTATTTTTTTACGTAAGTGAATTAAGTATTATTTTGACTTAAAAAAAAGGCACGGAATTTTGTGAATGATTACTCGTTAAGTTCGGCAGGCCCATGCCTACGAGATGCAAAATAAAGTAAGATCGAAATATTAAATTAGATTACGCTTTGGGTTTTCCGTCTTTATGTTCCAATGATATATTCACTCTCTGATTTTTATATTCCTAAATAGAGCTGCAGGAAACACAAACAATGAAGTGTGATATACGTAAAATGGCACGCCTATGTCAAAAAGTATTTTAATGTTAAATATGTGTTGGATAAGTTAGTTTCTTCCTAAAAGTACTTTCTACTTATTATCCTGGAAAAATATATGACTTGCAACTTACTGGACTATCTCGAACAATATTCAGTAAAAAAACACATTTTACCATTTTTGAAGATCCAATTTAGGGTGTATCAGAAAGCAGGGATTATCGTCAGTCTTTTTTATAGAGGCTTCCATCTTGCAAACTTGAATCTTTCACAATTTGTTTCTCTGAAAACTTAAAAAATATATTTCTAATTCGGTAATGTGTGCATAATGTTTTGCGAGATTCTCCAAAATAAGTAATTTTTCTAGTGTGCTTGAAGGAAAAAAAATAGGATTTAGTCCAAATGTTATATTTTATACATTTTTGAGGAAAAATGTTACGTATGACATGTCATTTGAAGGCAGTCCAGTAATGACATGATTGTTTATATTCATATTTTTATTGGTATATAATCGCAAAAATACAAAGTTTCAAAATATCTTAGTTTGTATTGAAGAAGAAAAATTATATAATAAAAAATATTTCCATTCTCAAAGCTAACGTTTTTAAACGAGACATATTTATATCCCCCAAAAAACAATATTAATGTAATGAGAAGTTTATCTCTGACATGCAGAAAATTCCACATCCTGTCATTTCCTTCCCTCTGTTTCATCGCCCGTTTGAGAAAAGCTACATGCTTTATGCTTATCGCGTATACATAAGTAGGCATGGGTTTTGGACAAAAAGCCTCGAAAATCTATGCCCAGTCGGCAACTAATCTTAAGAGTAAGTACTTCATGGCAAAGCAGAGGTAATTTCTATAAAAAATATTGACGATTTTATCTTACCTTCTGATCCTCCCTTGACGAAAAGGTTTGTTTTGGACGGGTTACATCCCATCTGCGAAAATATAGATCTTAAGAAAGCATGAGTAACTGCGCTAACCGTTGAGGCAGCCTGCGATCTCCGTACGCGCGGAAGGGCGCCGGGCGAGGGGCGAAGGCGGCGGCGGCGGCGGCAGCGACCGGATGCGCTTCGAATCGGACATGCACTTGCGCGGGCGGCCCCGTCTACGGATTACTGCAACTAGCTACGGCCGCCTATCCAGCATCTCTAGCATGCAGCTCTATGAAGAGACAGACTAGTAGTAGTAACAATAGTAGTATAGTAAGTAGTAGAGTAGACAGTGAAGTCAGCGCCGGAGGTGGGCTCGCTGCTGCTGCTAGGGCGGGCGGGCTGACGGGCGAAAGGTGACGCCGGGCGGCGGGAGCGGGGACGGGGAGGCGGAGGTGGCGGAGGCGGCGGGGGCGGCGGGGGCGGCGGGGGCGGCGGGGGCGGCGGGAGCGGCGGCGGCGGTGCGAGTTCGGTCGACCTGCGCTCCTTACCTGAGGCCCCGAGCCTCCTCTGCGCTCGACTTGCTCTCCAAATGTTTAAGATGCAGCCGCTTAACTTTTCGGATCACACAGTTCCAGACAATACCATGGCTCATTTTAATATTTACGTTCACCAGAAAATTTGTGAATCCAATACTCAGAATGATCTTTTCTATTGTATATTGAGCTGAACATTTTGTAAATTTGAGTCAATATTTCTAAAAGATAAATAAAACTAATTCATTGTTTGGCAATGCGTGGAATCTAGAAACCGTACTGAATTTCTCCAAGTGGCTTGGAAAGCATTGAGGAAACGTCCTTGTATCGGGCTGTTCATAACAGTCAATGAAAGCGAATGAGAAATGCGACAACGGCAATGAGCGCCCGAGGCGGAGCGGCAGAGGCGGCGGGGACGGGGGAGAGCGGGGGCAGCGCGGCTCTCCCTGGCGCCGGCCGAGCGAACCTCGAGCCGAGAGGCTGGGGGGCGGCGGCGGGCGGCGGCTGGCGGCGGCTGGGGGGCGGGGGCGGGGGCGGAGACAAGTCGGCCGGCAGCTGGCGGGGAGCCGGGGCCAAGCGCTGCTGCTGCTCTACCCGCGCAAGCCATGCTGCGCGCGCCGTGGCTCGGCGCAGTGAAGAAGAAACAGACAGAGAGCAGTGCCTGCGGGGCGGCGGGAGAAGCCGGGAGGGGCTCGGCTGGGAGCAAGGAGAACGGACACGGAGGAGCGGAATGGTTCTGAGCTGAATTGAACGAACGTGCTAGGAAAGGGGCGGGGTAGCGTAGCATGGGACAGAGCAGGGGCGGTCCAGACTGGGCGAAAAAGGCTGCAGTTTACGTGAATGATAGGTCTGAACGAGAGGGAATGGATGTTGGTGAAAAAAGTAGGGTAGGTTATCATGAAACGAAGAAGGCCGAACCAATAATAAGATAATAATGAAAAAAATTAGAGTAAGATATTAACTTGCAAAATATGGTGATGATGATAAGATACCGTGAGAAAAGGAATGAATGCTTGAGTGACCTGCAAAACACGCAACAGTGACCAATAATAAACTTAAAAATTGTTCTTTTAAAGCTCTCAGTTTATTTCAAATTGTTTAGAAAATAGATATAAGTACAAATAAATAAATAAATATTGAATAATAAAAGTGTAAAATAATGTGTTCACATTAAAAATATAAAAAATGCAGAAGCTACGTAGGAAAATAGAGATTTCAATAGCTGCATAAAAAACAAACAAATAATGGAAGATAAACTTTTTGTTAGAGAAAATTATATAATGTAAAATAGCGAGAATAAGAAAAGTAAAAATAATACTAATATACAATTATGAATCAGAATTGTATAATGAATAGGGAATGTATTTGGAAAGTTGAAAAGGAAAATGTCATAGAAACCAAAAACTAATTTTAAGGCAGACTCTGAAGCTAGAATTGAAAACGAATACATCGGACATGGCTTCTTTGCTTATAAATATGTTGACGACCGTTCACATTCGACACGGAGGAAGAATTAACATGGTCATCAATTCCTTACGTAACATGCACATCATTATCTTCGCCCTTCTTTGCATCTTGAGGGAGTACACATAGAATTACGTCCAGCATTAATCGTCTAAGACATGCTCATCTAGATCATTGAGTTCAATTACCAAATTTTACATATTTGTTAATAATGTTTTCAGAAAAGCCAGGACGCGCCACATAATCGGAAAAATGCTTGACATTCATTTGCGTATAAATTAGAATTTACAACCCGCAATAAATTCCTTACCATTCATTTTATCTCTCTAATTTTCGCATGCGAATTTCTTGAACGGCAGGCTCCATGCACAGCTATGAGCATTATCCTATGCATTCAGGCGGTCTTTATCTATTCCTCTTAATCTATCTAAAGGCCGAATAATGCTTCAGTAGCAAGAAAACTTGCTCATAAAATTCCGAAGGTCGGAGAAGGCAAATCGCAATAGTATAGGGGGAAAAGCAATATAACTCAGGGCATAAGGGAAATTCCAAGAAAATCTGAGAGTCAGAAGAAAAATAAACTTGATTAAAAAAAGTTTTAAAAAAATAAAGCGTTTAAAGAAACAGAAGTAATCAATGTGAATGATGAAAAGGAAAATAACCAAATGATGAAAGCGGTAGGCTTAAAAAGGATGCAACTAATCTAGGGGAAGCACTGTATGAAAAAAATGAGCTTTGAGGTAGGACACTGTGTGTTTTGGGGGTGGGGGGAGGGAGGGGGCGAGGGAAGGGCAGAGGTCCGGAGGGCCTGCGCCCCCGGGGCGTCAAGCGAGGCAAGCGGAAGCCGGTGCGACTGAGGACGGGGCTTGGGCGCCGGCCCCGGGAGAAACACATGCAAGCGAGGCCTTTCTGTCAACTGCCCTCTACTCAACATCGTGCACTAGATTTTTTTCTAAAATGCTCCAGCAAAAATTGATTTGAGAAAAAAATCTTAGGATTATGATGCATTCGATTCTAAGAAACTTCTCTACTAATGGTTAATATATATGAAACTGCAAAGATACTGCTGAATCCCGTTGTAAAGGAATCCGGTTTATAAAGAACCTACGGCTAGAGAGCAAACTGAAACTGTCTGGGACTAGACTGAAAATACGTACCATGCATGTCCCCCGCTGAATGCGAGAAAAAACAAACGCACGCAAACGCAATAGGCGCTAAGGCGCGCCGCCATGCGGCCTGCGCCCGCGGGCGAGCAGGCGTACCAACCACCCCGCAGCAAGTGTCCCTGCAGGTTCGTTATAACCGGATTTCATTAGTCAAGGTTTCAAAGTACGGGACTCCGTGTGGCTGTAGCAATAAAGTCCACATGGCGCGGCCGGCGATGGCGCGGAAGGCGCGCTGGGGTGGGGGGGGGTTGGGGGGGAAGCGCGGCGCGGGTGGCTGGGGGGCCTCGGGACCCCCGAGGGGGCTCGCAGCGCAGGGGGCGGGCACGAGCGCGGGGGAGGGGTGGGGCAGGGGCGTGGGCGGGGCAAGGGGCGTCGCAGTGGCGGTTCGACGAGGGGTCACTCCTTCTCCCTGATGATATGTTTGTAACTGGTAAGATGCAGGTTTGTTGCCTGCGGGCATAGGGCAGTTGACAAAAATACCATCCCAGCAACAACTACTACCTCGAGAGTACTTTGAAACAGATTTAGGATCGACACATCTGGTACTATCAGGTTTAGTCATTTTTTTGAGCCAAATGTTAGTCGCCTTATTGAGACCTTTGAAAAAAGTATTGTCTTTCAGAAAATGTCGAAAAATAGAAATATTTTTATTACGTTAAATAGGGAAAAACGTTAACTTGACGTTTTGTTTAAAAATAATTACAAATAAATAGCTCTATGTTACATTTAAATATATTTCTATTTGAATTTAATCATTGAACTGGGAGGAGTGTAACGTTTTTGAAAAGTCGAAAGGCGAACCAGCATATGCTCTGACCAATTGTGATATTACTTTAGTGCATGCTTCTTTAAATGTAAATGTGTATGAGAGTACTGTTATCGCTCTGAGCAAGGAAACATGACTGTTCTGGCTGTGCTATGCTCACGTGTGGCGTCTGCGCTTCTCGGTACCTGTGGTGAGACTTATTTCCATAGCCCTCTGACGGTGCCCCAATACTTTGAATTGCGGCAGGGACACTTCGTTTGAGACCCCGACCGAGTTGGGCCCCTCGTTCCACTTATAGCGGATGTCTCTCATAGTATAACCAACTGAGAGAAAACAAGGAAGAGAGAGCGGTGCAAAACTTACGGCAGAACAAGAAAGAGATAGAAGAGAGAGAGAAAGAGAGAGATAGAGATAGAGAGATAGATACACACAGCAGACACTGAGGCGGCGAGAGTCTCGGCGCAGGCGCAGGCTTCTCCTGCTGTTGCTGCTGCGTCTCGGGTGCAAGTTCACACACAACACTCACGGAGGCCGCGCGCCGGCCGCGGCCGCGGCGCGGGCGGGCGGCGGGGGCGAGGGCGGAGGCGGGGCGGGGCGGGGCGGGTGGTAGGGCGGGGCGCACGGAGCGTCTCGGGGGCTATCGGGCGGCGACAAATTCGCCGTGGGTGGAGCCGCAACGGGGCGGCGGCGGCGAAGGCCGCGAGGGGGCCGCGGGGAGGGGGCGGGGGAGAACGGGGCGGGGAGGGGCGGGGCGGGGCGGCGCGACGCAGCCGCGTCCGTCGGCTGGCGCGCGGCCTCGCAGACACTCGGAGATTAGATGGTGGGACTCTACCTGTGGACAGGTTAATTTCGGTCGCCCTCTGCCTATGCCCGAGGACACGGAACTGAGGCAGCTGAACTTCGTTGGAGATACCTACTGATTTAGTCCCGGCGTGCCATTTGTATCGAATATCGCGCATTGTGTATCCAACTGCGAGTAGACAGAAAAGAAAAAGAGAGAGACACAGAGGGTTGTAAAATCATCAATCTCATGTTTCCGCTTTTGGTTCTTAAAAAGGGGCTTAAAAGTTCATTCCTAGAATTAAATAGGTTCATACAGCTAAATAAAAATCCAATGCAATTAGAGCTTTGCTTTTAAAATTAACTCTATCACAAATCTTTTCTTTTCTTTCTACCATTCAATCTACAAAAATTCAATAATGATGATAATAATAGAATTAAATATAATAAGAATAATGATAATAATAATAATAATATAAAGTGGGAATGGAGAAAGAAATGAGGAGAGACAACGTAACACTAGCGGCGCGCGGACCTGCGGGCGGCGCTGGGCCGGCGAGGGGCTGCGCGGAGGGGACGCGACGCGCCAGACTGCAGGGGCCTCTCCCACCTCCCGCTGCAGGCCCACACTCCACACACAACACAAACACATGCTGCAAGACCGGTGCCAAGACAGGTTCATTGCATTTCTAGGGTGACGGGTACTCAATAGAAAAGCCTTGACTGCGCAACCTCCGAAAACATGGGGTAGAATTTTCCCATTGAATCCACTAACTCTCGTTGTCAACTATATAGAAAAGTTTGCAATTATTTATCTCATATCTTTATTTTAGTACAATAAAATATTTTTATCAATTGACATATTTTTCCCCTTCGACAGAAGTTTAAGTAATCTCTAATGTTACGTCATCTTAATTCAAAGCACAAAAATGATTTAAATTTCTTTCAAAACGTACTCTGTTTAAGGAGGACATGAAGGGGATAACTCCCTCTATTTAAGCGTTATGAGAGTTATTTTGGAACCGGAACAAAGTAACGTTCGGTTGTTTCGTCACTGCAGTCTGTGCTTCGTCTCCCAGCGCAGCAGCCGCCCTCGGTGGCAGGGCCCCTCGGCACGGCGAGCGGCCGCCGCTGTCGCCCCTCCGCGGCCCCCGCCACCCCGCCCCGCCCCGCGGGCGAGTGCGCGGGCGGCGGCGGCGGGGAGGGCGAGCGCGGCGGCCGCGGCCGTCGCTTGCGAACACGCACGCGCACGCGCGCACTGTACAGCGCCGGCTGGTTCCACGGAGGCAAGCGCGCGCGCCTCGCCGCCGCCGCCCACGCGCGAGCGGCCGGCCGGCCGGCCGGCGAGCAGGCCGAGAGCGCCACCTTCATGGAACAGCCGTGGACACGTCACACACCAACACGCAAAGCTACAAGCGTTCTTTCTAGGACCCAGGACTCAGACGAACAAACCAACTCAACAACAACAAACAATAACAAAAGATATAACAAAAAAAAAGATAACGAACGAAAGGGAGAACGAAAACACGCAGAAAACGCAAGAAACTCCAACTGCATGCAGGTGATAGGAGGGGACGAAACAGGGCGGGAGGGGCCGGGCGGTCGCCTGCCCGCCCCCGCGCGCCGCGCCCCGCCCCGCCCGGCGGCTGGGCGCTGGTCGGCTGCCGCCTCGGGGACCTCTTCGGCCGCTGGGGGGGCTGCGCGGGGCGGGCGGGGCCGGCGGCGGGCGGGCGGCGAGCGGACGGCCGGCACCGGCGCTACAGTAGATGCACAATGCAAAAGTGGGCTCAGTAGGCGCCCAGTAGGCGGAGCCACCCGTGGCAAGTTCCGGCTTGTTTTCCGGGATCTCGTTTGACTGGCTTCACGTGGTCACACACGTCTGCGGTGCTTGGTGCACAGAGAGTGGTGTGCAGCGGATTGAGAGAGAGAGCTGCTGTCTGTTTTACTTTGCTTGCTTTGGTAGAAAACGAGTCCTCCTTCCCCGGGCACGACGCTTAGTGCTGTTTTTGAGAAGGAGACCGAAATTAATTCAAAAATAACAGAAACACAATATTGACACAGGAAATATACAATATACACAACCAGGGACAATGTTCTACTGAAACATATATAATATATATACAATGATTGTCAGTAATTCTTGTGTGTATATATATGAATATATGTTGAATCATATGTACAATATATATATATATACTATACATGACACAACACAATGTTATCAAATATATCAATCATGAAAAATCTACGAATCATCAAATATTGCAGTAAACAGGTGTACACAGCACAAACACTTAAACACATTGCATTAATTAAGAGATGAGTACTTATGGCAAAATGTTAGAAACACAACAAAGCAATGGATGGTGAAGCAGCATGAATGGATGAGGATGAGCGTTGTCTGCTGACAAAATGAGCTTATGAGCGAATGAGCGGTGATGAGAAGCGCTCCACTCGGTCGCGGGCGCCGGCGTGGGACCTGCGCATGCGCAATGCGCGCTGCGGGCGCGGCCGGTCGTCCACGCGCGGTGCCCTGAAGCAACGACTCGCGTGGAGCGAGGGCAAAAGACAGGACAGAGAGCGGGCAGCGGTACTTACAGCTTTCGATCTCAATGTGGCACAGCTGTCGGTCCATGGGGAAGTACTGGAGGTTCATGGGGCAGGAGGCTGTAATGGTCAACCTGCGGGAGACCAAAGCAAAGCGCCCCCTCTGACAGCTGCCAGCGACACGCGGGGGGCGCGGGCGGGCGGGCGGGGGTGGTGGCAGTGGAGCGGGGCGGGGGCGGGCGAGCGGAGCGGAGCGGGCGAGGCTTGGGCCGGGGCCGTGGGGGGGAGCCGGGGCGTGCGGGGGCGCGTGCGGGCGGGCGTTTGGGCGGACCAACGGGCGGACGCGGGCGGCGGCGGGGGGCGTGAGCGGGCGAGCGTGCGGGCGGGCGGGCGGGCGGGCGGCGTGGCGGGCGGGCCGCGCCGCGCGCCGCCTCAGCCCCGCACCGCCCGCGCGCCGCGCCCGCGCTCCGCGCGCGACTCACACCTCGGGCCCGGCGGCGGGCGCGCGGCGGGGCGGGCCGCGACGGCCCGGCGCCTGTGCGTTCTTTGCGGGCCTCTTCCTCAGCGGTGACAGTCCAGTGGATGCGACGGAGAAAGGGAGCTCTCGGGTCGTTTCACGAAGAGAGTCCAACGAGAAAAGGATTCGCTGCGGGAGTCAGTTCGTGAAACAACCACTCATTATTTAGGGCCTACATGAGTTGAAATGGTAGTCTTCCGAGAACGAGTTGTGATCGAATGATTCTGGAGGCATGACCCCTTAAAAAGAAGTGGAACAGAATAATATTCTGTGAAATTGTTTTTTTAAAATTGCATGGAATTAACTTTCATGAATATATTGGTATTTGGGCGTTTATTTAAGTAACACATGTCTTCAAGAGGGCCAAGATGTGATTTAGTTATTTGTCCATGGAATGTGTTTTTCAATTTCAATAATTAAATCCATTACGTAGTGAATGACTTTAGAGATCTAGTAGTCTTCATCATTGTTAATAGTTTTTTGTTGGTCCAAAATGTCAAAATTGGTAATAAATGTTGCTGCCAATAAAAGCAAAAAAAAATGTTTTGAGGACGTTTGACGTTCTTCTTCTGTTAATGAAGACGAGAACACGGTGATAGATATACGAACATAATTCCTTCCTTAATAATGGTAGGTGTTAATAATGGTGGTTGTAAAACGTGGTGGTGTCAGCGAACGCAGTCATTCGTCGCGTCAGTCGGGGGTTCTTCTGAGGCGGCCTCTGGGCAGCGCCTTGCAGCCGCAAAGAACGCACAGCGCGGTGGCCGCCAGAGCCCGACTTGCGAGCGGTGGAGCGGCGGGCGCGCGGCGCGGGCCGACGCGCGGGGGCGTGGCAGCGAGGCGTCTCCGGCCAAATCAAACCAAACCAAAAACCAAACAGAACCGTTCCACAACCAAATCAAAACGACTACTCCTGCGAGACGAGGCACTATTAGCAGCCTAATGCTAATGGGAGGCAACGCAAGAGCGGGCGGGAAAGGCGCGGTTTGTGTGGCGTAGGGGTGGGGAGGGCTGGGGGAGAGGGTTGGGGCGGGGCGGGCTCCGCGGGGGCGGAGCGCCAGCCGATGCCTGAGCCGTGCTGCCCGAATGGGTGCAGCGGCCTACAGGGATGGGCACGAAGGACACGGGAATAAGCTCGACGGCACACGGCGTATTCGAGTGGCAGCAGAACTGAGCCTTGGGGCACACCCACTCTGTTGCAAGGCGGAACAGACGGTTTCGCTCTTGTGGAGTGGCGTAGTGCTGATTCAGTAAGTTTCCCGCAAGGTTGATGAGAGATGCTTAGTACAGGGTGAGTGTTGAAACTCTACGTAAACTTTGATATTGTGTGCATGCCAAAGCTTACACACGCACTTACTTTTCGAGATCCACTTGCTGAAAAACATGTTTGCTACTGTGATTAGACAAGATATTAAAGGTAGGAAGATATAAACCACTTAAAATATTTCATGTTCACATCATTCTGCGTTTTGTTTTAGTATTAAATCATAAAATACATAATTTCCATAATAACTCAAACAATTATATAAATGGTGAGTAAGTCCTTTATCAGAAATGTCTTCTGTAATATCGACATAATAATGTAAATATGTGTCTTATTCTATTAACTTTCTAGACAAGACACATCTACCTTCTACGCCCCATCTACCTGCTATAACCATGCAGGAATTTTCTATTATGGATGAGGATAGTTCTATACGATTCCATGCTTAACTACTAACCTTGCGGGAAGTTTACGAAGAATCAATAACTATCACCTTTGTTTATTATTCTATCATAACTCTCTCGCATGATAAATGCACTGATTTTTAACTAAAGGAAAATGTCATGCGAGATGGAAGAAATAAATATTTTTTCTTATAAATATATTATTTTTGAATACCTGGGTATTAACCATGTTCCTGAAAACCTGTAAATTTTGTTAAATAAAATTACAAAATATTGTTAATCACTGAAACATAAATATTATAAATGACCGAATCAAATTTAAAAACTCTAGAAAGGGGCAATGAATGAAGGAAATCAGTAAACCATTTGTAGATTAAATAGTATATGTAAATCCACTCAGCCACCTAGCCTGAAAATATATTACATGTAGCATAAATATGGGAGATTAAAAGAACTTTAAAATTCATAATTTTTGATATTAAAATACCATACGTTTTAGGAAACAAACTTGAAAATCAAAGTATGCATACCTGAGATAGACATCTCCAAATCATATGTAGAGAAACTATTATCAATACCAGATAAATAGCACACTTTCTGTCTCGTATGAATATAGGGAAACAAATAATAATTAAGTTCTTGGTTTGGATAGTAAATGAGGTAAGGTATAAAACTGAATGTTCTGTGTTAGTAAATAAGATAAGGTATTAAACTGAATATTCTGTGACTTCTGTGGTAATGAATTGACGCATTAATATTTTCTAATTATTTGGGATTGTGGTGGTATTCATGATCTGAAAACGTTCTCCAGTGTTGGACTTTGTGTAGGGCGTAGAGTAGTGAACAATGGCTCCCTCGCGGTGTCCCCTCTTGTTCATATTAAAAGGGCTAAAACGCGCATGCCGTCCAACAAGCGCACTGCACTCGTTCCACTATTTTAAAGGGCGCGATCCCCTCGGGCGGGGCGTGGCGAGGCGTGGCGGGGCGGAGGCGGCGCAGCGGGGCGTGTGATGGGCGCAGCGCGGGCGGGCCGGGCCGAGCCGGGCCCGGGGCCTTCCGCCCCACTTGGCCCGCGGAGATCGATGTCGCGGCGCGGCCGCTAGGAGCGGTGCAGGCGCTCGGAGGCTGCGTGGGCGGAGGGCGGATGCCCGGATACAATGTAACAGGGCTCCTATGCAAGGGGGTCGAATTGGGGCTTTAAGCCACTTGCTCACGCCTTCTGTCAGGAGCGTAGCTACAGACAAGATTAAAACAGTAACGTACGTTCCTACTTAGCCCGGTAATTTCGAAGCAGTCATAAGTCGCTTCTAAATTGCGCATTTTTTAATATTTTATTTTCATTATTTTTTCTTAAAGTCTGCTAGTAGCATAATGGCTATCAAATCAGTCGTAGTTAATATAATACCGTAAAATGAGGATACGCTTAAATGTTACTTGGATGTGTCCAAAATTAACCAAAAAATTAAAAGTATTTCTATTATTATTGCCCATGTAACAAACACTCAAATCTTATTCAATTGGGGAGGGGATACAAAACATAATCGACCTTTATTCAGTCAAAAACTTTCCGCCCTCACTGAAAAATTATGATACTACTTCTCTATTTCCTTTAAAGCAGGATATTGTTTAAAAGAGGTAATCATATAAAAGGGTACATTTATCTTTCTGCAATAAAAGGTTGCATAAATATGTATCGTATAATGACATGTATGTTACATTATTTTATGGGATTAATACGATACAGCTGAAGGAGATAATGTGAGATATGTGCCGGGACTATTTTGATACGCCAAAAACTTAGCATACACCCGATAAGATAGTAGTTTGTTTTTTAATTTTTTGGTTTTAACATCACAACACATGCGCGGGAAGCCGTAAAACAAGTGCTCGAGTCTGTAATATTTACGTTTTTGTACTACAGTAACAAAATCGCATGAAAATGCTCTGAAATCTTTATTTGAAGTCATCTCAGATTACAGAAAAATATAAAACGAGTATCTCAACGCACAACTTCTGATTTAATTTTCCACTGGAACTACAGAGTCTGGCTTATAATAAAAACTAACACAGTCCTTCCAACTCCAGACTTCAACTGCTCATCTACAGCTACTATCTCCCCTTGAGTTTTTTCATACATGTTAGAGAAAATAAAAAAAAACTCAGCTAAAAGAAAGAAGCGGTTAGACCCAAGAGCAGCAATCATTATAGTGAAAAGTGAATTGAAATCGAAAAGAAGAAGAAACATAAAAATCAGTAAGACGTCAAAACAGAAGAAAAATAAAGAAAAAAGAGCCTAATAAAAGAAGGAAACAAAAGAAAGTAGAAAAGGAAACTCGAAAGGGGTGAAGAAAAGAAAAATTCTATTCTAGATCATAGCAGTTTGGACTGCGAATTATCCTTACAGCAAAAAAGATACAAATGAAGAAGATATGTTAAGAGGAGTTGAGAGGGAAGGACGTAGGAGACCAACGGACTTTTTGATAATTTGTTGTATTAAATCCAAATTAAACAATGTTTCTTTAGTTTGATTTTAATGTCATCTTTGTGAACTTTGAGAGTGATCGGAAAATGCCTTGTATCTCAGACATAGCAAAAGATAAATTTAAAGAATACTGTTGAGACCCTGAGGCGTGTCACTATGCAGCCAGCTCGTTGCTTTCAGTTGAGATACCAATCTGCAAGGCTCTGCATTGAGAAATCAAACTGTATCCCTTTAGACCTTCTAGTGTGTCAAACAGGTTCATCAGGCGGAACTAATTTGGTACACAGTTTTGAATTTTTAAAGAGTTGTGGTATATAGTAAGTTGTTTTCAACAACAGACACAATCATGTGTCTTTACCACGTTGCCATGTTGGCGAGCCTAACTTGCAGCTATGATACAGGAGGGTGCGGCATTGTAAAGATCCCCATCACGTTATATGGGAGTTAAAGGTTCTGGGACCTGCGACGTGGCATGTAAGCGATCAGAACGAATTGAAAGCGTCTCAGCGATATGGATTTTTGGCAAAAAAGTCACTATGGTGGAGGGCAAAGGCAAAATAGCAATCATTTATATTATACTTCAGTTCTCATTGACACATTCGCAGCATGAAAAGACACTAGCGCCTCCTGTAGTAGCACCCTCGAGCTTTGTCTCCGGTTTTGAAGGAGAATCGCAAGGCCCTGGCAGATCCTGGCAGGCGGATGCGAGCGCCGCCAGGCTCTGGGTCGAAGACCGGCGCGGTGGCGCCATCTCGAGAGGCCGCACTCGACGCCTCGGCTCGCGTGCCCGCGCCCGCGCCTCGCGCTCGCTCTGGCGGGCACAAGTTTAATTAGGGCGTTAATTTTAATTGCTAATATCGACAGCAGGTAGACGACTCAACTGAGCAACTTAGCGCCCGTCGAGCTAGGCGTTTTAATGAGAAACGCTCAGAACTCCCCGTTCGCGACGACGTCCCCCCCCATCCTCCACGCCGCGCCTGACAGGGCGGCCCCGCAATGCGGTAGGGCATTATGGGTTGCAAACTAGACTCGCCTGCTGGAGACTCACGACGGAGCAAATAACGTTAGCAGAATGTTCGTTAAGAGAATAAAGGTATTGTTCCTTTCGTAGTTTGTAACGGTACGAGTTGTTTTCTAACGCTTGTAGTTAGCCCCAAAGTGAGGAGACGATAATTGAATTGCAAATTAATTCTATCTGGCATGCTATTTTCAAATCGCTCCACAACTTTTTGTGTAGATTCCCTTCATCTTAGAAACAATGTCATGCTATATCTTCCCACGTAAAAGTTCGTCAGTTATTGCCACTATTATTATTACAATTATGACCACAAACCTCTTTAATAATACACTCAATAGGCTAAATTGTCTTAATTATGTACAGATTGTGGTGATAAATACTTAATTTTCTTACTAGGGCATTGAACTCAACTGTGATTTAAAGTAAGGAGGTATAGAAAAATTAAATATTAATGGTAGCGTATTGTATCTGAATTAATTTTTCTTCATTGTGTTATACAATAAAATTAAACTAATATTCCCGTAGTATTCAATAAAAGTATTGTTTACTATTGTAGATAAGGTTTAACAATTCATAGAAGTTAAATGATTTTTGTGGTAGGGTTGTGAATGCTGAACTCACATTCAGAGAAAAGAAAAGAGGGATGATGCGTGATGAGCGGGGCCTGGGGCGTGGGGCGCGGGGTGTGGGGCGCGGGGCGTGGTGCGCGGGGCGTGGGGCGCGTGGCGAGGGGCGGGGCTGCGGTGGCTGAGTGGACTGCGAGGCGTCTTACCGGGGCCTCGCGCTGTGTGCCACTCGGAGGGGGCGGCGTGCGCCGCCGGGGCGGCGAGCGAGCGGGCGTGGGACGGACCGGGGCGGGGCGGGCAGTGCAGGTGGTGGGCGGGCGGGAGTGTTGGGAGGCGGGGCGGTGGGTGGCGAGCGAGGGCGGGGGCGGGGGCTAGGCGGGGAGGGCGGGCGGCGCTGTCGGGGCGGCCCGCGGCGTCTCGGCCGGAGGCCTGATGGCTTCCGTCTGGTCGCTTCTCCGTTGCTCAGGAGGTGGCGACGCTTGTGCTACGGCCTACGCGTGGCGGCGGCGCGGCGGGGCGGCGCGGCGGCGCGGCGGCGGGGCGGCGGGCGCGGCGGGGCGGCAGCGGCCTGGGGGCGGCGGCCCGGGGCGAGGCCGGGCCGAGCCGGCCGCCACCGACCTGCCCGCCGGCCGACCGGCCGGCCTGCCGCGGGGGCGGCGCGGCGCGGCGCGGCGTGGCGGGGTGCGGGGCGCGGAAGGGCGGGGGCCGCTCCCCGCCCCGTCCCGTCCCGCCGCGGCGGGAGCGCTGTCCTGCCGGCCGAGCGCACGCGCACGCACACGCGCACGCTCGCGCTCGGGGCTTTCTGTTCATCGTCACGCACACAACTGCCTTTAAGAGAATCGTGAAACAGCACAGAGAGACAAGTAAGTAATACAGAAACAACAGGGCAAAATGAGAGAGCAAAGAGGCATGGGGAGCAGGGGAGTTCGGTGACTCCCGCTCCAAGCTGCTCTACGCCGTTGCGCAGGCGAGCGCGGCCGCCGACGCCGGCCTCGGCCTCGAGGCCAGGGCCTGGGCCAACGGAGACGCAGTCCTTTTCGAACAGGAAAATCACGAAGAGTGCAAAAGTTGTGAGGTGGTCCCTCTCGGAGTGCTGAGGATTCGTCGCGGATTCTCTTTGGAACTTCCCAAAACAAAAGTGTTTTCTCCGTATTTCGGTTACGTCATCAAATGAAAATAAGATTGGCAATAATAAAGCAGTCATTCGTCTCTGTATGTCAGTAACAATATACAAACAGAAAAACGTTGGAACAATTTTTAGCTGTCGATTGTGAGTGTAATATGAATGATTTCTCGGAGAAATTGAAAAGTTGTAGCAAACTCTACAAATTTACCTTTTGATGATGGAGTTACGTTTATTTTCAAACAATATGTAATATTGAAACGGGATGGAATTATGTCCCATATTTATTTTGAATTTTTTTCATTCGAAGCAAATCAAGTAACTTCAGGAATTTGAACTAAAAGAACGATCGTTTGTCTTTCTATTGCTATTAATTCATATTCGACCAAAGCGCAACTTCAGGACCCACATGACCCTTTTGCACTGCTCATGGTTTTGAAATTCGAAAAAGAGAAATTTCATCTCCATTGTTTTTCTGATTCTGCAACCACTTTTCTGATTCTGTGACGTCACTTCACTAAGAAAGTACAATATTATCGTTTCCACTGACATAAATTGTGAATGTTTTCAAAAAACATTTTCTTTTGATTTCAATTAGTGTTATATTAATTTTCTGTACTTGAATATTAATTCTTAATCAATAATTCGAGTAATATTTATTTGCTAATTACACCGTGTAAATGCAATAACGAGAGTTGTGAAAAAAGTCAAGTTATTGGTGTGTTGAAGTGTGAAAGAATGGGAAGTCATGGCTGAGAAAGGAAATTATTGTCCGCGGCTGTCAGCACGTGCCAGATTTTAATATTTGTTATTGCTTATTTGTGTTAAGCTGCCAAGAATAGTTTTGAAAGTAGTGTGATAATGTCAACATGTGCTTTCCGTTGCGTGTGGTATACGTTGTGTGTCATCCAGCCTCCTACTAAAGTGACGTCACAGCGCCACGCCTTTCGCAGTGGGCGTTGCCGCTTCAGCGGACCTGCCGACGCGCACGAGGTCGCAGCAGACGCAGGTGGCCCTAGGCCAACTCGCTTCCCCCTCAGACCCCATAGGCAGTTCTCCCCCTCGACGCTGTTCACCCTGACTTATTACCGGTTTGTGCTTACAACACGAGAAAGAAAATTGCAATTTATTTCGTTCAAAATCTGCAATACTTGTGAAATTGTCTTTACAATTTCTGTAAAATCAGTTACTATTGAGTTAAAATTCACTTACTAATGTTATAAATTCAGAAATCCCTTTGGGACATCCTGTTTCGGCTTTGTAGTCAAGATCGTTGAAGGCAGCATCTTCGTGCTCTCATTTAACTTGCTTTACCATTTTCTAAATAGTTCGTGCAGTTTTCAGTTTATCATGTTACTTCATCGATCTACCAAATCTAAGAATTTATTAGTATCATTGTGTCAACCAAAAACGCGATAATATTCTAAATATTGTTGCGATGGTCGCTCTATCCTAAACTCAAGTTGTGCGTTCAAAGTATACAAAGAACATTTCACAATTTACTTTCTAATAAACACATCGTCCGATATATATATATATATATATATATATATATATATATATATATATATATATAATATGCTATTTTGAAAAATATATAATAATACAAATTATTTCAATGTATTAAAATATAGACATTTTTTCATGCCTTCTGACCCTGATGGGTTTTCTATTTGGCATTTCAAGCATTTATGCAACTACATTATACCTTCAGATGGTAATTACACATACAACCTAGCGCCTACGGAAGACGAGTTTCGAGGGCTGTGAGGCAGGGGCTGCCTGTGGGATTCGCGAGAGGAGCGGGCGCGGCCGGCAGGGCAGCCTGCGGCGGCCGCGGCGCCGGCGGCGGCGGCAGCAGCTGTGGCGGCGGTGGCGGTGGTGGCGGCGGCGGCGGCGGCGGCGGCGGCGGCGGCGGCGGGGGAAAAGGGGTCTCGCCGTGGCGCAGCGCGGCGCAACGCGGGCGCTCTCCTGGTCACTTACCGTCCTACCGTCCGTCGACCGCGCATACATCACACGCCGTATCATGCGAGTGAGTGGGTTGATACGGTGGGGCGTGTCGCGGGGCAGGCCGGGCCGGGCCGAGCCGGGCCGGGCCGTGCCGGGCCGGGCGCGCCGGGTCGGGGCCCGGTGGCCGGCCGGCGCGTGGCGGGGCGTGGGGCGTGGGCGGGGCGGCGGGCGCGGGAGGAGTGGGTGCGGGGCGGGGGGGCACACTTACCCTGCTTTAACCTGCGGCCGCGTGCGGGCACCCAGCGCACCCGCTCCCGCCGCGAAACGGGCGCGGATCTTTCGGCGGCCTGGCGCATCTGTGCTCTCTGCCTACGGCCATGCGGTCCTACGGCCCTACGGCCAAGCGGCGGTTGGCTTTGGAACGCTCCGCCCGGGGCTCAAGACACGCAGGTGTCATTGGGATAGCACACGATCATATATCATCAATCACGACACCGTACTTTTCAATCTATTCAGAACTAGGTTTCCTACGTTCTACTTCAGATTTTATACGGTTAATTTACATAAAAACCTATCATTGGAAGTTAAATATTGCGTCCGGACTTACATTTTATATAGAAATAATAGAGACAACTTTCTACAGTTTTAATCGAACGTCCAACGTTTAAAGATGATAAATGATAGGTATTATTAACTTGAAAAGTATGTAAATTAATGTTAAAATCATTGATTAACGTATTTTCGTATAAGATGGGTACATATAAAAAATATTGATAAAGGTATTGTATATAAAAAATTCAACATGATAAAAATATTCCGGTAAATGATTTCTTCTCAATATCTCCAGCAAAATATCCAAGCCGCGCGTTGTGCTGTGGTGAGCAATGAAGACCCGCATATGTACAAAAGAACGTGAAGTGGTGCCTCTGTCGCATTGGCAATGCAGGCTGATGGTGACACCCGGTCGCAAGCGCTGTGCGTGTGGTGCTCGTTGGCGGTGTGGCGGTGGCAGTGGCGGTGGCGGTGGCAGTGGCGGTGGCGGTGGCGGTGTCGAGGCGTGGCGAGGCAGGCGGAGGCCGTGGGGTGCCTTGGTGGCGAGTGCGCGGCGCGGAGCGGACGGAGCGGCGCGGGGCGGCGCGGGGCGGCGCGGGGCGAGGCGGAGCCCGCCCGCGACGGGGCGGCCGCACGAACTGCTGGCGGCCTGGGCGCGGAGGGTGCCTGGACGCGACCGCAGGGACCAAACCAACGCTCACCGTATGCTACGGGTGATGCTGCCCGAGTGGTGAATTCGGATGAACTCGTTGCTGGTGGTGGCGATGTGGAAGTAGGATTGCTTCTCGTTCACGAAGAACGTGTCGGGCACCCAGATGTTCTTGATGAACTCGGAGCCCACGCTGAGCGTCTCCACGCCTGGCCGCTTGCGAAACGCCAGCCGCGGGTCTGTCCAGAACTGCCGGAAGTAGAAGTCCAGCGTGAAGTCCTGTGGGCGAGAGCGGGGCGGTGAGTGGGCGAAGGGTGGGGCGCGCCCCTCCCACCGCCCGCGGATGCCTGCCCTTCCCCTCCCCCTTCAACTCCCTCCCACGCAATCTGCCTTCTTGCCTTTCTCAGGGCCGTATTCCTCAAGAAAGGTTCTGCTCTATTTCCCATTTCATTCTAAGTTATCTGTTTATCACCATATCGATGCCGTTCTTTTAGGCAAACATCTGTCCGCAAAGTTCTCAGCACAAAGGCTATTAGAACATTTTCAAAGCGCTGCTAGGGTGCAGCACAAACGAAGCGTTAAAGTGCACTATACAGGTGATGTAGTTAGCCAATGCTTTCTTCGCCTAACCTGAGAGAGAGTAGAAGCATCCACTAGCTTTACAAATGACACCCATCATGGCATGAAGGGCAAGCTTACAGACATTGAAATATTTACTCTGATATTCTAGTCACCTAACTTACACATATTCCACTTTAGTGATCTTAAAAATCTTTCCCAATAAGTCAATAAAATAAATTGGCAATCAATATTTTTGCACTTAATAATGTGTAACGTTCATACAAATTCCGGTTGCAACGAACATTGTTCTATAGAATATGAGTCAATATTGACACAATTATTTAAGAAATTAGAACACTGCTTCTCTATCTTCGTAACTATGCTCTGATCTTCAAGAACGTTTTGTTTTGTTTCTCCTAAGCCTAAATCAAATCGTTTAGTGATAAATAATCCAATCATTTAGTTTAATTTTCTTGGACTCTTTGTATGTCATTATTTGTTATTGTCTCATATTATAATCATTTTATTAACATTTGATTATTAGAATGTGCTTCATAATTGTGTGTACATAAAATAAAATTGCTTCACATTTCGAACTGATTATAAATTAGTATATTAAAACACTATGAGATTGAAATTTCATGGATGGCCCGAAACGACAAAATGTACTTTTTGACCACCAAATTGATTTTCAACTTGGTTGTTTCATTGTTGTATTGCACATTGTTACTTTATTTTAATATGTAAAGAGAATTGAATTTACGAAGTGAAGCTGATTGACAAACATTTATTGTGTTAAATATTAATGAATTATAATGTTTCCGTATCATATAAAATTATTTTCACCTTTTTGTGCATAACCTTTCAAATATCATAATTTAACCGAAATCAGCAGTTTTAATTCCCCATTCGAATAACTTACATCCTGCTTTTCTTTTAGTTTCTTACTTTTTAACAATTCTTTTTGTGTAATCTTTTTTATTACTTAAAATAGTATACTGTGATATGTATAATTTGCCAAAGACAAATGTTACTTTTGTGGTCGGTACTGATTTATGTAATTTTGTGTCAATGTTCCGTTCATGTTATCAGAAGCAATTCAAGTTTTTAAAAGCTTAAATGGTACTGAATCCATTATTTAATCTGTTTATTAATTCGTACTTTCTTTCCATATTACACGCCCTCTCTTCTTACCTTTCCCAGCCTTCTCCCCTCCTCGGGACAAGGCGCCCTCCTTTCAACGACCCTCCCCAACAGCCGGTTCCTTCCCCTTCGCCCCGAGTCACTTGATCCTCCGTCTGAGAGACACCCCCCGCCCCCAACCCCCTCCCCCTGCGCCGCTGCCCCTCAGGCCCTCGGATCCATTCATTCCGCTGATCTCGCTGTAATCCTCCCTAATTTTCCGCGCCATTGTGTCCACTGTGTCGGTTTAGTAATCCCGTGCTGCCAACACGGACTGTCTCTCACGCCCATCGCTTCTGTCAACCAACTGTTAGGTAACGCCATGCATGTCAGAACACATTAGTTATCGTAAGTTAATCGCTGGGAAAATAGATAATTTTGTAATTATGTGCCAAGAAGCGATGGTGTTATGTTAATGAAGTGAGAAATATGTACTTTTCCAAGCGATTAATTTCAAATTCTTCGCCTTGAAAACAATTTATATACCTGGTATATATTTTCGGACGGCATTATCTAAAAACCATACAAGAGAATTCGTTCCCAGAGCAATACCGTAATGTCTTGCAACTAGAATCGTGTAGAAAAACAATTACAATCACTAGGACACTATCGTTCTTTTTGATTGCGAATTTTCATAAACTCAAATTCAAATATGATGTGATTTTTTCCTTAAACCTTCAAATTTTCATCACGTTTTAACATTCGCCCAGCTTATAGAGGGCGTCCTTGTTGCTGGAGGAGCGAACGCCTGGCGAGCACATGCGCAGCATCTCCTCTCAACCCGGCGCCTCAAGGCTTTTAGGTCCGCGCGCTCGTTGGGGCCTGCTGACACCCGGCGTCTGCGCCCACCTCCATTTCCCCTCTGCGCCTCCCCTCCACCTCCCACCCTTCCCGCCCCGCCCCCCGCACGTAAAAGTGGCCTCTCCCTGGTGGAGACCCCGCGCGACTGAAACCCGGCACCTCTCGGCGGCCCGAGGGCGCTGTTGTTTATCGGAGCCATCGAGCGGCGCCTGCCGTGAAGGACCTTGGAGAGGCCCTCGGCGCCCTCTGCCCGGCCCCGCCCCGCCCAGCCAAGCCCTTTCCCCCGGCCTCCCCCGCTTCGTCCCAGGCATCCACGTCGGCGGGCGGCGCGGGCCGCGCTGCTGCCGCGACGGAGGCGCTCCCGCGCCACGACGGCAGCATCGCGAACCACGCGCGAGGCGCTACGACTCCGCAGCGCTCATGACAACAGTGGGCTGAGAAACAGAACGGACTACGAGCACACTCTAGGGCAGCGCACAGGCCGCTGCAGGCATGCTCTACGGGGGCATGCACATGCTAGAGGGGGTGGGGCGGGGCGGGGCGGGACTGGGCTGGAAGTGGGGACGAGGGTCCGCTGGCTGCGGGGCGACAGGCCCTCCGGGCCCGAAGAGGACAGTTCCTCTGCGAACAGACCCGCAAGGGGCCGGGAGGTGTACGGATGTGTACATATGTGGGGTGTAGTGGGAGGTGACGCGAGAACATGTCACTTCGGGGTGCTTCGAATCGTGCGAGTGGGGGAAAGATAAAAAGAGAGTGTTGAGTGGTGTTGCGTGTTCTGAGTGTCCAGTGGGTGGGGCGAGGAAGTTTCTTCTCTTATTTCTTTTCATGTTGCGGTAGTATTGGTGATGTGGATAGACATGGCGGTTCGGTTTGGGTCGGATGTAAGACAAAGTAACTTATAGGCATAGTATTAGAGGTAGTAATTGTAATACAAAAGAACACATGAGGTGTCGGCGCTTTGTGGTCGGCGTTTGTTCGTGGCTGCGTTGCTGCATGTCTGTTCTGGTTCTGCGGAAGAAGAGGTACCTTGTTATTTTCGTGTCACAGGCACTGCGGTCGCTGCGTAGCTCTTGCAGCCATGAGAGAAGGTACACATTAAAACACTGAGGGGGCGTGTCTAGCGACAGGCGACAGACGGAGGCGCGGGTGGCCCAAGCGGTAGGCGAGAGGCGGTGTGTGATGTGGTAACGTGATTGGGGAACGGGCCAATTGCAGTAAAGTGTCGACGCTTGAGCACCTGGGTACTACAGGTTGCCTTGACCGGGGACGATATGTCTGTCGTCCAAAGGATGTTGCATCGGCCAACGTGTCGGTCATCCAACTTATAGGTCCCTGACTAAAACGAAACGGCAGACGCTGACAATGATGTGACATACTTCAGACAACAGAGATTCGCAAAGGAACTTTTGTTTTTGTATTTTTTGTAAGTTGTTTTGTTTATTTTTGGATAGTATTTGTTTTGTTCCTAGTTTTTATTGTAATCCTTCGTTGGAATGCTGTACATTATGTTTTCTTTTCCCATTCAAATTTACTACAAGAGATCTACTTTAAATTTGTCACAGGTGGAGGTTGATTTGAAAAAGATATTTAAACAACTTTGTCGATTCTTCTCAACGATTTCTTCAGGATTTAATGAAACAATACAACACGTCTTGTCACTTCAAACATAAAGCACAAGTGAAAAAGGCACTTCCTACAAAAATACTGTAATTTACGGTGAAAAATCTTTTGAATATTGCCCGTTTCACTGCTTACAATTATTGAACATCAAATTATTTATCTGAATTTCATGTCCATTAAAAATGACGAGACGTGTCAGTTGTGAAATCAATATTAGTATTTGATATTTTTGACGATGTACAACTATGTGTCTTTAGAAATGTGACATTTTTTCTAATTGTATGATCTGTAAAATATTTAATACTCTATTTTTTTCGTATCTTAAAGTTCGTTGAGAATCTTTGGATTTGTGCGTGAAAGGAGTAGCATCGACACTTCCTCTGGCGTTGACAACCCAAGGAATAGTTTACTAGTGAATGACATTTGTGCACGCCATCTTGCTGACGGATGTCTATTTACATTATATTTTACGCAAATATTTAATTATCCAATATGCATTTGATTCTAGTTGATACAATGCGTCTGCTTTACACGAAAATAAGATTTAGAAATATCTTTAAATAGCAAGAGTCTCTTAAAAAGAATGTTGATGTTAAATTATTTGGGTAACATTTGCACAATTTACAAGTGTAACAATAAAATAATACAGGATTTTAGATTAAATATGAAAATATAAAATGATGAAAAATGATTACAATTTGTCTGGGTACAATTAGCAATATTTTGCAATACATTTTCCGTAGGCAAGTTAAACGCACACAAACATGTGTAAATGACTGTATAAATGAAAAGAATGCAAGTGTGTTTCTGCAGTGTGCTGACAGGATCATTTCGCCAACGAAGAGAATGGACGACTGTAGGACACAAGCCATCTAAAAGTGGTAGTTTTGAAGAACATGAATACTGCATCGTTTGAAATGTACAATTTCTATTAGTTTTAAAAAGTATTATTTTAAAAGTTTCAAGTAATTTGTTCTAAATTTTTTTTGCGGAAATTCTGATAGCTCTTAAATTTTTTATCATACATTTTATGTATTGTGCACTAAAATTATTTGCTTAACTTTAAGAAATTAGAATAAATATTTGAATTTTAACATTTCAATTTTAATCACCTGAATGTTCAAATAATTCCATTAATTGATCAAGTCACAATTTCATGATATCCGGAGTTCTATTTCGAACATAAATTAGCTCTCTTTAGTTGTTACACATAAGTGTTTTTACATAGTGATCACACATAAGTGGTTAGATGTCCAGATGGATGACCAAAACAAGAACAACGGATGTGAATAATTTGTTAATTTTCAACATTTTGTTTACGTACTAGGAACATATTTTGGGTAAAACATATTTTGCTGTACCAGAAATGACATATTCCCTCACAGAAGTAGCTACCACCAGTGAGGACTCGTTCCCCGTGCCGTCTATGCCCCGGTTGGATGCGAGTGGAAGTGCTGTGTCGGCCGCGCAAGGCGGCAGGTGTGGCTGCGTGGAAACGCATGATTGAGGGAGGGCGGGGCGCGGGCGCTAGCGGGGGCGGGGCTGTGGGCGGGGGTGGAGCAGCTCGGCGCTGAGCGAAAATGCGCCCGATGACGTCAGCGCGCTATCGAGCCACAACGCGCGCCTTTGTCGTGGCGGTAGCGACCGCCGCCGCCGCCACCCCTGCCGCCGCCGCCGCCGCCACGGCACGGCGCGGCGTTTGCGAGGCGGCGGAGGAGGCGGCTGTGGCCGGGCGCGGGCGCGGGCGGGGGCGGGAACGGGAGCAGGGGCGGAGCGGGGGCGGAGCGGGGGTGGACCGGTCCAGCTGCGATCGAACGCAACCACCACCCCCGCCGCCGCCGCCGCCGCCCGCCCGCCCCGAAAGCCCAGCGATTCCGCTTTGCGAATTCCCCATTCGCGCGCGCTCGAATATTGTCTCGTGGGCGAGGCGGCGGCGGCGGCAGGGGCGGCGGGGGCGGCGGCGGGGGCGCGGGCGACCGTTCGGTATCGACTTCGACCTCAGCGCGTCCGTCGTGTCTGCTTGGATATTTGACAAACGGCAACTTAATGACAGACCTGCTATCTCTGCTCACGATGCCTTGATGTTCATATTTTCTCTAGTTTGAATTTGTTCATCTAATTGTTTTCTAAATGTGTTACGTTTTCATGAACCGACATGTAGGTGTTATTTTAGGGGAATTCTTTCAAATAGTAACTTTTGTCTTTTGTACATTTTAGACGATCAGCAATTGATTTTGGACCATCATCAAGGGTATGACATCAGAAAAATTACAAAAGTTGGCTACGAATAACATTGACTGAATACGAATAATACTTACTGAAATGTGTCATTAATTTTTAGGTGGGTTAAAGCACATGTGACCTGATGACAAAATGGTATTTTCATTAATCGTTGAATTCAGGGTACTTTTCTTTACTTTTCACGAATGTGTACTGCTAATCGTGTTGAGCGTGTTTACTTCCGAATAGTACTCTAGATTCCCCCAAGGCGCGCTGCTCTCTATCCGGGGGTGGCCTTGCAGCACCCTTCTCGCCCTCGTGCGTCCTCGCCCTCGCTTCGCTCTGGCCCTGGCGTGGCCGCGGCGGGCAGTCGCAGGGAGGGCATTGCGTGTGCGGTCCGCGTCGTGTGGTGAGCAGGGTTGGCGCGGGCGAGGGCCGGCGTTGCTTTTGGCGCTGGGCGGGCGGGGGCGGCGGCGCGGAGGCGGCGGCTCGACGCACTGCGGAGGCCGCGGGCTGGCCGCGCGCCAGAGCGCTGCCGCCGCCCGCGCCGCCGCGGTCGCCCCCGGGTCGCCGCGGGGCCGCGCCCGACCGGCCGGCGCCCGCTCGCGCGCTCGCTCGTTCGCCCGCCCGCGTGCGCGTTCGCTCGCGCCCAGCAGGTGGTGAGGAGGGCGGCTGGGTATAGGGGCGGGGGTGGCTGTGTCTTCGGCGTCGATCTCGTGCAGCCGCGGGCGTCGGGGCAGGTGAGTCGTTGGGCAGGCGGCGGATGACGTTGAGATTCAGAAACAAAGAGAAGCGACAGCCACATGCAAGGGGCGGAAAGGAGGCGGCGGGACGTGGCTGGGGGAACACACTCTGCAGCTACGGCACGCATCATCCAGCAGGCACCGCATGCACCACACAGCGGTCCCAGACGGCTCCCTCGCTCGTCCGACACAACACAAAGTCAAATGGACTGCGGGCGGTGGCTGCCCGGGCGCGCGGGCGCGGGCGCGGGCGGGTGGCGGGCGGCGGGGCGGCGCGCGCCCAAGGGCGCTGCAACGCTCGGGCGGGCTGGCGGGGCGCGCCCGGCGCAGGGGGCCTCCGCCTGCCCCGACAGCCACCGCCCTCCACACAAGTTGACAAACAACAGTGACTGCGACATCAATCACATAATAGTAATAATAACAATAACACCAACAAGTAACAGAGACAAGTAGAGGAGGAGTAGAAGTAGAATAAGAAGAGAAGATGCGATCGAGTCCGAGGCTGGCGCACTGCCCGTCTCGAGCGGCGGTCACGATAAGGGTGACGTTGGGCCGCTTCTCCCGCTCACACCCTTGTCCTGGTTACACCCGTGTACACTCAGTTCCCTTGCACGGCCCCTCCCCCCCTCCGGCCCGCCCCTCGTCCGCCCCTCCCCCCCTCCCGCCGTCGCGCACGCCCGTGGGCGGCGCCGGCCCAGTAGCGCTCCGGGCCGCCTCGTGGCCGATACCGGAACTACGCGACCCCGCCCTGCGTCAAACCACCTACCGGGACGCCGGCGCTCCGCTCGACGTGTGTACACCAGGGAAGGAAATGAGGGGGTTCCACCGTGTACGGAACTGAATGTACACAGAACAAATAACAAACAAACTACGATACAGTCATTGTACAGATTGTCTGTTCTCTGTTGGTCGGATCATCCAAAGCGATCTCGGGCGTAGCCGCGAATCGAGCGGCGACTGTGTGCAACTACGGCATTCAAAACGAAAAAAGAGCGATCGCGGTCGCAAAAGCGGGGACCGGACGCGACTCCGGTCGACAGTGACTATGACAGTGACAGCGAGCTAGCGGGACAGAAAGTGAGATAGCGAAAGATAGAGACAGAGAGAGAGAGGCAGATAGAGCCACACAGACAGAGCCAGAGCGCGGGCGGCGCGGCTCGGCGCGGCTTGGCGCCAACGAGATGGCCCTGGGAATACGACCAACACGATGCTTGCAGTGCCATGCATCTTATCATTCAGGAACGCCGTAGGGTTCCTTTTTTGAACAACGGGCTGTTGAGAAGAAATGGCTGTTAGATTAGTCTGAGACGAAGCGGGGCGCGGCGGCGGCGTTCCGCGACCGGGTTCCTGCCCCGGCGGGGACCGCGCGCCACGCCCGGGAACAGGGTCATGTACCCGGTTACGTCCGACTAGGGCTGCGGCTGTGAAGCCTTGCAAGTATCTGGCAGGATTTGATGATTTTTTTATGAAGTCCCACCGTATAGCGCGTTAATCTCTGTGAGCATTTTCAAGTTGTTTTCTTGACAAAATTACGGGTAGGTAGAGGTAAACTCTCTTCAGCTCAATAGTTTTATTTGTGGCGGAATCCCCATCTAGGTGTTCGGTACTAACGGAGATATTCAGTGGCACCGCTCTTTCTGGAGAAAGAAAAGAGAGAGGAAACACTCGGAGAGGCTTTGGCAGAGGCAGCCGAAAGTCGCTGTGCTGGGGCGCGGCGGAGCCCGGGCAGCGGGCGGGGGCGGCGCGGGCGGGCGCGGGGCGCGCGCGGACGCCGCCCGGCGGGGCGTCGCGGCGCCGCGCCCTCGCTGCGCGCGGAACCACCGGCGCCCCCCGCGCCCCCTGCGCCCCGTGCTGCGCGCGGCCGCTCGCGCTGACGGCTCCCGCGGGGCGGAGGCCGCCGTCGCCGCTGCGCCAGCGCGTGCCAGGGCGCGCAGGGATCGCGAAGGGACGCAAAGTACATCTTTCTTTCCACCATTTAAAATAACGTTAGAATGAAAGCTGGGTTATTATTACGTTAAAATTTACTACATTCAAATTATTATTATTTAATATTATTATTCTGTTCAAAATTTAAGTTCTATTATATTCTTCACCTGAATACTATTTTACTTTACAGTGCTCAAGGTGCGGAGTAGTCCCAGTAGGGACTACTCCGCAAACCCCAGATGGGGCTACTGCCCTCAGTTGGGGCGAGCACAATGGGGAAGAGGCGGTGGTTCCTCTGCGTGCGAAGAGCGTGGCGTCGGCAGCCGCCCGCCGCGGCTGGGCGTCGCGACGCTGCCCCTCCCCTGCCCTCGCCGGCCCCCTCGCCCCGGGCTGCGCCCCGCCCTCGCTCTGGGCGCGATCTACGGGCGCCCCTCGGTACCACTGACATCGCCGCGCGGCCACCGGCGGGAGGGGGCGGACAACACAATGGATGCCCTGGATAGCGAGTAGATTATCACAGACACTGCATGATACGTCGTTATCGAATGCATCATGTACATAAGATATGTATATATATATTTATGCTCTGGGAGTTGTTGTTTGTAAAAAGAGAATCAAGTACCATCAGCACTTCAGACACGGAGCTGATACTCAGCACGTACATTGTGACTCCGACCTCCACGGGAGGACCTGCAAGTAGGCAAACGTCAGAGGGCGCTAAGTAAGCTAAATGGCTAATGAACTAATGGAGGCAGTGGGGGTGGGGAATGCTGGGCCCGGCGCCCGGCGTGTCTCGCCGCCGCCCAGCCAAGAGAAACGTAAAAGAAACGCTGTGCTTTCCTCCCGCGCATTCCCAACAGTAAAATTTTTAACTATGGAATAAAATATCCACGAAATCCCGAAATGATTGTTTTTGCGATAGAAGTGGTGATTAGAAACGCGATGATCTGGTGTGACTGAGCGAGCGCGCCGGAAGGAGCAGCACAGCGCTTCGCCGCCAGGGCGCCGACCCGGGCGTCCGCGCGAGGGCGGCCGGGGCGGGCGCGGGGGCGGGGCTGGTGGGCGGGGCGCGGGCGGGGCACGCCAGGCGCCGCCGGCCCGAGCTCGCCGCTGCTGCTGCTGCCGCCTCCGCAGCCGCTGTGCTGCGGCTGCTTCTGCTGCCGGCGTCGCCGCCGTGCTGCTGGCGCCGCCACGCCCGCGACGGCAGCGCCGCAGCGGCCGTCGCCTGAAACAAAGCTACGACGTCGCAGGGCCCGGTGCTCCTCTCGGCTCCGGGCTCCGCCGCCACCGCCACCGCCTCCTCGTCGCCGCCGCCGCCGCCACCCGCTGCCCGCCTCCGCTGGGCGCCGCCTACACCTCGGACGGAGAGAGCACAGGAGAAAAAAAGAGATGCAGAGAGAGAGAATCGTTTCATCTAAGAGCAATCACGATGCGTAGAGCCCATGCGCTGGGGGAGGCGAGCAACAGAACTAGATCTGGTGAGAGCCCTGCGTGAAGAGCCGGCTCCCTGACGAGGCCAGGCCTCGCGCGGGGAGCGCGCTCCGACCGCCGCGGGAGGGGACGGGCGGCGCGGGCCGCGGGACGGGACACCCACAAACGCATGCACGGCAGGACGGGACTCGACGACAGGACAGAGAAGAGATCAGAAAGAGAGAGGCGGACAGGGATGCACAAAGGACAAAAATCAAAGGTTTTACTGCTGATTTCTCAATTAGATAAACTAAGTAGTTCAAAGAAAAAAAGGTGTTATCTCTCGTTTCGTACGAAATCAACGCAAGTCTCTAAAGTAGTAATAGTAATCGCTTATTATTATTATAAGAATAATAATAATGATAGATATGTAAAATGGCAGATGCTGACATAAAGGCGAGTAGTACCATTTTCACTTCAGACAGGGAGCTGATACTCAGCACGTACATTGTGACCCCGACCTCAACAGGAGGACCTGCGAACAGACAGGAGCCATGCGGGAGCGGCCGGCGCGCCCCCGCCGGCAGCACACACAGCACAACAGACATAGGCACAGACACATGGACGCCACGGACAACAGAACAGGTACAAGAGGTGCACACACACCCCGCTGCTACTGCTACTGGCGGCGGCGGCTGCGACGCTGGCGCGGGGGGGGGGGGCGCGGGGCGCGGGGAGGCAATCACTCCCTCCCATTTCCTCCCTCCCCATCCGTCCTCTACCTCCTGGCCCTCACCTCCGAATCAATTCCAATGGCTTTTCTTGTTTGAGGAACAGGATAAATCGTTTAAGCACTCGTATTTTAAAACGTGCCCGCCCTCCTGATCTAACACTTCGCTACTCACGAATATAATTTCTCACATTTGGAATATTTACTTGTAGACAGAAGAAAGTTTGCTATGCTGTTTCCTTTGTGAACTATATAAACATTTTCTTTATAAACGTATATAAGTCATTTCAGTGTCTTGAAGACAGAAGGTGGTTTGCACTCCTGTTTCCTATTATAAACGTATATAAACATATAAAAATGTTCACATTGCTCTATCTTTCCATTCATAGGAGATCCCTTTTTGAATGGTTTATTCTGACAAATATAAAGATTATAGCTTCCCAAAAAGAGTGCGTCTCAAGTCACTACACAGTAATGAAATCCTTAGGAAAAATGACGCATTGAAAATTCTCTCTTAGGCAAACCCGACATTTACGTGCGATTCTTTTCGAATCCGAAGTTTGTTTCAGTCCATTTCAAAAAGACATGCAAAACATTTTTTATATTGTTAAACTCTGGATGAAATGCTTTAAAAAATTGTTTCTCTAAATTAATATTTTGCGTTTTCGATTTAGTTCAGTAATAAGTATTGTGGTTACCAGAAGATCCATATATACGTCCTTCAACACGAAGAACTGTACTTCAAAATATATTGTCTGCTACGAGTGATTTTGAACTGGTCGAAACAAATCTGAAGTTGCTTGCTACCAAAGTATTTGACCATTACTATTCTAAGTTATTGTAACCGACAATAACTTAGAATAGTTTTGAATTGTGGACGGATATGAACTCGATCTCAGACCTGATTTTCATTATTTTTTAATGTAATACTTTTCAGTAAAAAAATAACCTATTGTCAACATTGATCAATTAATTAATAACATTTTTGTTGAGGTAATATTATTGCACATGTGTATTATTATATACAATGTAAAAGAATTATTGACATTGAAATATTAATTGTGGCAGATGGTTGTTTATAAGAAATTACTATTTTTATCTCGTATATAACATCGAACTATTCATATCTATCTTTTTCGTAGTATTTTCTAGATAATATATTTCAAATTTTCACGAATATTTTCAATATGCTTAATTTTCTCTTCACTACTATTATCATTTTCTATTTTTTTCAGTACAAATTTCGGTCTTGAATACTCATAATCATGAAAAAAAATTCTTAAATACTCTTAAAACAAATTTGAAGTAATGACGAATGAAACCCAAATGCTAAATAGAATTACTAAACTTACATTCAAAATGAAAAATGCCAATTAGTATTTCAGTTATAAAATCTGGTTAAGATTTTTTTCTTACAGGTTAAGTAGCGGCATTACGTAATTTAAGGAGATTTGGTAAAGAGAAGATGAGAATGAAACATCATCCACAGAACAAAGTGTGAAATCGGGACGGTTTATGATACATTCTGGATTATGATAAATATGTTGCAAATCTGAGTGTTAAGTAATAAGTGGGAACTATTCGACTGGATACATAGTGGGATACTTTGTGGACCTGAATGAATGGAAACTATTTCTAAGTTGTTCAATAATTGATATTTTACTCTTAGGTTCCCCTTTAGTAGTGTGACACAAAGTTGTTAAATTGTTAGGAAAGGAACATTGTCGGTTTAACTATTAAAATAAAATGTCCAACGATCCTTTGAAATTCTAAAATAGACTAAGCTTGCAAAGAGCTATTATTACGAGATGAGTGAAGGGAACTTCAGCTACAACCGTCTCCTATATTATTTCAGTAGTACAACTTTCCTTTGCAGCTCTCACACGCAACCTATCTTTATAAATGAGGTCCCTAAAGAAAGACAATTTTACGGAGACGTCAATAATAGCTATTTAACTTTAAAAATATGAAGTATTTGTTTTAAAACATGCATATAAATATTTATGTCAAATGCAACTCTCAACACATGCCAATGTTTTCGAATCTATATCGTTAAATAACTTTTAAACAAAGCGTTCTACGACCTTAAAAAATTTTGAGGCCAAAGGTCTCAAAGAAACGTTTTTCACATCATAATCAATAAGATGAGTCATTCTTGGACATTCAATTAAATTTTAGGTTCGGCGCTTCAATACTACCAATGCCACCTAAATATTTCAGCCCTTGTTTCTGGTATCCATTTTTGTGACGACACGCTTAGGAGGCTTAGATTACTCAATCTTATATTTACGCTTTCTGTATACACCGTGGTTTGTGCAGTCGGACGAGGTTTATTTGCCTAATCATTAATTCAAGATTTGCTCTCCAGCAAGAACTAGAAGTAATATTATAGTTGCTTGATACCTCTGAAGATTGCTTCTTATGCGTTTAGTTAAACCATTCAATTAACGTTTTGCCGTGGTCTGTAGGTGCTGTGTAAATAATTGTGGAGGAAAGTGGGTGTACAGTGAAGAGTGAAAACTGGGTTTGTGTTTTACCTGTACCAGTATTTTCGTTATCATTTGATGAAAGGTTCAAGTCAGCGGGTTCAGACACGTAGCTTTCTCAAAAGTAAAAAGCTAATATTTTTGAGACTATCACGAAAAACTAAAAGCCAATAATATTTAATAATAACTTCAAATGTTGTCTTTAAGGAAAATTGTGAATTGTTTCAAGAAAATTCTCTATGATACTGAATAAATATTTATTAAAAATTTCTTTTAAACATCAATTGCATTGTTTTCTATTTTTATTTGATATTATGTTAGTAAATTGCAAATGTACTAACACAATTACATTTATACATTTTTAAACAAATAAACAAGTTTCGTTAACTACTTTCACTCTTAGAAACGAAATAGAAGGATAGGGATGAGTGTGGGGCCTAACATGCGAGAGGTCTCGCACGGGTACGCGGAAGTAGTAGGAGAAAACTTGTGCTATGGCACAACACAAAGAACAAACTTTTTAAATGAACTAAAGTAAAATAGCTTGAAATAAATGAAAAACAAATATAGAAACGCGCTAGCCTACAATACTATGTGAATTAATTTAAAAAGCAACTAAATTTAAAATTATAGAGAGAATAGCACGTCACTCGACAACAGCCAACGAGCGCAGTCTAAACGCACGATTTAAATGTTGGTGGTATCTGGAAGTATGTACATCAACGCTCAGCTGCAAACTCATATTGTAAATAATACACCGTTTGATATTAAACTTAATGTGTCGGTTCGTTAAGACATTCAATACACAAACATCGTTTGAGCAAGATTCCCAAGTACTGTAGTGAAGTCTAAGCCTACTAAATTGTTTCTAATGATAACAAATGTTCAAAGGTGAAAATATTAGTTTGATTATTTTTTGCCTCCTCCCCCTCTGTCCCTCATAACAAATCAAGGAAAGTTAAAAAATATTGCAAAGAGTAGGGTTGTACTTGCCCGATCCGGTATTTTCGCACTACTTTACTTTGCTTTCTCAAGAGTAAAATCCTTTTCTATTATTTGTGTAACTATCAAAGAAAGCGAAAAGCTAATTCTCAAGGAAGATTGAATAATTTCTACAATTGTTGTTTTCAAAGAAATATGAATTGTTTCAAGAACATCTCTCTAAAATGCTGAATAAACCTTTATTGAAAATTTGTTTCTAACATCAATTGCATTGTTATTTTTGTTTGATATTCTGAAGGTACTTTACAAGTTACAATTATACATTTTTTAAACAAATAAACACGTTTCATTAACGACTCTCCTTCTTAATGGAAAGGATATACAAATGGACAGCGAAAGGGTGGGGAACACGCGAGAGTTCTCGCAAGGTTATACTAGTGAATAGTAATGTTGAACTGGAGAGTTATGTCACAGGTGACACTCAGCGCTTGAAATAAATGACAAATAAAAGATTAGGAGAAACTTACAAATTTTAAACTATCAAATCACGGTGACAGTGTAACATTGAATTGAATTAAATCATTACTATTATTTTTTTTCTAAATTGAAATGAATATTTTTTCCTTGTTTGTAATCATTTAGTAGTTGGATAGAAACCATTTGCTAGGTGTTTAAAAAAAATTACGAAGAAATTCAGAAATAATAGTGGCTGGGTACAAAGCATCGTTGCTGTAACTGGTCCAATTTTCCCTCTCCCCTTTGAATAGGCATCGCACCGGTCGTGCTGCATCTGCTCCCGCCCAGCGCAGCCCCGCCCCCTCGCCTCTTTCGCTCTGCTTCGTTTCCCCTCGGGCACTCGCCACAGCGTCCCCTTCCGCTTTAACACAAGTTTTGCAATATCCCCGACAGGAAGACGCGGCAGGACTTCGAAGGAAGCAGCGCATTTATTGCAGACGGAAGCATGCTACTTTCTCTCTGGTAGCTAGCGGAGAATTAGTATATATGTCTCAAAATTGACAATTTGATAGATAGCGGCTTGCTTTCACTGAGATATCAACCACGTGTTTTTAAGAATAATGATTGCAACTATTTGAGCAATGCCGGTTATGAAAACACTGAACTCGAAGAGATTTTAAAATAGTCTTGATATATAAAGTAGATAAATATGCGTTTTGTTGATGATGAATCTGCTATGAAAACCAAATCTCTTCAGGTCATCTACTGTTTACTTGAACACTTCTATAATTCTAAGATTCAATTTCAATTTGATTTCTGTTCAAAGGCGGAGATTTTTGTAACGATATTTAAGTGAGAAAAATCTCTGATAAAAATAAGTCCTGTTACTGCAGATATACTAATTTAGTTTAGGATTCACGATGGTCCACACTTCTAAAATAGAAGATAGATACTCGTCATAATTTCTTGCATTTGTAACAGGAAACGTTTCGGATGTATTCATCAGTATGGGTTGAAACTAAGTAATAGCTATTTTTTTACTTTATATTTTCAATGTTTCAACAATTCAATATTTTCAATTATATACTCAATATTTTCAACCTCTCCTACTTTTGTAACTAGTAAGATTTACTTTTCTTCGTGTTTGGGGGTTCCAAAAATACATAATTCTCCGTGGTCATATGTGTATTTTGCCGAATAAATTGCAAAACGTTGAATCGTCTGAGTGCACATCTTTAGGGTTTGACAGTACTGCTGCAGACTCCAAGAAGTAGATTTAAGAGTAGAAACGTTTATTCTTTATTTTTTTTAATGAATTACAATATCCAGAAAAAATAATATAAAGCTTAAGTTAAAACTGAAAAACTATTTTTCTCCCGTGGATTAGATAAAGTTAAACCGTTCTTACATCCATTTGAATCTATTTTGTGCTTAAAGTTTTTCCTGCTACAAATACTGCCCAATCATGCCCTACATTCCGCTTCCACAATATGCCCTCATAGATCGCCCTTAAAGCTATGGTCACATCCAGGCGAAGAAATGTCATGTTATTTTTATGAAAGACCTCTAGAGTATATTTTGTATAAAATTATTCAACTGTAAATGCAATTTTAGAATAATGCCATTGTTCAGTTTTCTTTGTCATATTGCAGACATTCGGGATGTGTCCTGATAGTTCAGTGAGAGACCTATAGTAAACCGTTGTGTTAGGAACTAAACTACGAAGTTCTAGGACTCTTTCAGTCGTTCTTAATGATTGTGAAATTACGTATTTGTCAGTTTTTAGCATTTCAATTGTTTTGATCAGTTCAGCATCATCAAGAAAAGTTTGTCAAATATAAATTTCCTTTTTTGAAATTTGCTTAGAGTGTCATTCATAAATATTAATATTTATTTATATATAATTTTGAAAATCCCAAAGTACTTCCACATGAGATTAGGGCGCATGAACACCTACATTATGTAGTTCATAAATATGTATGTTTTGTGGCTCCTTAACTCATCTTAATAATGAGCTGTGAAAAGAAAAAAATTCTTGGAGCTCGAAATTCATATTCACATTATTAACTGTTACATGTGTGGCCTAGGCAGGCGTCTAGGTCTGAACTAGTCACAACTGTCTGAATTAGGCAGGCGCAAATGCAATCCCACAACATCATTTACATCATTTGCCATCCTTTTTAGTCGTGGTGATTGCAATGCAATTGTGGATTTTTGTAGTACAAAGTTTGTTTTTTAGTTTTAAATAAATGACTGAGTTATTGATAAGACGTTTTCGCTTATAGCAAATTCATGTAGTTCACAATTATCAATCCAGCAAATTCTGCAATCTTTTAAACATCATTTTCCTAATTTTCTTTTTCCCTAATCATTTCCCTAATCATAAATAATTTTTTAACATTTTCTACGGTTAAGTAAAGCAATATATTAAATTACTAGTTGAATGTAGTATTTCCGATGCTTTAAACTTAAAAAAATATTTTCATATGTTGAAAATTCCTACTGAGCAATTTCTACGTAAAACGATGTTTTAAACCTACAGTGTCAGGTTTTTCTTGTTGAGCCTAGACCGTGATAAAAATCTATTTAGAATTAGCATTAAACAATAAAATAACAACAAAATAATGTGTATTCACGGCCCTTGCTGTCGAATGTTCTTCGTGCTATGGCCACTACCTGATCCAGAATACGATGTTCTACAACCTAATCCGAACGCTCCCAAAAGAGTTCTTCTGATGAGTACATTTTCCCAGTAAATTATCAGGTGGCTTATTAAATAAAAAATGTGCAATTACAACATCCGATTCTAGAGCATACAATTCCATTATTGTATATTTATATTAGAATAGTTGTAGTTGAAATTATACTTTAAAAAGGGATTATACCACTAGCATTATCATGTATATTATACATAAAAATATCCTTCAAAGCAATAATTATCTTACGAAGTAGTAAAACTGACGAAGAATTTCTTTCCTTCCGATCCACGCACTGTCCCACATACTGTAAACAACGGCGTCCGAATAATGTAATCTGCAAGGACCTGTGTTATTCTTCACCTGGGTGCCCTGGGCCAACTCAAAGAAGTTACATTGGCTGTCATCACAGCTGCATCACACCTACTGCAGACACTCGAACCAACACAAACCAAAAGGTTCGAAGGTTGACAGGCGATGAAGAGCGTAAGACGGTCTTACTTGTTAATAGCGCATTTTATTCGCGTTTCAGAAATGTACTGTTTTTCTTCGTAATATCATAAACAACTTTATTCCCATAAATTCTTAGTTTCCGCCATCGGTCTTTCAAATGAGTCGTAGTACTTGATGCTTATATTCTCGCGGTCAATATACCACCATCTAATAACTTGCCTTCATATTGAAAGTATAGAAAATAATTCAGGAAATTAATTATGGGAATGCTGTGAGATTATTTTACTATCAGGAAATTAATGCAAATCTATAAAATACATCTCATTATAAAACATTCTAAAGAACATTGCTTAAAATTAACACACATTTTATTGCAATCTATGGTTTATCTGACTTATGATAATATCATGTCCTAACAACCAAATTTACATTTACCGTTTGAAAATATTGAAAGAAGTTTTCTTTTCATTCATTGACAGAAGTATTTTTTTCAAAAAAATTAATGTTTCTTCACAATATTAGGTAAAATATTATCAGTAGCTGTGGCTATTAGGTAAAACTCATTAACTCCACTTTTACGTTCGTCGAGAAAATCAGGTTTTAAATTTGATAATACTGATTTGGGATACAGAAATAATACTTCGTTGTACGATTCTTTTTTTAAGGCTTAAGAAATATCGGAAAAAACTAGTTTTTAGCAATATTTGTACATTCCATCCACCCGCGGTAAAAGTGTGAACTGACTGGATGATGTTGGAGTTAATGAGTTTTTCCTGGTACATGCGTGGAGTTAATTAGTTTTTCCTGTTCAGTTTCACTTTTATCGATCTATTTGAACATTTTTCAATAAATGTTGATGTTTTTGACATATATCGACGTAATTCGATATATTTCGATATATCTCCATGTATTTCGATACATCCTATGTATATATATATATATATAGGGTGAGTCACGTAACTTTAGCACCTTCTGTAACTTTTGAACGGTTGAAGTTATTACAATGCAGTTTTCACGGAAGTGCATGAGGGAATGGGGCTAATTGATACGTACATTATTATCTATTTTGTCACTTGTATTTTACGCGATTTTTGAAGTAACTTTGTTTTTTCAAATGGAACTATACATATTTTTTCAGTCCACCATGACGAGCGTAAAAAGACAAATCCAATGATATACATATTGTCATATGTTAGATAACCATTTTTTTGAGTAATTTTGATTTTTGCGACTGGGATTTTAACGGACATTTTGAATAGTCCACCACACGAGGTCACGCAGCGCTCCACCCAGCACACGCGCGCTTAGAAAAGAGAAAGGGAAGGGAAGGGATTTTATTTGAAGATGCGAAACATATTACAAATATTCGCAAAACCATTGCGAGTTTTCTCCTGAACTGTGCTTTCCACCCTTCTGCATTTTCAGATTTTCGTCTTTCTTTGATTGCAGGAATTGAAGGATGGAAAATAAGGATTTGTCATAAGTATGTTTTGTAATAAAATTGTTTAGAACTTCCACTCCATTTAATGGGGTTTCATAAGATACGTATTAATGGGATCTTGAAACACAATAAGAATAAATAATTAAGACTGTACAAATAAATTGCATATTTTGAGCGAACACTTTCAATGTTAATAAGCATATAGGGATAGAAACAATCTTATTTCAATACATGCTACTTATGACAAATCCGTATTTTCAATCCCTAAGAAACACAAAATATCTGAAAATGGGGCAGGATGGAAAGCAGAGTTCAGGAAAAAATGCTACAGTTTTATGAATGTTTGGAATATGTTTCGTATCTTCAAGTACTAAAATCCCTTCCCTTCCCCGAGTCCGCGTTTGCTGGGGGAGCGCTGCGTGACCTTGTGGGGCTGACAGTTACAACGAAAATATCCGTTAAACACTAGTCGCAAAAAAATCAAAATTACTAAAACAAATGCTTATCCAACATATGACAATATTTATATCTTCGGATTTGCCTTTTTACGGTTGTCATGATAGACTGAAAAAATATGTATGGTCCCATTTAAAAAATCAAAGTTACCTCAAATATCTCGTAAAATACAAGTGATAAAAAAGAAATCAATACACGTATCAATTAGCCCCATTCCCTCATTCACTTCCGTGAAAACTGCATTGCAATATTTTTAACCGTTGAAAAGTTACAGGAGGTGCTAAAGTTACGTGACTCACTCTCTCACTCTCTCTCTCTCTCTCTCTCTCTCTCTCTCTCTATATATATATATATATATATATATATATATATATATATACACACACACACAGAGTGAGTCACGTAACATATATATATATATATTGATATATATTGATATATTAAACATATTTCAATATATTTCGATATAATAAAATTTATTTCGATGAATATTGCTATTTTTTCATATAAATGTGCACATTAGACATATTTTGATATATTCGGATATGAAAATTAATTTAGATTTGAGTTGATGTCGACATATTATATCAATGAGTTTGACACATATTAAAGTTAACAATTTGTTAATTTTAGGAATTTGACATATGTAAATTTCATAATTTGTTCCAACATGAAACTCATAAATAGTATTTATGAGTATTTAATAAGTAATGTAAATTACTTATTATATTACTGAAATATGTCAATTAATGTCAATTTGCTGTATTTCAGTTGCATTAGATCAATTTTTAACGGATTCGATTTGTTAATTTATTTTTCTAACAAATTAGATGGAGTTAATGAGTTTTCCTAATAGTGTAAGAATTAATGGGTTTTACCTGAAATTACTGTTATTTTAGTGACTTTTATCAATTATGTTGATTAGATGAACGTTTTTACTGGTATTGCTGTACGTAATGAAAGAATATGAAAAACCATTGCAAAATATGGTGAAAATTCTTTTTTCAAAAATGAAGTTAAGGAGTTTTACCTAATAGCCACTTATGATGAATAATGAATGACGATGATCTCAGAATTCACGCTGTACTGGAAAGAAAGTACTTGTAGTAATTCACAGCGTTTCACCACTGTAGGTGTCTTAAAACACCCAAAAAAGTTTTCTCTTTTTTAAAATAATTTTGTAATAGAATCTGCCTAAAAACAATGACATTTTGCTTTGTTGATACGAATCAAATGAGTTGTGTCAGTCAGTCAGTAATGTCAGATCTGTCCTAAGTCACGGTGCTGTCTCTCAAAACACGTATTAATTGCCTAAAAAACATAAAAGCACACATCTTTAAAGATGTTTTCAGTATCTTATGGATGTATCCCCAAAACCATCAGTTCCCTACCAGAAGACCAGGACACGTCTTATGACATCTCATTTGCTTTGAGTAGTGGACGGAAAAGAGTCTAACGGTGAGCCACGAACGGACGGATGCAGGTTACTCGAATAATACAAAAGGATATCTTCCGTAATAAATCGTACTTGATCCTTATCGGTAATGATTTAAAACAATTCTTCAAATTGGTTTCTAGGAGGCGCATACATTTGTCTTTCTTCATTGTTTACATATTCTCCTGATAGACGTATAATAATATTTATCCTTTTCCTTGTGCGATGAATTTAGTTGTCCAAATTCTGAGGTACGCCGTTCGATGCCAATTTAGACACAGATGTTACTAATTTTGTGTTCCTATACAATATTAAAATAAACCGAAAATAATTACTCTGGCTCCAGTTTTTCGTTAGAAATATTCTTTAGCTAAATTAAAAATTCATTTGTGAAAGAGTCACCTACATTAATGCAATTGAAGTGCATCTCTGTAATTTTAAAATACAAATAACTGTTTTTTAAACATCATTGAGTTATTTGTATGATACAAAAACACAAATAATTGTTTAAGCAATTTTTGTTTTTCTGTTTTCCTAGGACAATCACGGTGACTGCTACATCAATTTCGACAAGTCTCGCACTGGAAGGTGGAGTATTTATCGGATTTAATTTAGATTACTTTTTCAGCTCATTTCTTCTGTAAAGTTTGTCTTTATACAAATATACAATTTTATTTAAATCTGATTGAAATGTTGAATCCTTGAAATCCGCATTTCCTGTTCCTATAAACAGAATTTTAGTACATACTTTCAGGTAACAAATTCTAATGAATATTTTGAAATTTCTGAGAAATTCTTTCAAAATGTGAAGCTTAATTTTGTGAATGCCCATAAAATGTTCTATCAAAAGTAGGTAAATTCATACCAGTAGCGCAATTATTCTCCAAGTAATTGAAAGTGAAAATTGAAAATAATTCTGGCAAAGGGGGCAGAGCGAAGGCGGGTGGGAAGGGCCGGTGGTGACGGGCAGTGCGGGGTGATGTGGAGAGGAGATGTAAATAAGAAACTAGGCCTACTTTCATTTTGTTTTGTAGATAGAATTCACTCAGTTTTCTGTCTAATTGATGACTGCAATAAATAAATGCCGTCTCAACCACGGGTTGGTCCCGCGTCAACGAGGAGTGTAATTAATTACCTAAATCAAATAATAGACTCAAATAATTGCGTTGTAATCATTTATATTGAAATTGAAAATGAAAGATAACTATATATATATATATTTATATATATATTTTTATATATATTTATATATATATATATATATATATTTATATATATACACATACATACATATAGAATGGAACCCGTGCGAAAACTCTCGCATGTTATACGCCACCCTCTACCTTATTTTTCAATTTCCATATTAAGCCTGTAATATATATTTCTCTTCAAGATCCTTTTATCCTCCGTTACTTGTTCTAAATGTCATCTTGTAATTGATAACAACGTAATACACCCTTGTTAATACAAACTATTCTTATTTCACTTCATTATCGAGCAAAGAGGTACACCCGTGTAACTCAGTCGCATAGAATGTCAAGTAATTAGTAATTTCACATACAGTTGCAGATTCTACAGGCTTTGAACAAGTGAGGTAGAATTGAGAAGCGTCGAAATGTAATAGAATGGTCAAGAATATCTCACCCTTTAGATAACGGTGTGAGGAACGTTTCTTTGAGGCTTGCCTCAAAATTTTAGTTTTTAAGATCTGAGAATGCTTCGTTTAAGAGTTATTTAACGATGTAGATAAAAAAAATATCCCGACATGCGTTGCGGGTTGCATTTTACATGATATTTAGATGCGCTTTTTAAATAAATCCTTCATATTTTTAAAGTCAAAGTGCAATTTGTCATGTCTGCGTGAAATTCATTCTTTATAGATCTCATTTATAAAGATTGGTTGCGTGGAGAGCTGCAACGGGAAGGTATACTACTGTACTACTGATATAATATAGGAGACTATATATATATATATATATATATATATATATATATATATATATATATATGTGTGTGTGTGTGTGTGTGTGTGTGTGTGTGTGTGTGTGTGTGTGTGTGTGTGTGTGTGTGTTTGTAGTTATATATTAAGATCAACTAGTTCATTTAAGGAAAGCTATGAATAAATGCACCACGTTAGATAATATAAATGACAACGGAACAGGCGACAAGAACTACTACCAACAAATTGTGGAGTATTTAATGCTAAACAGAAATCCTAACGGTAGAATGTTCTGCTATAAGAAGAAAATTAGTTCAAATTACCAATAATAAGATCCCATTGTCCCTTGGAAGTGATTTATCCTTTATTCAAGCCAATATGTCAGAAGAAACTCATGAAGAAACGAATCCCACTCGGAAATCGAAAAAGAAGAAATTGACACTAGTGAAAGAAATAAGATACTGGGTAACCTTTTATTAGAGATAAAATACATAAAAATATAATGAAAAAATTTAGAATGAACTTCAAGAAATTAAACAAATAAAAGTAAAGCGACATTAAAAGAAGAAATTACAAAAAATATTATTGAAGTGAAGAGGTAATTTACATTCATCCAACAACGAAAAAATGGACAAATTTAGAAATTTGAAAAAAGACCTACATATCTAAATAAGAACATCAAATTCAGAATTAGTAAACTAGGGATATGTCAATTAAGAATATATAGAGAAAGAAAGTTAAGATAATCATTAAAGCAGCATGCAGAGAAAGTAAATTAAGAAAATGCAACCAAAATAACAAAATAAATTTTGAATAAAATTTAATTTTTTAAACGCAAACATCAGAAACATTTTACGCAAGTCAATATCAGAAGAAAAAGCAAATGTTAAGAGTAAAATTTCACCATTTGGATGAAATTCCTAAAGAACGAAAACAAATGGAAAGGGAAAGCTTTGATATTGCAAATCTCTTAGTGAAACAAGAGAGGGATTACAAGCTGCAATTAGGTACAAGGTAAAGTAAGAAAGAGGAAGAGGAAATTAAGATAAGTTCGACTTCAAAATTCCAATCAAAGGGCAAATTGATAATGCTGGTATGTTTAATAGGCCTTGGACAAACGTAGAACCCACAAATGTGTCGAGAATATTCGTGAATGTCAAACTTCATATTCAGACTAATGCCGATGAGAAAGAAAACGGACTCACAAATACAATATATTATATATACATATATATATTATATATAATAATATATTATGTTATATATATTGGTAATAAATAAATTATTAATTCACTTTCTTTGGTAATGGATATCGAAAATAATTTACTACAGCTTCAAACACAAACAGAAACCATACGCAACAGTCGTCACCAGAGAAAGTAAAAGCATCTCAATAAATGGTTGGAAATAAAATAATAGAAAAAATATCAAGGAAACGAACTAATATTGGCCACAGTGTTAGGTCTTTAAGAACAGAAGAAAGGGAAATAGAACTTGAACAAGGACTATTACATATTGTTTATTAGAACTATGTGAATTCAGAAAATGTGGAGAAGTAAACATTGAAAAATCTAAGAAAGATATTTTCAGTTACATAAACTACAGAAAACAATAGAAAGGAGTAGTGTTTTTAATGAAGAAATATCTGAAAGATGACGTAGTTGAAATCATAGGCGTATTTCAGAGGATATCTGTATTAAAATTGTCTTGGAAATAAGTTATCACCATACTCCATATACATACACCAAGAGAAAATAGTTTCAAAGACGATATTGAAGATTTTTATATTGATATCGACGTAACATTTAATACCCACTGATCTAGTATTGCAATTGTGATTGGAGATTTAAACAGTAAAATTGGCAACCTCGGAAATTAGCTCAACCCCATGAGAATATGGACAAAGAAATGGAAAGGGAACCAAATTAATTAAATTTGCAAAAAGACAAAACATGATAATAAATATATTTTTTTATGAAAAGGGCGAGAAATAAGTGAGCATGGTGTTCTCAGACGATAAAACAAAAAATGAAATGGACTTTGTTTTAACGAATAGCATATACCTAGTGGTGAAATTAAATGCTGTAGAAAAAATAAAATTCAATTCAGATCTCAGAATGGTGAAAGCAGAAGCGAAACTTAATTACAACAAAGAGCGCAAAACATACATCAACTGTATACATTTTAATGCCAAACACGTTGATTACAAATTCAAACTAAAGTTGAAGCAGTAATTTAAGAAACACCAAACAACAGGAACGACGTCAATACATGAAGACTGACATATTATATTATAAAAGCAGGAGAAGAATCGAAGGTTAAAAAAGGTAAACGAGAGAATAGCAAACTAAGGAAGCAAGTTATAAAATGATTTGTAGAAAGAGAATTCTTCAAAAGATCGGAATCGGAAACGGAAGAGAAGAAAAGAGAATACCAAGCAGGGAACAAGATTACAAAGAAAGAGATTAGAAAAGAGTGGAGAGGTTACAGAAAGGAAGTTATAAAAAAAAAGTATCGGGTGAATCAGAGAAACAATAAAGAATTAACTGAACAACGGTATAGTATATTCTTCAACGAGCGTAGAACGATAGCTATTATTCACGAGTTGATGTTTACGACACGAGCGACGTAGGAGCGAGTGTCGGAATTTCAACGAGTGAATAATAGCTATTCTACGCGAGTAGAAGACTATACTTTCTCTACGACTTTAAAATTGATATTTTTAAAATATCCAATGGGCGCCTTAACCTCAACACCAACTCGCATACTGTTTCGTGGCTCACCTGTCTAACGACAGTTGCGACCAGCCGCGGAAGAGCATGCAGCGCCTATGTAGGCGACTACGAGAACCCTCTGTCGTGGTGTAATGAACTTAGACGAATGTGATTGGTCGACAGCCGTGTGAGAATAATATTCTCGCACGGCTTGTGGAATCGGCATCATTACTGCATCCGATAACGTGCAGAAATGTATACATTCAGGGGCAGTCGTAGAGAAAATATTGTATGTTAGGCAAAAGGAATTCTACTGGAAATATGGAATACAAAAGGGACCAGGCACAAGAAGACGCCACTAAACTTTATAAGTATTTATGTACGAGTGCGCAGATAACCCACGAAAATGTTACGGAAAACATCCTACATACAATCAAGGCGAAGAAACAGTTCTGCGCATCATTACTAGCGAGGTAAGATCAGTATTAGAAAAACAGAAACCCAAAAATATTCCAAGAGAAGACAGAATTATAAACGAAACTCTCAAACACGTGGTAGACGAGCTAACAACAGAAATATTCAACAAAATTATAAATGAAGAAGAGATACCAAATCAATGAAAAAATAGCATTACAATATTAAACCATAAAAAGGTCTAAAGATAATTTAAACTATAGACCCATAAGTCTGATTTCAAATATATATAAGCTATTTTCTAAAGTCATAACAAGAATCTCTAAAACTAAATCAGTTGTACTGAACCAGAATCACTAAAACTGAAAACCAACCAGCTGAATTAGCTGGGTTCAGATCTGGGTTCTCAACAACTGACCACCTGCACACTATCAATGAAATTCTTATAAAACAGAAGGATTTACTTTGAATTAAAAATTCGATTTATTGTTTTCAATAAGGATAATAATATTGAATAATTAATTCAATTGAACTACATTATGTATTATAAGCACTTAACGATCAAGAAATTCAGAAGAAATATATCATCACTTTGAAGAAACTATTTGTAAACATCTGCACGAAAATTAAAACGGAAAAACTTGGAAAAAACTCATAATAACAAGAAGAGTTAATCAAGGAGATTTCATTTCTCCCAAACTGTTTTCTGCTATACTGAAAGAAATATTTCGTAATTGAAACCGGGATGGAAATTTTGGTATAATCATTAACGGAAAGATGTTTCCACATCAGGATTTCGCAAACGATATTGTATTATTGGCAAAATCTTCAAAATAATTGAATAGTTACCCCGAATAGAGTTCTAACCCACAAAAGGAAAAGTTTTCAGGAAATAAAAAATCCTCTAATCAGTGCAAATTAATTTATTTCTGTAATAAACTTACAAACCATCAATATATTATGAATTCTGAATCACTCTGAAATCAAATTTTAGTCAAGGCACTACCGCTCATAGTATATTCGCATCGATCCGACGTCTTGCTGCAGATAGATCACTAGTCGTCAATAGGAAAACTTTATCTCAAGAACAATGGCCGGTGCGCACTCAAAATCGAGGGGGCTGTGTATTACGTCCAATAGGTCACTATTCCATTGAAATCTCAGCATTCGACTTTTTGTGTGTTAGATCTGTATTCGGGGTAACTATTCAATTGTAAACAATGATGTAAGACTCATGGAACTACAGTAAATCAGCGGGTTTAACCACGAACAAAAATAATACTGTGCTTATTACAAATCATGAAGAGAATTATGTGTCGATAAGCCAAGTAAAATTAAGTAAGTCAATAAATGTTTTTATGTAGATCAGGCGGTTTCTTTTCATAATAGATCAAAGGATGAAATAGAAAGGAGAATTAACATGGCCTGGAATACATTTTTGTCACTATATTTCTTACTTTTATACAAAACACAGACAATTGATGTGAAAAAATCTGCCATTTATAGCTGTGTTCTTCTGATATTGTTACATGGGGCACAAACTTGTGAAGTGTCTTGTAGAAAAAAAACCAAAGAAAATCTCGCAGTTTATCAAAGAAAAATTGAAAAGAAAATATTAGCATACATATTAAACAATAATAAGGAACGAAAAAATAAGAAAAAAGTTCAAATGAATTGACGCTGTAGATAGTAATGGCCAAGAAATTGAAATGGAAGTGGGGATGTCCTGTCACTAGGAAGGATATAACTAGATGGGCACAAGTCACCATTACTTGGGATCCGCGAATCGGGAAAAGGAGCGTGGAAAGCCCAAGACGAAATGATGCAGTGAAAAATAGTATGTAGAGGGAACAAAATGAATAAAAGTAGTTCAAGGTAGGTTGTGATGGAAAAGAAAAGGGGAAGAATTATAACTATCAGTCATGAGGACTAAGTGTTGTGTTATGTTGTTTCCAATGCGTTTACTAAGAAAGAACGATCTGTGAAAATAATTAATTAATAGGTGTTAATTCGGTTCAAGTTTAAAGTTAGTAGTCTGGTCTGTGATTGTATATGGAAACGTAGTAAGATTACGGTAACTATAACGGGCTGAAATATGTAAGTAACTGCGACAGGACAAGTAATCTATGAAAAATTGTAATGTGTAAGTATGTATGCGCGTAAACTGTGCTCAAGGATTCAATGACGCGTTACCAACTCCCTTCCATCATAAGTGTGTGATCTGATGCATGCTCTACAGTTGTCCTAAATCCCCAGGAGGCCTTTGCCCGCAAGGGATTAAATGAGCTATCATCAATCAACGACGGGTCATTACCGATAGTCAGCAATTTTGTTGATGTGAACTGTTTAATAATTAAACTTATCAATATTCATCTGATCAATATTCAGCTTATCAATATTCAAACTCATCAACATAATCAAAATTATTTTGAAGTTAAAATAATTATTGAAATTCATAAATGATATGGAATAGTTGAAGAGATCATTTTCATTATATGTAGAGTGCATTTTCAATGACAAATTTCCCCGCAAGTGACTGTCTCATCCAGCAATCGCCGAGTAGCATTTCTGTTATGCTGTTGTCAGAATATTCAGTGAAAGTCTTTGGACATTATTTCATTACAGGAAAAGTTTTGAAGCTCCGCATTGCGAGTCTGTCTGTACTGGCACAACATCCTCTGACGGGACCAAGGCCTGTCCCGACATTGAAGACATGGGTTCGGGTGCGTGTGATTAGCATATATACATCCCTTACGCCGTATTTTGGTCATCTTAATCCGAGAAGTGAATTTTTCTCATCGTCACAGCAATAAATTCTGGCACATTGCAAGGAAAGCGCACACTATAATCTACCTCGACCGAGAATCGAACCCGGGATCGCGTCCTGGAAATCGAGCATTGCGCCTCATTGAGCTACCCTGAGGGGCTCCGCATTGTGAGTGCGACTGAGTAATAAGCGACGTAATGGTTAAACAAACCGGGCGACGGTTGAAGAGCAGCAAGGACTAAAGGTCGACCCACCCTTCCCTTCCTAGGCTTCCGCAGCGAGGCTGCCTGCCTGTGTATGCTCTGTGCCAGGCTGGCCAAAGCCGTCGCGGGCGCCGCCCAAATGTTAATCTATGCGCCCGCCCTCCGCGGCGCTGGGCCCGCACTGCACTCGCCCCGTGACCTTTGCGGCGACCTTTCGCCGGGCATATTCGCCTCCTTGGTTTCCGGCCGCACGCGCCCCGGCTCTTTCACCCCGCGCCCGGCGCCGAATTCCGCCCCGGGATGAAGTGGACGTGAAGACCAATACATTTGTCACTCAAACTACAAAACTACATAATTACAAAATCGGTCATGAAAACGTATGTTATATTCAAATATTACAGTTATTAAGCAAAAACCATCTGTAAAAATAACCAATAAGTGCAAAGTAGGCTCGAGTTCAACCATCTAATGCCCGTTATTACATATATGTAACCACATTTCTGGTCAACTGATATTTGCACATTTTGCACAAATTTGAAAATTGTATTTCTTCAATAGACGGATACATCAAAAACAGAACATGTAAGCAATTTTGTTTCATTCTTGATTTCTAAATGACGATTTAGCCGAGATCGCTAAGAACTTTCGCTTCTTCGTCCAGGACCCCGCCTCCCACCCTGGAAACCGATTCCCGACCCGGGATGTAGTGGACGGATTCGGTGCGATTGACAAGTAATGGCTTGATCAGAGAGTAACGGGGTGACCAACACATTTGTCTTTACCCAGAGCTTTTTCCGTTTCTGTTGTACGCATCTAATAAAGTCATAAAATGGTGAGCCTGAAGCCGAATTCAGACAGTGCCATATGAAGAGTGATTACTATAAAAAAGGACCGCTTTCACAGCTACTGCTTGACCACTGCTGGCAATATAATTGCAAGTTACGTCCAGGCACTCGTTTTCTCAGTGTGATTGTTTTCAGTTAGCTTATTTGTAAATGGCTAATCACTATTTCATACAATGTCATCGCCCTGCATGACATTCATTTGTTTCCTGACATGACAAAGTGGTCCCTTTTCAGAGTAACTATTCTATATTTAGAATCTCTGTAATGTTCCTTCTTAAGTCTTGCTCTACAATAAGTAGAAAGAACTTTAAAAGAAGAACCCAAATACGCGAATTGTTATATTAGTTTCACCAATGGTCAACATCGTAACTTTTTTGTATTTTATACATTCATTTATGAAGATATACCTTTTCAATTGTAGTATGATTATTTAAGATTTCATGCACAGGCTTTTCAAAAAATAAGACCTTTTTGGTGGGTTGGTTATTGTTTTGAAAGTTACGTGCATCCAGCTTATAGCAAGATATGAGAAAGAGCGTTATACGAATTCTCTATATGAGGCACCGTATGAATTCGGCATTCTCTAGCATTCAGAAATGGGTGAAAAATGTATGAAATTCGGAAGGATAACACCGTTTATATTACGGAGATCTAGGATTTATTTTAAAGTCACCGAGACCTTTTAAAACTGGCAATTTTAATGGTAGTCATTTTATGTTTATAACATTTTTCGGGCGTTATGGGCAGCACCAGCACAATCCAATATTTTTTTTCATATACTAATTTCCGCAATAAAATACTGCGTCAGTTGCAACCAGCTGGCGTCAAAGTAAGGCTCAATAATCGACAACAAAATATCAAAATACGGAAGCCGAGATTGTACAATCGCGTGTAGAGATCAACCTCAACATTACCATCAGAGAAACTTTCTGCGCAGGATCCACTGCACTAGACACAATAAAACGCTTTCGTTACCCAAGATCGTGGATCTGCGTTTTCGCTCGCCGCTACACGCTGCTGGGGAGTGGAAATAAGATCCCTCTACGGCGGCTTGGATAATGAAGCGGCGTGGTGAACATCCGCCGGTTAATGACCAGTTCTAGGGAGCTCCAGATCACTCGAGACTGCGACACCACAGACGTACACCAAATGTTTGGAATAGGCGTACACAAAATTATTGGAATATTTCATGGCTCTCCAGCCGAGCAAAGAACTACTAATTACTGAACTAAAAATGTATTACACTCTTTGTAAACCCTGAGCTAATTTCTGAATTCGTTCAAATGACGTATAAGGAGATATTTTTGAAATACAACTATAATACTGAAAATGGGAGAAAAAGAGATGTTCACTCATGTTGAAATAAGCCAGAGAAATTTAGATGATTTGGTAAAAGAAAGCAGAAAGATATTCAAATAGTCTGAGTTATTCACTCTTGTGTTTCTTTGACTGTCGTTATTTATGATAATTCTGAGTTGCCTCATTTGAATTTCCATACTGTTTTTTTAACTCCGGTGATAAGACTCCAAGTAAATTATGAGCATCATTATGTATAAAAATATTTTCTTGGTATAGTGCCCAAACTTTGATGGCTCCTTGATTCAAACTTTAAGTTACAGAAAAGAATGTGAGGCATTTTATGACCCGTGAAAACCTCTGCAAGATTTGGAACTTCAAGATTTAACAATTCCACTTGACAATAAATGAGCGACTTATATGATATACCGGATACTTTTGTTGCCATCACTTACATTATTATACATATTAAATGACTACATGAGAAAGATGAACGCAAGTTATCTGAACGCAACAGAGTTAATATTAGTTAATATTAATTAATACAAGTTAATACAAGTTAATATTAAAATTTTTTGCCGTTGAAAATGACACAGCTGGTATGATAGGAATTAGTTCTGCGATTACGAAACACCACTCATCACATTAATTAATCATTTTTTCATTTACTTTTTCATTTCTTTTTAACAACGTATTTCGAAATTTCATTGCTTTCTCAGTATATATTTATGAAAAACAAACAATGAAATAATTTTGCCAGATATCTAATAACGTGCATGCGGGCATATTCTTGTCAGATAACCGGACCTGGGCCCTTAAGCCCTCATGGTGCCGAAGGCCTGGAGAATTCGGCCCAATTTGTTTGGCGTCCCGCGGGCGCGGTTGCGGGCGCGGGTCGCATGGCCCAGGGAGCGGCGCCTCGGGGCGGTGGCAGCGCGACCCGCGGCGCGCCTGTGAATGACCTTCCGGCGGCGGCGCGCGCGCGGGCAGGAGGGCGGGCGGTGCGGGCGGCGCGGGCGGCGCGGGCGGCGCGGGCGGCAGCGCAGGCGCGGCGCGGCGCGCACCCAATCAATACGGCGGGCGGCGGCAGCGCCGAGCCACACCCAGTCCGGCGGAGCCGCCGCCGCCTCCGTTGTGCGGCTCCCCGCCCGCCTCGCCCCAACCACCTCCCCGCCCCTCGCCACCCGGCGATCAGCCAGCCGTAGCTGAGCCCGGAATAGCCCGCTCGCGTCCCGCGCGCCGGCCGCGCGGCGCAGAGCGGGGGCGGCACGGGGGCAGCGCGGGGGCGGCCGAGGGCGGCTCCGCGACGCTGCCGTGCGTGAGGGCGCTGAGACGCAGGAGAATCACGCGCGCGCCACGACGCAGGGGGATTGTCGCATGACGACGCCCCGCACATGTAACTGTTATCCGGGCCAGATGGGATAGACCGCCGCGCTGAGCTGACGGAGGATTCTCTATGTTTTCGATGCTGACTGTTGCTTTTGGAGGGAGGGCGTTATCTTGGGAAGACAATGACAGATTGCTTGTTTGAATTGAGCGAAGGGTTTAGTTGTTTGCTTCATACTCTTACTTGCTTCACGCGCATTACCGGACGCAAGTATGATGTAGATTAACCTTGAAACATAGACTCGCGCATAGCAGTGATTGATCTTGGGTGCAAATTCAAAACATTCATTTTCATTGAATTACAAGGAAACACTAATATAATTGGCAACATATTGCCTAAAATAACAGAGAAAGTTTTAAAGGGCCAAAGTTGTAATAAACTATTTGTAATATCCTATTCGTAATGTCGTTTTATAATAACCTGTTCGTAAATAGTATGTCGCAGAATAGTTACAAACTTGTAGAGCCCAAGGAAAAGTCGAAGACGATAAGTTTTTGCCAATCTACAAGTGGTGAGAAATTTCATACTGGGTAGTTACACGTATGACATTTGCCCTTGGTCGTTGAGCAAACCATCACGCAGTGGTTTTCGGCAGGTTTGCGGAATCTTTCTGAAAGCATTAGAACGTGATCTTGGAAATAATAAGTTGCGTAACAATAGACGAAAATTCTACATGTGTATATTGGTTATATGAAATTTTCCATCACATATTATTTGGTACAAAGGGATCATCTTTACCTCCTAATGCCGTAGAAACGTGTACCTTTTAATCTGAAACGAACTCTAGACGCAATAGGCACTAGAAAACTATAATAAATTATCACTTGATTCTCGAACTTCCATAATGGCACTTTGTGTTTGGAGAGTGCTTGAACGGAAGGTTTGAGGTCCAACAAATTTTTCTGGGTACAGAAACCGTAAGGAAGTAAATCTACGAACAAAGTTCTCTACGAACGGAGCGGAGAAAAATAAAAGAAGCATGCTCCATCAATTTGAAAATATTGGCGAAAATATGAGTGCACGGAAAGAAACTGATCTACAACACATCAAGCTGACTGAAACATTAATTAAAATGGAATTAAATTAATAAAACTAGACAGCTATAAAACGTTGTAGGTTTTATTGTGTCAAGTTATTTGCGTAAATTTTGCAAAAATAATTATAGTTTCGAAAGTTTGGAAATTGTTTTTATGTTTTTTGTTTGATTTTTATGTTTTTTTCGCTTAGTCACATTATTCATACGACATGCATGAAAGGCCTTAAATCTCCAAATAAACAAATACAAGAGTAAAGCTTATAGTAAATGACCTCAGAAGAAGTAAAATAAATTTAATAATATAATACATTTTTCAAAGCAATAGACACCCCCCATATGTTCACAGGAATAGTCGTCCTGGTTGTTCAAAGCAATAATCCTCGGGTTGTGTGAATTAAAAAACAAAATCATTTTCAGAAGAAGAAACACCGCGCAGACAGCCATGCGAGTTCATAGTTCAAGAATCCGAGCGACAGTGGCGCTAAACAGGGAAGAAGAGACTGCGCTAAACTAGAACACGTGTCAAAGGGAATTAAAACGCCAGCGTGCAGGCGTGAGTGGGCGAGTGGGCGGGCGTGGTGTTGGCCGGGGGCTATCTCGCCTGAGGGCGCAGCCGCGCGCATGGGCGCTGGCGCTGAGCTCTGTCGGCGCGGGGCGCTGCACCTCCCGACGGCTGCGACAGGCAGATTATCGCTGTCCCTGCTCCCGGTGGCGCCGCCGCCGCCAGAAGAGATATTTTCGCGCGCCACGCTGCGTTGGGAAATTGCATTTCTCTCCCGAAATACGCCTCGCGGAGCGGACGCGCGCGCCAGCCGAGCGCCGGGATCCGCTTAATCGAGTTACGATGCTCCACACGCAACGACGAATGATCGCGTGTCCAATTACCAACTGCTTGCAATTCACCCACCTTTCGTCTGCGTGTTTCGTGTTGTTTAATTAATTCCGTGCCTTTGCTGGACGACGTGTTTCACCATCAGTTCTTTTAGTACTACTGTAAGGTGTTGCTTTCGCTTCTCTTTATTTGGGCTGAAAGAACACATTATTTCGCAACTCAAAAACTACGAAAGTTTAGTAGCTAAACTAAAGAAATGTGTTTGAGTTTCAAAAAACCTTAAGACTTAAAATAAAATATTCACATAATGATACTTTTTTGACATAATTATGTCAGTTGAAACAATTGCCTAATCAGAATATCTACTTCTAATTGTTCAATAAGCACTGAACCTTTTGTCTACTTTATTTATCACTCGTATGTATTATTACACATCAAATTAAAATCACATATTGACAATAAAGTGAAATCTTGCGGTAATTATCTGTCACTTTTGTCATTGAGAATAATTTGGTTTCGGAAAGTGCTGAAATAGTTTTTAAATAGATGGGCATGTGACATATAGAGAACAAACCGGAAGCATGTATCAGAGCATAACTTATCTGAACATAGTAACATATTTATCTCTGTAGTAGTACTTACGATACGCCAAATATAGTTCACTAATAAACGGAAACATGAGAGTGGTGGAAGGAAGAGTATATATTGACGACTCCAATCGCATGTCATTTATAAGTAAATATAATAAACTCGCAGAGTGTGTAGCAAAATATGAAGGTTCACTATGGACTTTGATAGCACTTGAAGAAGATAGTAAACATTTAGTAGACTAATAAATTAACGTGTATCAATGCAAGATAACATAACTTATTCGAGATAAAAATCATCAGATAAATATATGGGAATTAAGGATCACAAATACGCCTCATGTTTTGAAATTATTCCATCTTTCACAAAACGATGATTACCTGCTTCGAAGTCCTAAAGTCTCCGGAAACGAATAAAACTGCGGTTTTAATTTGCCTACATTTGAATCGAATGTATCCTTGATAAACCATGTATATTTATATCTAGTTTCGTAAAAACAAAAAATGATTCCAGAAATACGAAGTGTATTACGTAATAAGCCTGAGGCTTCATTAAGTCTAACAATTCATTAAGTCATGATGTGTGAAGAGAATGGAGAGTGGCACCACTGTTCTATGAAGCAATCGAACCTTGCAATCGAATGAGCATCCGGAGACGATATCGCAGGGAATTGTTCTCGGTGGAGGTAGGTGGGAGTGGGGGGGAGTAGGAAACGGAGCCCGTGCTCAAGGGCTCGTGCTTCCCACCCACTCCCACGCCCGCCCGCACCTACGGACGAGAATGAAGACAGCGCCTACAAGGGAGGGCCATTTCTTGGTGCGAGGCAGCTGTTGCTTTGTTTCTGATCAGGCGCGAGACAGCCCAAAGACACAGGCATCCTTTTCGCCAAATAGTGTCCGCTGAGTTGTGTTTAAATATCGCAAGGGACATGACTGTAGGTGAGAAGGGAACGGCCACTTGCCCAGTAGTCCACATGAATATAAATCATAGTTCGGCTTTCTATATGTTCCAAGTACAGATTTGTATAAAATTTTATATCGCGTTGTGACTTTTACAGAGTGGCTAATTTCATATCTAAATAAACAATACTTGGCTCTTTCAATACTGCCAGAAGCATGAATGTTGATACAAAACTTTTTAACCTGTTTTCAACGGTATCGTCCAGCGCATTGTCTTTGAGTCAAAAGCCATTGAGGAGGTCACGCGATCATGCTGTTACCAAGATATTCTATCAATTCCCAAGGTTTGTATTTAACACCATAATATATACATATATATTTATTAAAATAATGTATGAATAATGTCCTATGTGAAAAACACACAATGATGAATTGTGATCAATGGATGATCAAAAGTGTGATAATTTGTTTATAAACGATTCGTTACTTCTCAGCGACTTGTCGAGGAAATCTGTAACAATCAGAAACTAGTGCTTATTGTGAGTCGGAGTGAAAATATATTTTTTCTGAAACAAACCATGTGAATTGATATAAATGACGTGATTGGCGTAAATTGACGTAATTGACATGATTGACGTGATTTGAAACCTTGTGAATTGTGAACACACCTCAGCATAATGTTTTTCCTGTATCTTTGTTAGAGTAAAGAGATACATTTCATCGTTTGACTAATGTTATTACAACCTTTACTTAACCCGAAGTGAGAGTTTCATCTTCCAACGCTTGTCGGACGTTTACAAAATCGAAAACGGATATCTAAACCATCACCATGTGCAATCACTTCGTGGAAAACTTTCTTCCAATCCCATTCCTCGGGTACCAAAATCGTATTGGTGTGCAACTTTTAAATCCTTTCCTGATACTCTCCTTAATTTATACGTCATCCAAAGAACAGGAATAAATATTTAAAAAATGTTTATACATACAGTGTAACCCAACGGGGTTGGAAACGATTCCGTGGGGTCCATGAATTTTTAAACGGGGTCAGTGGTGATCAAGGGGTCGAATGGTGGTCGATAGCCGAATATGTACCGGCAACTGATTTTATCGAGATCGTATTGATTACAAAGAATATAAGTGAAGATGTTAATTGATTTCTTTTACAAAAGTTTAGAACGTCTACCAATACTTGTTAATGTTTTAAAAATTGAAAAATAAAACAAAAAATAATAAAACTTAATGAATCATTTATTTCAAATTTTTCAATGATATTAATATCACTCTCAAACGGACGTTGGTGAGAAATTAGATGATGGAAACGACAATTGTTATTGAATCATCTACTTTAAAAGTCTATGATGATTTTTATTACACTTCAGTAGATTGGAAAATTCTTACTGTATAGCATTTCGAATATTGCGTTGGGTTTCCCAGCGTATTCATACGTGTAGTACAATCTGAATTACATTGTGCATTCTCCCTCCTCTAATCGTGATTTATAGTTCTTACTTATTATGCATGCAATTATGTCACAACAATGGAATAATTGCAATATTAACGACATTCTGGGACAGGGATAAAATCACTGCGACGTGAATAATGAATAATTAGGAATATGATTAGTGGCACAGTGATTGCCGAGACCTGGATTCGAACCGGAAGCGTTCGGGTCGCAAGGCTCCCGTGCTGCACGCGTGTCGTTCAATATAACTCGTAAGGCCAGACTGGGCCCAGGGCAGATGCTGAGAAAAGGGCTGAAGACGCTGGGCTTGAGAAAAGATGAGACCTTCTTCCGAGGAAAAGGCTGAGGACGTAGGGCCAGAAAAGGCCGGAGGCAGATGTCGTGGAAAGGGAGAAGGTCATAGGGACAGATAGGACCGAGGGAAGATGGAGAGGAAAAGATGGAGGGTGTGAGACAGCTTACGGCCTGTTAGGGCCAAGAGCAGAGCCCAAGGAAAGGGGCGAGGTCGTAGGGACACATAATACCAAGGGCAAATGCAATGGAAAGGATCGAGGTGTAAGGCAGAATATAGCCAGTTAAGGCCGAGGGAAGAGTTCAAGGAAAGGTGAGGGTGGAGGGGCCAGAGACGGCCCAGAGCAGCGCCCAAGGAAAGAGCTGGGTCCAAAGGGCCAACAAATGCCAATAAAAGGAGTGAGAGCATAGTACTAAGTACTTTAGTTGAAGGATGAAGCCAAGGACGTGCTGAGGTGTAAGGGTGAAAACAGGTACTTTCCTTTTGCGTATGTGATTCAGATTATGGTAAGAAAATATGTATTGTTAACATTAACTGGAAAAGAAATATAGCAGAACTCAATCTTGTAAGCGAAATACAGATCCTTTGTAAGTATTCAAGTATTGAGTTTGATATGGAAAATAATTCATGCCACCAAACATAATAATTTCCGGCAACTAGCAGATTTTCCTAGGCTTATACACTTATTAAATGAAATTTTAGAGCTACAAGAAATTCCTTGTACGCTGAGCTGTGTTTAAAAATCGCGGCGACATGACTCTAGGTGAGGAGGGAACTGCCACTCGCCCAGTAGCCTCCATGAAATCATTGTTCGGCATTCTATACGCTCCCAGTAAAGATTTGTATAAAATTTTATATCGCGTTGTGACGTTTACAGAATGACTAATTTCATATCTAAAGAAACAATACTTCGCATTAAATCCCTTCCCGTACTGTTTACACCACGTCAAAATTGTAGAAAGAACACCGCTTAGTGACCACAGCAAGAATCTGCCTTATTAAATTAGGGTTACAATTCTCGTTTATTGTACAAGGGATGTAGGGGTACAATACACTTTTATTAAACATTTTATTTTGTTGGAGAATATTTAAATACAATCTGAACAATCTGAATCTAAACCAATCTTAACAATTAATTACTGTAAAAACCAAAAATTTCTGTTTAATGGATCAGCAATTAATATTTCTGTTGACGTAGTTTTGGTGAGAGTTAAATAGGTTACAGAGGCTTCTGAAATTCACTCGTATGTTGCCAAGCTGACTAGAAACCTGCCGACCTATGAGATTCTACGCACGTGAATACCGAGATCCATCACTGAGAGATCATTCTCACACGACGACCACTCAAGGACACACAAGCAACTGCGGGCTACAAACACGTCCCTGATTGCTCAAAGGGCAGCCTTGTGATCTCTCGAAGATGAAGCAATCGCGTTACGTGCGCGCCTATCGCGATGAGGGTCCCACGTGTGCTAACTAGCCGAACCCCGCGCAGGCACAGAGTGGGACAGAGCGTAGCGTGGCGCGGCGGGGCGCGGCGGGGCGCGGCGGGGCGCGGCGGGACGCGGCGGGGCGCGGCGGGGCGCGGCGGGGCGTTGCTGGGGCAGTGGGTCGTCGGTGCCGTCGCGTGATGCCGCCAACGTGTGGCAGAGAGGCGGGGCGGGGCGGGGTTGGGTGGGGCGGGGCGGGAAGGCGCGGGACGGCGCGGGACGGCGCGGGGCGGGACTGCACGGGACGGGACGGGACGGGACGTACGCAGCCTGCCCGTCGCCCAGTCGCGTGTCGCAAGATGCGCCGCCGCCCGTGGCATGCCACCCCGCCCCCTCGTCGCGCCGCTCCGCCGCCGATTCTGCTTGATGCGCGAACTTTTCCTCGCCCCTCACGCTCCTCGCCGGGCCACGCCCCCGCCGTCGCCCACCGCAGACGACGAGGTCGATTTGGCGTCGCGCCCTCCCCGCAGCAATCGCTTCCCTCGCCTTTGCGTTGCGTGCGGCGTCCGTGCCCTCCAACATCCCCTCCCCATCACCCTCACTTCCCCTCCGTTCCCCTCAACGCCCTCGCCCTCGTTGGCGCCCTCCTCGCGTCGTTTCCTGAAGTGCTAACTCTCCTCCACTGGAATGTTGACCTGCAGCCTTACTAAACTCACAACATTCGACGCCTCTCTCAAAAATGATGCCTAGTATGAGTTGAATACCAAGCTCGTTTGTCTCGAATCTGACGCTGCCTACCAGCTATATTTTTGTTTTGTTTGCTGGCTTTTGTCAAAGATGGAACGGGTCCTCTGATTGCGCTGATAATTACTTCGATTTTGAATAATGGAGCTCACAATCATAGATCTGATCCCATTGTTTTTACGCCACAACAAATTCGTGGCCCCGTTACGCTAATGACTTTGTACTTGACTGGTGAAAAGTCGGCCAAGAAAATCAATAACTTAGATAATTTGAATTCGATGGTCTGTAGTTGAGTATCTGTTATATGGATACACGAGAGTGAAAAAAAAACAGAATTTCAAAACATCGTTAAAACATTGGTTTCTATAATAAATTTAAGCAAAGCCATGCTAATTACTGACGTAAAAATTACACTGGCCGACGTTTTTAAACTTTTGAAAAGTTACAGAAACAAAACTCACTGATTCTGACCAATTTTGGGTCGCTGAATACGAATATGAGAGCCGTTTTACTGGATTAGCTCGTATTTTTGTGTAACGCGTAGTTGCCAAATTTACCATAATAGGCATAATGAGCTATCTTGAAAGTACAGGAGAGTGAGTTTTTTTGACTACAAAAAGGGAATCAATTTTGTTTTGGCACTTGTGTCAAAGACAATCAATTTTTAAAATCCTATAAATAATTTATTAAATCTAAACAATTAAAAAACTATATATTCAGTTAGTTTACTAACACTATACTTTAGCATTTACATACTCAGAATAGTTCACAAGGTATAATGTTCACAGATGTATACAGACCACTTAGTTTCGGAAAACATGGTCTAAGATACTTAAATCCTTCAGCTTCTTTGTCTATTCCTTTAAGAAATTCATGAGGTCCAACTTAATGTGCAGAGTTGCAAGTAGTACCTTGCCTGGATCGATCAGAAGCTTATACTTGACATTGTTGGTACCGGGCTAAAATGACTCTCTGTGGGCCACTCCTTTTATGAGAAATTTTTCCTGTAGCTCTTGAGTCTCAAAGACACAAAAAACAAAAGTGCTTTGTAAATCCACCTTCCAGACATTGGTCTGGTCCAGACATTGGACATTATAATATTGCAAATACTTTTACATGTCCACAAATTTGCCAACCATGATCAACCAACTTATTTGATACGATTTAAAATGAGTGCGAGATCCTCGTAAGTATCATTCATTGGAACAGAGTGTGCCACAGGCAGCTTATTTCCATTATGAAGCAAAACTGCTTTCAGACTGTACTTAGATGAAACTATGAAAAGACACCAATCAGATGGATTACGTTGGATTCCTAACTCATTCATCAGGCCATTGATGTCCGTACATATATGTACGGACATCAATGGCCTGATGAATACGCAAAGGGAATCTTCCATTCTGTAATATTCTGAAAAAGGCTCGTTCCTTTTCCTGTGCTGAGTGTTAAGTAGTTCCGGGAGCCAGTAAATTTCATTCTTTGAGTCTAGCACCCAAGAATTAAGCTTGCTCTTTCGAAAGTTGTAAGTCTCTTGCTAAATCGTTCAATTCATGTTGAAGGATGAAATAAATCTCATCTTTTAAGTGGAAGGGACCATCTCTCAGATCTTCATCTGCAGATATTGAGTTAGTGTCCTCATCGGTTCCTGTAGGTGCTGCAATATCGATAGTTTCCCAATCGTTCGGAGGAGTAGGTGCAGGTAAATTTTCTACATGAGGCACTGGCCTGATCGCGGATTGCAAGATTGAATATTCGATGGCACACAGTTTCTTTATTTTACTTCCTGCTGTATTCTTCATACAGAAACAAAACGCCATAGTGATTCCGGGGTTCTCTCCGTATCATCGGAACAGCAAAAGGCATCCTTTTCTTGGATCCTTTAAGCCAGGTCTTCAGCCCAGCTTTTATACTGTCCCAGCTGAGCTTTTATACTATCTTAGAATCAAAATAAAAATAATATAATTCCCTGACATCATTCATCGATCAAATCTGAGATTTAACCATAACACGCCACAGATGTAACAAAATCAGCCCGGTAAGTTTTTACAACCTCTGCGAGAAGGACTTGACATTTGCGCAGGAAAGCGAAACTTAGAACCACAGAACAACCATGAAATCACTGTATGATAACAGTCAAACTGGGGACAATAACTGAAGTTACTGAGTAAAACTTCGTAAGTCGATTCCCACGACCAACATTTTCATACATCGGAGATTACTTACTGCAATACATACTCGTAAGAGTAAGGCTGAGCTACGCAACAACGGCACTTCCTACTTTATATATTTGCTCGCCCGCGTCATCGTGCCGCCCATTGGTGCCACATAGACGAGGCGGCTACATTTAGTGTGTAAAAAAACACTTTAAAAAAACAATATAAGGGGAAGAAACACAAGTGTCAAGTTTTTCAATCATCGCGAATTTCTCTCCCTCTGTTTCATTGTTTTATACATATATACACACAACAAGAATCTCCTGAATTTCACCAACTGAGTGAAATACTATTTATTTCTCACTCTAGGAACATTGTGGAAATGGTTACTTTGATGACAATTGAAACTAAAATGGTAAAAACTGGCAACTACGCGTTACACAAAAATACGAGCTAATCTAGAAAAACGGCTGTCAATTTCGAATGCAGCATCCTAAAATTAATCGGAATTAGTGGTTTTCCTTTTTGTAACTAAACTCACGTCGGCCTGTGTTATCAGCAATTGCTAGTGCTTGACAATTAAACGTATATATTGATATATTTCAAACGATAATTGAGATTTGATCTTATTTGTGACCGTTACCCACCGCTAGTCAAATATTTTAATTTTTTCAATATTTTGGTGCATTTACGATATTTTTATTATTAGACTGCTATGATAATATTAAAGAGAAGAATAAGTATGTTTGTTTTATTGTTTCTACTTTATTTAAGGAGTACTTAACAACATATTCACTTAATGTACATACGTTACTGGAAATAGGAGACTTTAGCCTATATTTTGCCCGTGACGAGGAAGAAAAAGCATTTCATTTTCACCCTATCGCCTCCTAATTAATGTAGTACAAAGAATAAGTTGCACTTAGGTCACTGTTACCAAAAAAGTGAATACATCTTGATCCTATCGGTGGCAAATTACTTCCTCTAACAGAGAGTCTCGTAAGAATATACGTTTTGTGGGTCCTTAATACTGAAATATTAGTTGAAGGCAAAAAGTTTGCTCATTTGCCCATTTGTCTCTCGTTCGTCTGTGAACACCGCTAGCGACAAATCCATAGGCAAGATTTCCAACAAAACTGATTTTCCCTTAACCCGCGGACCCTTTAATTCGAAATGTTCATTTTGGATTGAGGGGTACTTTACATGAAGCTGTAAGACATGTTCAATTTTTTTCAATAAATATTTTAGGCTTATAAAATTGGTCCAAGACCTAGTTTAATACATTTTTTTGAATTTTAGAAAACTAAGAAAGATTAATATTTTCGACGTCATTCACCCAAATATAATATTGAAGAGATAGAGATATTTTTTATTAATAAAAATCTATTCTTCAAAATTAGACCATTAAATCAGATTTGTAAATTTGTTTTCAAAACGAAATTCTGATGATTTTTTTGCGTAGTTTTGCGAGAAATAAAGGCAATTTTAAAAGCAGATTTTCTTATAAATGGGTCGAAATTCTTTCTTCAAACTTTTGAATAGATAAGCTGAAAGAACTCAATTACATTACGTAGACGTTATTTTGATGTAATATTTTAATTTTTCACAAATTATCCAAAATATGTTAAAGTAATGGTATATTGGGTTATCATTTCATATAATACAAGAAAGTACTTTCTCTTATAGAACCATTTATTATATTTATAAATCACTGTTTGAAATAAATAGGAAAGTCACATTTCCTTCGCTAACAAAATTTAAAAAATTACAAACAATTCTAAAGTGTCATCTAAATATACTTTTTAAAAAGTCTCGTTTGTTATAATAATCGAAATAAAACTCATGTATCTGAATGGAATTTTTGGATTTGGATAATACAGAATAATGCATTTTCCAAAATATGACTTGACTTCCGTATCAAAATAAAAAATCTGATTTGAAAACTCTTCTCTAATAAAGACCTTACTTCAGTCGAATGAGGTCGTTACAATAAGAGGAATGTTCTAGTTCAATTTCATTGTACAGCATTCATAATGGAACTTGATGCACTCGTAGTTTTGAAGAAGCTCTAAGCAAATCCGCGCTCCGAAGGAAAGGGGTTGGCAGCGGCTGGTGGCCGCGCCCCATATGCCGGCTGAACGCACGATACGTGCCGTGGAGGGGGTGAAGGCGGGGCGGAGCGGGGCATGTGTGGGCGCGGCCCTGCAGAGCGAGGCGGGCTGGGCCAGGGCTGGGCCGGGGTGGGGCGTGGAGGGCGGGGCGGCAGAAGGGCGGTGGTCGCGCTGACGTCAGAGGCCGCCGTAAAACGCGAGCGTCGCCCATAACCGCCCGCTGACTGGGCGACACCGCCCGATTGGATATTCCGGGGCGAGTTGTCGCCGCCGCCGCCGCCCGCACCGCCGACACGAGGCCTCGTCCGAGCGCCGCGGGGGTGGCGCGGAAGGAGAAGCGAAGGACGGAGGGAATTTGGGGGCAGCGATGCTGCGGATGGAGCGAAGGTGGACGTGAAATGAGGCTAGGCGCAGGGACGAAAGAAGTAACTAAAATATGGAGTGAGACTTCACTAACGATGTTGATATTTGGGAGAGATAAAACTTAGATGTTGAAGGGACTGGTACGGAATGTAATGAACAGTGGAAGTAAGAGAGATGCACACAAAATAATTGTGATAATGTGACATAATAGAAGGGTATGAAGGAAAATGCAAGGACGAGAATTGATGAGATTGGTCGCCGCTCTACACAAGAAAACATGTGTCAGGCGCAAAAGGACAAATAACTGGCGATAGTCTGAGACGAGGCATGTGAGGATGGGTGGATGAGAAGAAAGAAAGGCAATATAGAGAGGCAACGTGCGGGAGAATGTGCAGGCCGGCGATGCGGCCGGCGACAAGCCGCGCAAAACAGAGGCCAGGGGAGGATGGGTCTGGCGAGAGTGTGCAGGAAAGACTGCGAGGGGAGGATGAGCCGGACGAGCCTGTAGAGGAAAGGCTGCGAGGAGAGGATGGGCGAGTGGAGGGTGGGTGAGGGGAGGATGGGAAAGAGGAGGGTGATGGAGGAGAGCATGGGCCGGGCGAGCGTGTGGCGGAGAGGCTGCGAGGAGGCTGTTGCAGGAAGCAGTTGCGCCATCGATCCTCCTGCCTACGATCCTCGCCGGCCCTCTGCTGCCTCTGCTCCTCTGTCCCCTTCTCCCTTCGCTCCGAGTTACAGCGCCCCCTTCCTCCCCTCTTGCTTGGCACCCGCCTCCGCAGACGCGGCCGAAAAGGCCCGCCCACATCTCTGCGTTGGCCGCGTTTGACCCTGGGTGTTTGCAGGGGAAGAAGAGAACGAACGAGAACATAAAAAAGCAAGCTGGAAATGGGTTCCTAGATGGTATAAAAGTATATATTCGAATTGTCATCAGTGGGTTTATTCCCAAAAGTATGATAGTTTTCCACATACGTTTCCTTTTTCTAAATGATATCTTTTTCTGAAATATATTTGTTTCGCCTGTGTATCTGTAAAATATATTTGCACTCCAAATGGTAAGTGCACATTGCACATTGCACAAAAAACAGTGCACATTGTATTTATCTTCTATTTTGAAATGTCTCTTGGTTTTTAAATTGTGTGTTATTTTGACATGTATGAAATACTCACACACGGGATGTTCTCTCCAGTAATTTGTTGCCTTTAGTTCAACCATGACGTTGCTTCTATTTGATGCATATTACATACATTTTTTTTAGTTTCTAACTAAAATTTTGAGTATTTTCTTTGAGAAAAAGTTGTAGATATATTGTTCTGACGATATTTGAGTAATTGCTGTTAGTTATAACTTCCAACAAGTTTGTTGTTCATTAGTTATTGAATGAAACTCAATAATTAAATCGAATGATACAAAGAAAATTGTAAGTTTATGAAAATATTATAAAGAAACTGTTCTTTGTTCTTTGATACATGACTCTGCTATGATTACTAAGTGAATTTTTTGTAAGATTAAGAATCAATTTGCGAGAAAAAACATTGTATTTTTTCTCTCTTTGGATAAATTCAAAATTTGATATGTGAATGCGGAATATTTTTTATTGAAGTATGTAATAAAAGTCTGTTTCGCTTTCGAGGACGGTCACTCATCATGTTGAGTTACAGTCGGTAAATTAGCCGACATACTTTGCTGTGGCAACATTGTTACCTCCTACCGCCACAACATGGAATTTATTCCTATTGATACGTGGCACACAAAGTTAAATCGGATAAAAGGGGAACTTTGAACGCCGACGAATCGACCTCGGCCGGCAAATGCGCCGCCAACGGAAAGTGCAGCTTGGAATTCAGCCAAACGGGCAGGCAAAGCCGCAGAGTCTTCTTTTGTCATATCCGTTTTCTAACGGCAAACGCTATGGCGGCTCCGTAAGGAATCTTTACAATTCACGTAGTTGTATGGCACAGCAGGACACAAAACAGAAGATTTTGGAGAAACTGAATTCTATACAAGTATCTTATCATTCGGCGTAATAATGAATATTGATTTTTTAGCATAGATGGAAAGAAAGTTGAGAACGAATGGAAGACAAAGTATAAAAAGAGAAACTTTTCGTTTTAAAAGAATTCCGATGGTGTTTGATCCACCAACAGGAGTTATTTAGTAATATACAGATACCTTTAAATATTTTTATCATTAATGATGATAACTTAATCTCATACAGATACAAATATTACTATTTCCTTCTTGCAGCGAGCAGAAGGATGGTTGGTTAAGGATGGTTGAACAGTATTAATACAACCCAATGTCTTAATGCAACAGTTTTGAAGATGAGTACTGATATAGTCGGTTAATCATACGAGGCACTTATTCAACATAAAACTATGAAATATACTTCCGAAATCGACTGTATTTCTCTCAAGAATGTGAATCTTGGACCCACGGACAGACATAGGTGGTCACATTTAACTCAAGTCAAAAAAGAGAGAAAGAAGACCAGGTCAGCGGCTCGTAACGACCAACGCTGTGAACGAGAAAGTCTGCCTGGAATTCGGCCATATGGGCGGTCAAAGACCGTGGTTTCCGGTGAGCGAAACGGCCATCAGGATGACGACAGGCGGGCAAGGCGGCGGCGGGGGCGGCGAACGCGGAGTACATAAACGACTGCGGCGGGGTCGCGGAAATGCAGCCGCAGCCCGCTTCCTCCCCACCTCTCCCCTCCCCGCCCCGACCCTCCCCGCGCGCTCGCGTCGCCCGCCCTAACCCAGATTCGCGCATTAAAAAAGCATACGGCCGTCCGTTTATAGCGCCGGCCGCGACGGATGCAAGAAATATGAACGTGGACTGGCAGACACGGCGCGCGCCGCCCCGCCGCCCGCCGCCCCCGCCACCGCATACCCGGGCAGCGCGCGGCGGCGTCACGCCACGTCACGGGCCGTCACGGGGCGCACACGCGAGTGCACGCGCTGGCACGCGAGCCCCCTTCCTGGCCTTCGGCCGCCTGGCGGCGAAGTTCATCTGTCACTCTGCTGCTGAGACGTCTCGCCATTAGGCCACTCCACCTCTATAAACTTTTAACGTTGGCACTTTAAGCTATATGTGGCGCGTGCACATGCATGTCTATTAGTAATGGGGTTCATGCTTCCTCCCCTATTATTTTCCGTTCAACTTGATATCGACTTTCCTTTCAATAACTTCATTCACAAAAAAATATTTTTTTATATAAAGAATTTGCCGACCTGGATGGCCAAGAAGGCTAACAGAGTGCACTAACTCTGCATTTCAGTCCGAAGGGTTCGGGTTGATTCCCGCCTTGGTATGGTTGTTTTGTCTTGTCTCTAATGCGTGTGTTGTCGCGGAGGGCCTCTCGTTCTGCTGACCCCAGATCGGAGGAGCCCGCAAGTGTTTTGGGGTCTGGTGTAAGGTGTATGGTCGAATATACGTCACTTTAGGACTGGCTGTCGACTGGAAAAAGTGTAACCGTCTGTCGGCTGGAAAACGCTCTAGAAATTTTTTTTTTTTTAATATTCGATGTTAAATTCTACTGATAGAAAGTTAACTAAAGATTGAAATTTTATTGCAAATGATGAGCTTCTTCAATCATTTCGTACTCATCAAGGCGTTTTTTCTAGCTTCTCCAAATCGCTCGATTACAACCCCATTCTCGCTCATTGTGTGTCGTTGTCCGCCTCGCGCCCAGGTTGACTCAGCTCGCTGTCGTGAGCGGGGCGCGTGCCGCTGTTGTCCCGCGTGCATTGTCCTGCGTGGGCGATCATGTGGCTGCCTACCGGGCGCGTGCATGCACGCCAGCGACCACGACCCGCCGCCCCCCCCGCGTGCCGAGCACCTTCAGGGAAACCGTCCTCGCGTGGCCAGTGCTCCCCCCCCCCCGAAGGGACGAAGCCTTCCCTACGGAGAGGCACTGTGCGGTTGGCTCGTTGCGGCATCGCGCGCATCTTCTGCTCGGTCGTCTCCTTCAACTTTCACACAAAACATGTATGATACGTTTGGCGACCCGTCCACCCATAACATCGACGAGATGTTGTGGAGGCCCGTCCATAACGACCAATGTTTTGATTACGATTAGGCCCGGAAGTAAAACGAGAAATAATAAGCTGCGTGGTTACAGTTAGCGACACTCCCAACGATTATTTATTAATCTCATGTATATATTTCAAGTGATACAATATATTCATCTATTGTTATTCCTTGTATATTAATTTCTTCTATTCAAGAAACAAGAATCTTAATTAAGCCGATACCCGGTGGCCGAGATCACTTAGACAGTAGTGTCATAGCGATCTCGGACCGAAGGATCGAGGGTTCGGGCCTCACCTCGGGCATGGTTGTATTTGTGTTCGTCCTTTCACCCCCTGTCATCACCATATCATAGCATCTTCATAGCTATCATAACGTTAAACCCAATGGTGGTCGCTAATGACCTAGGTGTTGATGCGACCTTAAATGACTGCTGTGGCCAGCATTTGAACCTGGCGCGCGCAGCTGGTACGCCGCGCGCCACGGAACCCGCTCGCGCGGAACGCTGGCCAGCGAGCCGGTAAGCCTCGAGGCGAGGCTAACTCGGGCCGAGCCGCCCCTATTTAGGCGGGAGCAGGCGGCGGCCACAGCAGTAACACAGCAGCCGAGCAACGGAGTCACAGTCAATCGCCGAGAGTCGCCGAGCCACAGCAAGAGAGAGGACAGCGTGCCAGGAGCGCACGCCGAGAGACCGCTCCAGGAGTCGTGCGGGACCGGGCCACACCCGGCGAGACGGAGGGCTGCCTAGGGACCGTGCAGGAGACACGGCAGGATAGCGTGCCGGGAGCGCACGCCGAGAGGACGCACCAGGAGTCGTGCGGGTCCGGGCAACACCCGGCGAGACGGAGGGCAGCCTAGGGCCATGCAGGAGGCACGTCTGGAAAGCGTGCCAGTTGCGCACGCCGAGAGACCGCACCATGCGTCGTGCGGGACAGGGCGACACACGGAGACGGCGTGGGGAAGTGCACGCCGTGGAGTCGCGTCGGGAGACAGGAAAGACAATAATGGTGCTTAGTCACGCACCAGCAAGAGCCAGACGATGAAGCCCCCCCTGTACTTGGATTGTATGTGTATGTGTGTTTGTAAGGAATAAACAAACTTAAGCAAGTGTAAACCTTTCATTTTTGGCGAACACAACAATGACAAAAAAACTCTTAGTTAAGAAGCGAAGCAGATCCAAAGCAAGGTAACGTTCGCCTCAATACGATTATGTCAAGTCATTGTTAGCAAGTTTTTGTGCGACCAAAGTTAATTTACTGATGTGTTTCATCGCAACACTAATAGGAAGCGAAAGATCTGATTGAAATAGAAGAAAGGTATTAGGTATACGCAGGCAAATCTGAATTTTAAAAATATTCAGCCGAAAGGGAGAAAATAAATTTGATTCCGAACATGTCTATTTTCTTTTAAAATATCTCAGCGTTTTCTCTCATTGCTTTCCCTCGTTAACTCGTTGGTCAAAAGGAAACCAATGAATTTAACGAAAAATATGCTGGAGTTGAAACGTTGAGTTTGTTTTTAATTTTTTGTTACAATCATCATATTCACATTTGTGAGAAATCACTTAGACGGTAATGTTTCGCTTTCCTACCTGTTAGTTATGAAAATAATACTTAAAACATTAAGTGATGTGTTAAAAAGTAGCACGAGAAATAATTTAATTTGTTTTGTAAATTAACGTTATCGTTCAAGCAATCTTAATTTTTGTGTACAGTATGATTCAAGACAATTTTTTGTGACATTCGATAAGCTTAGAATCAACATATATTTTCAACTTTTCTTAATTAATCACTTGAAAGCACCTCACTTAATAGCTTGTAGTGCTGTCACTACTTAAAAAAGTTTCGGTATGAGCATTAGTGATGGCCTTTAAGCATTGTACAGATCTTCGTCGTTATTGTATGGCCAGATTTTCGAGACAATTTTCAGCCTAATAACAAGTATATTTTCTCATTTCTGAAGTTTTAGGGTAATATAGCAATTTCCTTTTACATTTAACCATTAATATAAGTTAGAAGATTGTTTTGGACTTTTTCAAATGAATGTTGGTGTTGTATCCAAGAACAGAGAATTTTTAATGTCTTTGCAACTTTTTTAAGGTATATATTTGTCTCACGAACCATTTTGTTGATATAAACAAATGAGCCCTGTGTCTCATAAAGTAAAAGTGTACGTCATAACACGACGACACGTTAGAACTGCGAAGTGGCGGAGAATGACTTGTTTCTTTCCTTTTCTTAATGACGAAAAAGTTCACGAGCTTACTCCAAACTGCGTGTTTGCGTGTCATTTCCAACCTTTTAAAGCTTTCTTTGCTTTGATGATTCAAACCCTTGGTACAGACGGTAACGATAATGTAAAAAAACGTTTAAATTTTACCACAAAAAGTGCAAATTCATTATTGGCATGTACTCATACGGAATGCATTTCATGGCGAATTTTCGTTACTCAGGATTCTAGAATATTCAGGGGAAAATGTGAAGTCATTGGCTTGAAATATGACTTTCCATGATAAATAGTGTTTGACAAATGTTTTCCCCTAGACATGTATAAAATGACAAGGCGTATAATTAGGTAATAGCAAGTATAAGAATAATTTAATATGCATGATAAAATAACGCATTTCGCCCAAACAAGTTAATCCACTGTTCAGACGCATTGCTTCTTCATATAAGTAAATGCCAAATTATCCTATTTCGATACTTATGTACCATTTCGGTTTCATATGTTTTTGAATAGTCGGTTGCCATCAAAATGCGAATGGTCAACTCCCATATAGAATGAAAATAAATTTCAAAATTAAGGACAGAAACAAACAAATAAGCAGAACAAGTGGGGAAAATGCAATGTAATGTAATAAGGGAATATGCAATGTAAATGATAAAGTCGTAAAATACCAATAACAGATTAGATACAAATAAAAGATTCAAGAAACAAAATAAAAGAACCGAAGTAGTTTTAATAGAAGTCATAGAAAGGTAGAAGAATTCCAGTCCTGTCAACATGAGTATAGATGGGATATGTAAAAATTTGATAAGAACATGCGCAGGGTAATCGATCGTAAGAGTTAGCATTATCACTTAGGTAGTTTAATAACAGAATCTGATGATCATTAATTACTATCTTCCAAGACAATTTGCGGTTATTAGAGATCCGCAATGTTACTACCAAGGGCGTCTGCCGAGAGTACTTCGTAGGTATGTCACGGCACTTTCTCCTGCGCCGCCGCCATCCCCTCGCCATCGGCCCCTCCCACGCGAGGCATCGCCCGCCCTGATGGGGCAATTACTTCTAATTAGCGTAAATGATGGGCTAATGGGCGGCGGTCGCGTCGCGGGCGCCGCCTTCCGAGGATCGTCGCGTGGAGGCGTCGCCGCCGCTTCCGGCCTCGCCCCGCACCGGAAATAGACCGCGTGGCGGGCGGGGCGGGCGGAGCGGGTAGGGAGAGGGGCGGGGCGTGAGGGGGGCGGGGGGTGAGGCACGCGCGGGGGCGCCCACGTCACGCCCGCGCCGCGTGCTTTGTTCCCACGACGCCGCAGGAGCCATTTTTCACGCGCATTTAGACATGACGTGGCTTTTTTGCAGCTCACCGCCGACGCCCTGACGTCATGATGCGCATGAAGGTTGCGAACGCGGGACGAATCAGGTGGAATGTGTATTCGCAGAACTCGGAGGGGTGGTTGATAGTTTCAATAGAGTTTGTTATTTGTAGGTGAAGTGGTGATGGACGAATTGCGAGCGTCACTTTTTCCAAGTACAGCTTCTGCTTTAGTTTTAGAATAACTAATTACTTTTTTATATTTATTTGAGGTAACATATATCCGTTCATTCCTCCTTAATAAGAATACATCACTCAAAGAAGTGATAATGTGAATAATTCGTAAATTAATGCCATCATCATTTTGATCCAAGTTTACATCAATTACCAAGATTAATAAAAGCAAACTTGTACTTATTGTAAGAGCCTTCATTATCTACTAGTGTTCTCTATGAGACATTTACTATTGAATATTTCATTATCCTTGTACTGCAACCGTCTCCTGATATTCCTCTTTTCCCTGACCTAACGAATCTATCATTATGCGCGTTCTATCCGTTTCCGCTCTCTTTCGGTTCCCAGACATCCGCACATCCGCGAACTTGAGCCGCGTCATCGCGTCCCAAACTTCGTTCCGCCCCTTCACCTCATCTGTCAGCCTGCCGCGGGCCTTCAGCACCTCCGCCTAATTCCGACTTTCCTCTCTCGGCGGCACCGCTTGTCTGCATATGTCGCGCCCGCGCCGCCCGCGCGCCCCCACCTGTGCTTGGCGGCGCCTCGAGGCTCGGCGCCGATTCGCTGCGCACACGCGCCCGTTGTCTCGCAACGCGCTCGCGGCGGAGGGCGCAGGAGCGAAGGGCGGAGGCGGAGGCGCGGAGCGGCGCTGCATAATGCATGAGCGCGCTTCGCAGCGCTGACGGGCACCGCCCGCGGTTGAGGCGACGGGGAGGGCGACGGCGAGGGCGACAGCGAGGGGAAGGTAAGGGCGAGGGCGGGAGTGAGGGTGCGAAGCGAGAGCGGTGGCGAAGACGATGGCGAAGGCGAGGGTGAAGGTGTGAACGAGGGTGAGGGTAAAGGTGAAGGCAAGAGCAAAGAGTAGAGTGAGGGCGAAGGCGAGGGCGTTGGCGAGGGCGAGGGGAATGGGTAGAACGGCGATGGGTAGAACGTTGAAAAGGGCGAGGGTGTGGGCGAGGGTAAAAGCGAGAGAAGGGGAAGTGTGCTAGCGAGGCACGGGCGAAAGTGAGGGCGTTGGCGAGGGCAAAGATGAAGGCTAGGACTACAACGTGGGCAACGCCGAGGGTTAGGCCGAGGTCAAGGGAGAGGGCTCTGCGCAATGGTGAGGGTGACGGCGTGGGTTATGGCCTGGGCGGGAGCGACTGCGTGGGCGCGCGGGAGGGCGAGGGCATGGGCGAGGGCGGTGGTGAGGGTGTATGTGAAGGAGAAGAGGAGGGGAAGAGCCATGACAAGGCGTAAAGCGGGAGCGAGGGTGGGAGAGGGGTAGCTCGCCGCCGGAGGCAGAGGAATCTTATCGGCGCTGCAGGGCGCGCTGTTGCTCCCGCGCCGCCGGAAGCGCCCGCGCCTCCTCTCCCCCCTCTGCCCTCCGCCCTCCCCCTAATTGCCATATTCACGGGAAAACGCCCGTTGCCAACGCTTCTGCAAACCGCACCGCGTCGCCGCCACAGTCAAAACCGCCCCGCAGCATTTCCGTTGTCTACGCCGCTGCTGAGTCGTTATACGTCCCCTCCCTAACCTGCCCCGCAAGGTTTTTCGACAATATAATTTCATCTTAATGCAGTTCACATTCGTTTTAATATATCGATGGGAAGCCATCGATTAGGTAAGGTATCTATTTCTAATTTCTTCGCGTTTTCCGTACTCTACAATAACTTCACTGTATTTTAGCTCAAAATATTTACTAATGTCTGCAGTTCATCCTTTAATCACTTTCCTACTTGCATTTTTAACAGTACATCCACCACCCATGCAGCTATTGCTGAAATAGTATGATTCGATCTCATTCAATTTCCCTATTATATAGGTGCTACTAATTATCGGCGAAACAAATTAATTCAGATAATTAGGTTATGTTTGTACTTGCATTTATGATCTAGTTATATCTCCTATATTCCAAGAACGCTCTCTCTGTTACGTCCCGCAGCACATAATATTTCCCTGTCAACCACTATCTTCCAGGTCTCACTGACTCTCGCTCACTTGGCGCGAGAGCCGGGTAGCAATCTCAAGCCGAGAATCCGTAACCGCACTTCCGCCCTTATGGGACGTCTTCACACCATAGCGGTTTCCAGGGATCTGGGTCTCGCCGCTCGAAGCAGTTGTGGCTGCCACTTCCTCCCGCACTCCCCCCGCGCCACCGCGGCTGGCGGCGGCGCGCGCCTCCCGCCGCTTTGATCAGCGCGGCGTTTCTGAGCGCCAGGCTTCCGTCGCGGCGGCTTTGCGGATTACAGCGCTGCCGCCGCACGCCGCCCTCGGCGCCGCCCGACGGAAGCGCTGGGGCTGCCCCGCCCTCAACAGCCCCACAGCCCTCATCGCTTCCACCGCCCCCACAGCCTACACCATGCCCTATCCCCCTCCTCCCCCACAGCTCCCACCGCTCCCACCGCCTCCATCGCTCCTGCCTCCCTCACTGTCTACACCGCTACAACCGCCCCATCGCTTCCACCGTCCCACCCACCCCCACCGCCCTTACCACCCCTACCGCCCCCACCGCCCTCACAACCCCAATCGACCCTACTGATCTCATCGGCCCCCACACCTACCCTACCCCTCACCTCACCCCAAACGACCCCACCGATCCCACCGACATTCCCCACCGACCTTCCCCACCACCTCCACCACCCTACCGTCCTTGTCTCCTCCACCGCCCCAACGCCCTACTAAAACACACTACTCCCACCCCCACACCGCCTCCTCCGCCCGCATCGCCCCCACCTCGCAATAGCAAGCACATATTACTCCAAAGATAAACAATACCCGTCTTTTTTATATTCTTTCATAAAACGAATTATACATACACATTTAATGTGAAATTCTAGAGTACAACCGTTTGTTAAACATCAACATTATCATAGATGTTTGATTTGAATGTTCGATTTTCAATATTCTAGAAATAGCTTTAAATGAAAGAGTATGGCATGGAAATAATGCACAAGGGACCTTTGACGTGACGTCTATTCACTCATTACAGTGGTAGTCCATCGAACGAACTTGTGTGACAAAATCTCGTAAGATTTGGATCTCTTACACCTACGAGATTAATAATGTGGGGGCAATTGTTGAGCCTCTACAACGGATAGGTATTGTCTGCACATGTGTGGCGCATGGCATAAGGTTTGCATGTGACGTCAGCGCACGCGTGTAGGACATGTGCGTGACCGTCACGAATTAGCTTAGTACAGAAATTTACATTTTTATTTATTCTATTTTTAGAAGAGGTGGAGGCGGAGGGTGAATAGTTTCTCTGGAGACTTATCGATAGGGCTCGAAACTTCATGCATATATATATATATATATATATATATATATATATATATATATATATATACATATATATACATATACATATGTATATGCAACTGTGGCCTTAAAATTGACAATAAATGCACAAAAATGATCAACATAAGCATGGTTATTCTTAAATTTTCTATTCTTAATTTTCTACCAGTTTCTTCCTGCTCGTTCAGGTTGCGGCAGTTTAGATTAGAGTATCCAAAGCAGTTCCTTTAAAGTACAGCGTAGAAGCTTACTGCCAACGAATTATAATATAGGAAGTGCATCGTTTCAAGCGGAATAATATCAGTGTGAAGAACAAATTCGATAATATTACTGTCGATATAACAATAGAACCTCTGTAACCTCGCGTATCTCACAGATTGGTTCACTTTTCTTTAAAGAGAAAGACACGAATATATCTGACATTGATTCACTAATAATTAAAATTCTTGCACTTAAATATGCCAAATAAATGAAAAATTTACTTGCAGAAAGGTCATCAAAAACAGGCAATTATGATAAAAATGGGCCATATTGGTTCTAGTTTCCCTGACAGATAATATTTTATATATTTTATTTCACTCAAGTTTTCAATCACGAGTCGAAATTGTAGTTTTTCTTCTTATAATTAATTATTTGTTGAGGAAAACTTAACGTAGAGCAGTTTTCAAAGAATTGTACAAAAACTATATCGTGTACTGCCCTGAGGAAGCCTGCGACATGGTAGGCGAAACGTCGGCCTCTCTGCCAACGACGCGGCGTCACCTGGACAGCCGAGAAGATATGAACTCGAGCCGCGGAAGCTTACGTGTATATCGTGTATATTATATATTTTTTTTTGAAATTATTGTTTTAAGAAAACCCTCCAGAATAAGTTGTGTACTCTTTATAGATTAAATATATCCAAAGTAATATACATTTTTGGACTGAAAGTGTTTATTGTAGAAAATTCTATTAAAATGTGTAACAAGAGTGCAATAAAAACATTCCTTTCAAAATAGTCTATTATGAAATGTAGTATGAGGAAAGTGGAGTTTTTGATTTATTTCAAAGAAATAATGACTCTCGTTTTTATAAAAGAAAATTAAATATTATTCATTCAACAATTCTGAAGGTTTGATTTCATTTAATTCGATTGATTTCCTCAAAAACTCAGAAAAAAACTGTAAGTGGCTTATGGAGAGGAATATAAAATATTAGTAGGCCGGAATGTTCTGGTTATTTCCGAAAATGATGTACAAATTAAGAAGGCAGTCAAGGGAAGCATTTTTGACTATTAATATAATGTATGAATGAAATTGACGTAAACTATTTCTTTTGACTCTGTTAGTCCTCTGCATTTGTTTTCTTTCTTCTGAAACACCTGTACAGATGTCACCAATCAAATGTATTGCAATTAAGTTTTGAACAATGTATTTGTTTTAACTTTAAATGTGCAGTGTACTACTTTTATAGAAGGGTCATTCCAAATTAATAATTTGTATATATTAGGTCTTATCATGTGAAATAAAATGCATTTTAAATCAGTAAAATCTAGAGTAAGTAAATATTGTGCATTTTAAGAAAAGATTACCATATGAACCCATTGCAGTCCCATTTTTAAACTTGCACCATCTGTTTGGAAACATATAAGGATTATTCTAGCATTTTTTCAATTTTTTTGAAGATGAGCATCTTGAAAAAAACTCAAAATCAAAATTTTAAATTCAAATTTTGAAGCTCCCTATCTTAATTTGGAGAGGTTCTACATCAATTTAAAAATTTTCGGGAACCTAATTTTGTAAAATTTTACATGGCTGTATTTCACAAATATGGTGGAAATATCTTACTCAAAATTCGTGGTTTTCTTGTTCTTCATTCATACTATCTATGTGTCAAATTTCATTGGAATCTAAAATGATGAGGTAAAAAACTTTGTTGATTTAATATGGAATGACCTAGAAATAGTAAGTACTAGAAAGTAGAGAATTATACAAATTACGTACAGGAAATGGAGTGAATGAAATTTCCGGTATTAGTCTGAATGTTCACAAAATACGTCGAAAATACACATTTACCTGCTATTTAATACAAAATTGTACGATGACAATTACGAACAACTCTTCTGTAGTCTATGTTTGGTGTTTAAGGTACTGGTACACAGTAAGTGCTTGATACTTTAATATCTAAATATTATGGACTTGGTGAGTTTTTTTCGCACTCTACCCACGTTTCGAAAGTCCATGTGAAATTTTCTCGCGGTAAATGTAAGAGGTTTAATTCACTCGACCTTTCGGGAAAATCGTCTACGGACGCTGCTCCGAGTTCTAAGCTCCGGATACACGAAAAACGCGCGCCCGTACCCAGCGCCGCTCGACCTTTGGCCTCCGAGGCAGCGAAAGGGCGCGCGCTCTGTTTGCTCCTTGAGGGTGCGGCGCCAAAGGGTCGTGCGGTGGGGCTGGGTGGGGCGTGGCGGGGTGGTACGAAGTGCGCGCGTGGGCGGTGCGCCGGCGGACATGAGGCGCGTGGGCGCGGAGCGCACCGAGCGTCCCTATGCGGCGAGAGAGGTGAAAGGACAGGAAGGGGAGGTTTGGAAAGAGAACGGTGTCGCATCAGAGGTACTAAGTTTACAAAATTAAAAGTATCTGCGAACAGATCAGAAGATACTTCGTAAGCAAGAAAACTTGTGATGCATTGACGGTCGGGTGACGCCGTATCGAAGACTGAGGTGCCGACGTTTTGACCATCATATCGTGGTGTTCTTCAGGACTGTAGTGCTCACATATGGTGAATTCTAATCACGTGATGCGATTACCGTGGGAAAAGTATTTTAAAAAATTGAACGGCGAGAAGGTTGTACTTTGGAGGAAAGTAAAGCTCGAAGTAACGAAAAACTCTGATTACATCCTGCGGTTCTACTCAGATGTAACGCCTGGTTCGTTGACGAAAGTCGCATACGCCTGTTCCCATCGGCTGTGCCCGATACCAGAACAACGTGCATTTGAACAGTGGGCTGAGTGCGGGCAGAGAAGGGAGTATTGCGGCGGGTAGGAGTCGCTAGCATCGATCTCCGTCCTGCGCGGGGTGGCGGCGGCGGCGGCCACCCCTCCCGCTGACCCCTCCTGCAACCCAGCCTCGCCGCCCAGCCCGCCCCGCCCCGCCCCGCCCCGCCTCGCCCCGCCCCACCCCGTCCCGGGCGTCGCGTCGCGCAAAAGTGTCGAGGGCCTGTTATTTTCCTAATGACGCGTACCACTCGGGGGATTGTAATCACGCTAAAATCCAGCGGGCTGCAGGCGCGGGAATGGAGGCGCGGCAGGGGGCGTGACGTGGAGGAGGACGGGGCGCGACGTGAGCGCTGCGCGCAGCACTTTCGCCCTGCGCTGCCGCGCGCAGCCTGCGCATTACTTTAATAAGTCTGTCACACTCGCCGCTTAACGCGCCCCGCGGCCCCCGAAGAGCCTCGCGGCTGCGGTGCGGGGGAGGACAGGTGGGGTTGGGGGAGGAGGGGAGGGAGGGAGGGCAGCGTTGAGTGAGGAGCTGAACGCGCCGACGGAGTCGCGGGCCATGGTGGGGAGTGCGTCGCCGACGGAGTACTCGTGGATCCTAGAAAGTGGGTGAGAGGTTCGTCGTGCGTCTGCGTCTCTTCGATGAACCGCGTGCAATGAGGAATCAACAACAACTACAAGTAGGATTGCGGTGGTAGAGATTCTTTTTGCAATTCTCTCTGAATATCGAACATCTCTGGATGCTGATACTGTTTATTCAGGTCAAAAACACTGTTTCTGTCATGACAAGAGGAACGGTGACAAACAAATGCTGAATATTTGTTCATGTAACTGCCAAACACACACACACACACACACACACACACACACACACACACACACATATATATATATATATATATATATATATATATATATATATATATATATATATATATATGTAACTTACACAATTCATCAGCATTTGAACTATTTGCTAACCATTTAGCATGCGTGTCAAACTTACATTTATGAACTCATAGCTCACAAGCTCTTAAATGTATCGTAAAAGATCGATTTCATTTTCGTTAAATTAATCAATTTATACCTATGAAATGAAATGTTAAATCACATTTTATGAATTTGAATTATATTTTATAAATATTTATCTCAACGGGTGTTGTAAATTTTCAAGAGAGCTGTACGATAGTGATTTCAACAAAAAGTTCCCACAACTTGATTCCATGTGTGCATAACTACTCGTGAGCACTAGTTGAGAAAGTGAATTTCTTGAGAATGTTTTATATTTAATCGTCTCGGGAATAGCAAATAATCTACAAGGACCCTTTCGCCTTCGCTCTCACTCCCCCTCCCCATTCCAACCCACTCTCTCAGCGAAGACTCTGGGTCGTGGAAAGGACAAGTCGTTGCGCTGCATTTGACTTCCTAGCGCCGGTGGCAAAAGGAAAGGCCTCGGTCAGGGATATTTTCCGCCGCCGACCTCTTCCCCTAGGTCTCGATGATATTTCTCTTTTAGTCCTGCACAGTTAACCTTTTTTAATATCCAAGAAAGATAATTTAAATTTTTTAAGAATCGTTTTACCGTTTTTCGGAAGGGAATTGCGACCATGTAATTAATTTCTTATTTCGAAATTAATTGCATTAGCAGAATAAATATGCTCCTTCCAGATCAGACAAGCACATATAATATTAAACGTACATTTTTGCTACAACCCTCTACATAATTTTGTAAAAGAATAAAAATTGCAGAAATGTTAAAATTGTAGTTTCAAATATTACGATCTTTGCAAATTATTAAATGTTTACTAACAATAAGAGAAACAGTTAATTCATCTTACATTTCGTTTTAAATGAACAACATGCATTATGTCATACGTATAGTTGATCCCTATCTTTGAATGTGTTTGTGGACGCCGTATCGAGGTGGATGACTAATATATGCAAGAATGTTACTTATTACGTCCTGAGCATTCTAATCATTCAGTGAGGTCTTAGGCTTCCGCGGCTACAGTCACGGTCTGGACAGTCTGGGTAACGCCACGTCGCAGGCTGGAATGCCTTTCGACCACGTTTCGAGTACGTTTCGACCACCATGTGACGATCTTCTTCAAGGCTGCAATGCTCCAGGATGTTGGGCGCTCCAGTTTTGTTTAGTCGATGGGCCAGGGTGTTATTGCTTGGGTGACCGGCCAGTTAGGTGCGGCCAGGCCTTTCGCCTAATTGGCCGGTCACCCAACCAATCATCAACACCCAACCGGTCACCAACCAATCACACAGCCCTGAACACAGCATTACAGCCCTGAAGAAGGTCGCGACATGGTGGTCGAACCGTTGGCACCTCAGCCTGCAATGCGGCGTTACCCGAACAGCCCAGATCTTCCTAATTATTATCCTTATTTAATATATCATACCTAGGAACATGTTAACTAACCAGTTCAATCAGAGATTTTTCTTGCGTTTTTCAAAACACCAGGACAAAACACATCATGGAAGCATCAAATAGCTGCGGGGAATAGCAACACACGAAGCCGAGTGCACGTTACGAGCTCCGTGAGAAGCAGCGCAGCGCTGAGATGGTGGCGGAGAGGAAAGGAGCGGCGCGGGCGAGGCAGCCGCCCTGAGAGCGCATCTGCGCTCAGGCAGCGACCCCTCCCCCGCCCTCGCCCACGCCCTCTTCATCGGCCCGGTCTCACCCCCACCCACGCCCACGCTCCCACTCTCGCCCTCACCTCCGCCGTCACCGTCCTCAACCCCGCCCCAGACCTGTCACCCGCCCTCGCCCTCGCCCCAGCCTCACCCTCGCCGTCGCCCTCACCCTAGCCTTCGCTCTCTTGCTCACCCTAGCCCTCGCCCTCGCCCCCGCTCTCACCCCCGTCCACACCCTCGCTCTCGCGCCTGCCCCGCGCTGAGATCGATCGCCAGGGGTGGATGGCCCAAGCATCGGCTCGTCAGGCATAGCGCACCCGGCTCGTTGCCGTCGGCCGCTGGACGCCCCACATTTTGGTAACGGCACTTGGGAGTTGCGCCGCGGGCAGCGGCTCAAGAGCTCTCCGCCCTTCCGCGCACGCGAGGCGCTCCTCAAGACCAGAATACGAAAATATCTTTCATTCGCTAGAGATGAAAATCGAATTACCGAAGCTGGTGAATCCTTTACATTCACTTGTTAGCGCATCACTTCCTTTACAAGAAAACTACTTATTTTAAAAAATTGATATTATAAGTTCACTATCATATCAACTTAATATTTTTAACATTTAAAAGTTTATTTTGAATTTTGATAGCTGTGACTGACATACTTGGAATTTCTCCCAAAAATGTTTCAACGTATGCATATTTTACTCCGTTGGGGCGTATATTATCTGGAAGCTAAACGGAATATACATTTCATTGCTACTCAAGGAAACATTTGTAAAAGTAAAAGTGAATACCACTATTCTAAATAAAGAGCTATATATTGGAGGTTCTGCCTCAGGTAATATTTAATATCTCATTATGTTTCATCTACTTGTAAAATGCCTGTCAAATGAATATATGCAAAGAGAGATTCAGCTTTTAGAACTGTTTAAATAAGCTGTATAATCTAAAGTGTTCTACTACACCTAAACAAGGTTTCATGCGTAAAGTTTCGTTCCTTCGCCGCAAAAAGTATTCTATTGAACGTAAGCGTTAAGTTCTTTTTAGTCATTTCTGTCTTCAAAACGATTATTTTAAATTTTGGAGAGAATTTAATTATTGTGGTTCCGTAATCAAAATTAAGAAAGATTTTTTGTAAAAAAGTTAGAAACTTAATTAACAAAGAATTCATTCGTCTTGAAATGTTCGTCATGCCTCTTGAAATGGACTGTACAAACACGCTGTCTCCGCGTCGGCTGAAGTCCTTGAGATGACAGCGTCCTAGGCACCGAGCTCCCCTCCCCTCCTCGCCGCTTTCCCACGTTCTTTTAGGCCTCCCCGCGCGACCTCTCGCGCGGATGACGTCATCAAGAAGCCTCGGGGACGTTAAAACAGCAAGAGAGACACGGAGAGAGAGAGAGAAAGTGATATCGGCCGCAGTAAAAGTTTCGACTTACCTCCATAATTCGGCCTTACTCTTTTATCGTAGCTCACACTGAACGAATCCAAAATGGCGGAAATGTTGACATCGCCCAGCATGCTGCCCCCGCCGGTCCTGTCAACAAAAAGAAAAATATGCAGATATAATTTTTGTATTTCTCAAATAAAAACTAACAAATATCTTACATTAACTTACATGCACAAATGTATATTTAATAATGTGGAATATAACGAAATAGGAGTGTACGTCATTTTTTAACTATTATTAACTTCATAAAACAATGCAGGCTTTCAGGGCCGGAGTTGTAGTTAACGTTTTCTTCCGGGCTGGAGGGCCGTGGTCCATTGGAAAACATTTCCAGACGTTTCGTCCGCAACTGCGGCAGACATCCTCAGTGGCAATGTAGTCTCGGACGAAAGGTCGGGAAATATGTTTTCCAATGAACCACGGCCCTCCAGCCCTGAGGAAAGCATTGACTATTATTAACTTCAACGGGTCCAATTTATATGAGACGATCAATTGGATTATTTCTTGTCACTAATGATTCTTCTTTTCTTTTTACATATGTTATTTTTACATAATATGTTGCAATTTTTCGAGACACTTTATAAGGCCTCATCGTTAGGCATTCAGAAATGCATTACAATCAACGTTTGCAGATTAGCATTGATTAATTTCCTCTTTATATCGTGTATTAATTTGCTAATCAGAGCCAAAAACCATTTATGTTGGTTGGGTGTCATATTCTTAGTGTAAATGTCAGAATGATATGATGTTAATGTGTGAATAAGATTTGCCAAAACAAAGCGCCTTGAATCGTTGTATCTAGGTAAATAGAAAAGAATAAACAGTAGTACCAAGAAATAATTTCATTCATCGACTCAAATAATTTTGATCAGTTGAAGTTAATAAATATATGTGCATTTAAATTTATTTCAACTTTCAAATCTCACTTCTTTTAAATTAAATATTGTTTCGTAAGTGAAGTATACATTTCAATTTCGCATTTTTAAAATTTTCCATAAGTAGTTAGTATAATTCTATTTAGAAACTACCCACTATAATTAATAGCATTTTGCATATGTGTTTTACAATTTGATGCATTACAGAGTGTGATTGATGGATCCATCAGTTCTCCGCGCGTAGCCCCGCCCATTCCCCTGATCTTGGGACAATTTTCTTTACTTCTGTCACAGAAAGATCTCATTTTTCTTTGAAAGACGGTTATCAACCTACGATTTCTATCAATGACGGCTACCTCTCTCACTGAAGTTTGACAAGGAACAAAAAACATCAATTCGTAGTAGTAGTAGTAATTCAAAGTAGCTCAAATTTCGGCATTTTCAGAAATGCTCAAACGCCATTTTCTCATATATGGCTGCACATTTTTTCTTGAAACTTTTGTAACAGATAGTGATAATTACACTCTTTGATATGACGTAAAGTTTATTTTGAGTTATTTTTTATTTTTTCAAGAATTATATAAATGTAAATTTTTTGAAAGATCTCTCACATCTTTAATATGCACATTATCCGCAATTTGTAAAGATGATTATATTTGTGAGTGTAAGTGCTTCAAATAACTTCAAATAATGTATTTTGAAAACTCAAAAATTTTCTGTGAAAATGAGCTTCAAATTTCGCATTTTTAGTAGTGTTAAAACGCCATTTTCTCTTAAACGGCACATATTTTTTATAAGAAAATTGCCCTTTACGGCTAGGTTTTTGTGTTCTTTAATATTCTAAAATTAATATTTTCGCTCTACCAATAGGAAACCGAAAAATTAAGAAAAAGACAAAAAAATGTACTTTCGGCGGTGATAGATGGTGGAAAGAGTATGTGGCAATTCCGAATAGCTAGCGAAGACTCAAGAAAATAGAAAACTAATACGGGAAAGTCTGTGCCATTCTGTAGCACCATTAGTTTGAAAATTTTGAAAATGTCCCAGAGGCTTTATGTAGAGTACCCTCCAAAATTAAAATATCGGTTTCAAGTTGAAGGGGACACGACATTAGTCAGATCGATTTGGAGAAAATCGTCTGAAACGTTTAGCCGATAGCTTTGTTCACAGACGGACCGACGGGCAGACAGACGGACGGACAGACTTTTTTTTCATTTAATTTTTTGGTATCAAGTACCCACAGAACGTGGATTCTTGCTATACCACGTGTTAGAGGATTTTTTTTCTAAATTTAGCAACTGGATTTATCTATTTTCTTTACCAGGGCCGTGTAATAAGCGTTTTTCTGTCGAAAATTCCCCGTTTTTCTCGCAGAATTGCGTAACGTTCTATTCCGTAGCGAGCAAGTAAATCCATTTCATCCTACTATGAGCTAAGAATACAATTATATAGTCATAAGGTGCAATTCAATATTCATCAATAATAATGAAGCAAATGTTTCACTTGCCGGCCTGGATAGCCAAAATCGCTAGAGCTAAAGGTCCGTAGCTGCCTCGTGCTTGAAGAGTCGCGGATTCGCATCCCGCCCGGTCATGGATGATTGTGTGTCAGTATCAGAGTAAAGCGAGTTCCGCTACGTCACAATTACCCCAAAGTTACATAAGCAATGTAAATTACAATGTTCTCTGTATGAGTTGAAAAGCGACCTTCAATAAGTAAAAAAAATGTTTCACTTGACAGTTAACGTTGTTTCTTCTACGGAAGTAGTACACTTAAAATAGGTATTAATCTTTTTTGTTTGCAAGTTAAAATATCTACGAGACTTCCGGTTTACATGCACTGAATTGGAAAACATTATTAAATGTAACTTTCTAGACAACAATGAAATTGTTTATAACCCACGCCGGCACGAAAGAAATCTTCAGAAACAAGAAAATTCAATTGGATTCAGAGAATTTATATGAAACTTTTGTACTCAAATTAATATTTACAAACCATCGTAAGAAGAAATGATGGTATACCGAAAAATATTGAGAAACCATGATATATCTAATTTCAGTTACGCGCTGCATCTTGCATAACATTCTCCAGACCCGAAACACTTGGCGGCCACACCCGCTCTAAGGTGTGGACATTAGTACGGACATGGGCAAACGGAGCACAGCCCCATGCCGAGTAGCTCGCTTGCTGGAACGGGGACGTGGGGGAACCGCCCCCGTGCCGCCCCCATGCCGCCCCCATGCCGCCTCCATGCCGCCCCCATGCCGCCCCATGCCGCCCGATGCCGCCCCATGCCGCCCCCATGCCGCCCCCATGCCGCCCCATGCCGCCCCATGCCGTCCCATGCCGTCCCATGCCGCCCCCATGCCGCCCCCATGCCGCCCACATGCCGCCCCCATGCCGCCCCCTTGCCGCCCCCATGCCGCCCCCATGCCGCCCCCATGCCGCCCCCATGCCGCCCCCATGCCGCCCCCATGCCGCCCCCATGCCGCCCCCATGCCGCCCCCATGCCGCCCCCATGCCGCCCCCATGCCGCCAACGTGCCGCCCTCGCGTCGCTCCGACCCTTACAACAGCGAGCAGGAGGTTAGGTAACAGGAGGACCCCAGGACTATTGGCTGATGAATGTGCAGATGCGCTATATACTACATTACTGGAGTGAGTGGACCGGGTCAGTACACTGCATTGCCTGCATTTTCTCGTGTTTTTTTTGCAAGGGCCATCAGGAAGAAATTGACGAAATGAATACAAATATTTATTAACAGTTAAACAGTAATATTTCTTTTTAACTCATTGTACAAAGTAAAACTTTGGGTTCTTCAATATAGTATAGTTTTTCTCGTATTATATGTAACGGTCACGTAAAATTACAACACCTTTATTTGTACCCTATTAACCACTAATGTTTCAGCCATCCTTCGCTCGAAGTCACTTCACCAAACTGACGGTAAGACAGCAGCATAATATAATAGACATTTTAAAATATATGGGCAATAATTAGTTCATCAACGCTAAATATTTTACATCTGTGCGACGTTCATCTAATTTAGTTCTGACTGTAAAAATTCTACTAGGCTTTTCCAGCTTTAAATATTTTACATTTCATACTCGTAAATTAAAATTTTGTTAAGAGTTTCTTCAGAAGTTTCTTCAAAAATGAAAGATCTGAAAACCATACTTTGGGCCTAAAAGTGAATGACACGTATTCCACAGAATCCACAAAATCTATTCGAAAGTTGCCTTCATACTTTGTATAATATCTTTACGAAATGATTTTCTGGGAGTGGAGGTACGTTTTATACAACTGAGTAAGTATACGTGCAGTATAAGAGTATATATGTAGTATTATCTCCTGATATAGGAAGTCTGTGTGCCCAGATGTGTGTACAGGCACATTCTGACGCCATCAAGGAGATTTGATATACCAACCAAATATCTTTGCATACTTGGTTGCCCAACAGTCAGGGACAATTGTCAATGTATATAGGCATGTAATCCCCGAAGATGCAATTTACCATTATATTTTCATTGTAAAAAAAGGAACATTTTCTACCCCTCTTACTGCTCTAAAAGTTTGTAACATTTATTCTAATTTGCTTTGCATAATAATAATAATAACAATAATAATAGTAATGATAATAATGACAATAATAATAATAGTAATAATAATGAGTAGCTTATAGTTAAAATGTCTGAAAGCAATTTTTGATTAAACTTTTTGATTTTTTTATTAAACCTTTTGTCATTTTTTCTCTAATTCTAATCCAAAGGTTGTTGTATAAAATATAATATACAAAGGTTGGAGCAAAAGCCATATCAACAATTTTTTTCTAAAAGAAATGTTATGGAATCACACAATTTTACTTGTCGCGTGAAAGAAATGCTGAACTAATATGTTTAAAACAACATATGGGTCTGTCAGTGTCAATTAGCGCAAAGCGCAATGTGAAATTGGTTGTGTGCCGCCGTGCCGACTGCCGCCGTGCGAGATAAATTTAACCCGTTTCTAGCAACGCTCATTCACCAAGATAGCTATTCTTCTTTGAAGAAATGCCTGAGAATGTTACAGGATATTGGTGGAAGCTCTTGAGAACAATATCCTTTCATACCGGACAGTCGCGAGATGGCCAGGAGTGTTTCTCGGAGGACGCAGTCAGTGATTGGCAACGCACGTTTCGACCTGTGGGTATGAGGACCAATGTGGCACGTGTGGTAATCGGCTTAACCTGTATGTAATGCTTTTCGAATGTTGTGAACTCGTATACTCTGCTATAATGTTATGGAACATGAAAACAGTACTGTCATTTCAAATATTTAAATACGAGAAACACAATTTTGGAGGGTCATAAATGTACACGCACTTAGTTAAAACCCTTTCCTTTCATTTATATACTACCCATTTTTCACTCGTGCTCGTATTCTTATAAAAAATAGCGGCCATGACTTGTGCCCCAACCTTCGTATGTCACATCTCATATGCGAATGGTATATAACATATGTATTGCTTTATTATTTATGGCAATTTATTGATTTATTTTGCTTCGCTTGAATGTAATATCTTTTTTTATTTTTAGATTTCTGAAAAAGTCACCAACTAGAGCCGAAATGTCAATAAAATAAATTGTTTAAAAATATTTTAGTATCTGTTTTAACAAGGTCAGAGAACTACAAGAATTTAACATATAAGTTAGGATCATCATGTAAGTCATAATATTGTAAATTTTTTATACCTTCACAAAACAGCAAAACAAAATTGAATGCAATTAAACAACGAGCACATGATGTCCGCTGCAAACAATGTTCTATCCTTATACACATATGCAGAAGCGACATCCAACAATGTGGATGAGTACACATGTACACACGTCTGCACGCACACTAGAGCACGCAAACCATTGAAGTATAGCAGTGTGCTTTGCGTTCCTCTAGACTTCATATTTTTCTGCGATCGCTGATCATAAATGTCGTCTTTGCACACACGTTTAGAACGCCGCAGACGAAGAATAAAGAAAACAAAAAAATTAATTGGACAAAGGAACAAGATGGTATTTGCACCCATTTTCCCATTATTCTTCATGCAAAAGTTTGACCGTGCTACTTGAGGACCTCTAGACGTCTGTTGATGATACGTTAAAGGAGTATAAATATAAAGAATGGGTGCAAAGATGGAGTTAATTTCATGTGTATTACAGAATCACTTTTGAATAGTAATTCACGTGTGAAAATTAACTTTCTGAAAATGGGCCTTCTGGAAAGAAACGTAGATCGCATTTCTACGTGAAGGAAACAAATTACTCATATTCTTTGATGTTTTGAGAAATTGGCACTAATAAGGTAGATGTCTCCAGAAATAATTCGTAGAGCCAAAAAACGCATTCAGACACTTGAAATACAAACTTATCTTTAAAAGTCCTATGCAATTTCCATAATAAATAATTCAAATTTTTAAAGATGCTGTTTGAATTTTCAACTGACTCGGTCTGTCTCACGTTATTTCTTCGTATTTGTTTCGCATGTGTTTCCCGATAAAATGGTGACATTATGAAATGTCCGGAAGTTCGATTAATAGCGGTGTGTGAGCGTCTTCTCGTGCGCCGTACACCATTCTTTGAAGAAAAGAATAAGAAAGAAAAGAATAAGAAAGAACGCGCATAATGCAATCCCCGGAAACAGAAGCGCTCAGAACACGCCCATTTCCATAACAAGTGGGTTGAGGCAACACAATGCGTCAGCTGCCAGGAAGCGCACGAGGTGCGTGCGCGCGAGTCGGGCGCGGTGCGTGACAGGGCGTGCGCAACGGGTGGAGCCGCCGACGGACGCGTGTCGCAGGGCGCGGTCGCCGCTCGGGGCCCCGCCCAAGGCTCCACCCCCTTCCCACGTGACCGCCATACCCCCGCGCCTGCCGACCGCGTTCGTTTGTTGAGGGAGGCCTGCGGCGTTATCATTTATTTACGTATTTTTCCTCGCTGCTGGCATCGATTGGCCGCGCCCGCAGGAAGGGCGAGGGACGGGGTGGGGTGGGGGTCGCCGAATCGAAGGGGAAGCGCCGCCGCGGGCGTAAACTGGGTGAAGGGGTCGCCGAGGTGAGTGGGCCGCGGGAAACAGACGAGTGCGGGTCGCGGCCGTTGGAATCGTTACACTGGGGAAGGCAAAGTGATGAGAAACGAAGCTCTCCCTTTCAGCGCTCTTGTATTTCTGAGAAAGTAATAAAATAACTTTGCTGCTAACGTTTCGAGTTAAATAGAATCGTTTTTTTTACTGATTTTTCACTTATTGATTTATAGTTAACTACTTTATTCGTTCGTTCGAGTATGGTGCGGATATATGGAAGTATTACGACTGAGCCATAGTGAAGTATCGTGATAATGTAGAATTAAGTTTTTTTTCATCTGTCGTCTGTAGCAAAATGTAGGTTTCATTATTGAAACAGAAGCAACGTAATAATTTGCATTTAAATATAAAAATTAAATTTTAGAATAATGTACACAAATAGTTTCTTTATATTTTCCGTTTGTAAGAAGCTTTTTTGTTTGTTTTTACAAATGTGTTTTTAGACTTCTAAAAATGAAATAGTTTGAACCATTGGTTTCATCTATTACCAATGAAATACCTCCAAGTCTTCCATTAAATAGGTATTCATCTTGCAAACCGTGGAAATGATGGTCTTTTTTACCCCTCTGGGCTAGTGGTTTGTCAACCTATTCCTGACTCTATTACCTGCGTCTCTTATATTCGAATTTTTCAATATTAGTCTATCAATCTATCCTAAATGATTTTCATCCTTGAAACAACCTAATGTCAATCACCACTTTACACATTTCTTTTGGCCTTCAATAAGCTGCATATTAACTCATGTTCCGAACGATAATGAATTATTTGTGTTTGTAACCATGTCACTCTATTACCGAGAGGCTAATGCTTCCAACCCACACGCTTGCCCGGACACTTGAAGTTCTTTACAATGTTGGTTTCTCCGCTTACTTCTCTCCGGTACCGCCCATGCTCCGTCCGTTCACCGCCCGCGCCCCGCCCATCCCCGCCCGCGCCGGCCACTCGCCCGCTGGCCGCAGGGCCTCACTATCGACCGCGCCCGCGGCGGCCAGAGCGATGCGGGGGCGGGGCGGGAGGCGGGCGCCGCAGAGATCTCCGCTGGAGCGCCGGCGCCGCTGCGCCTGGGGCGGGCGCTAGAGAGCGCGGAGTGTCTGGGCGGGGCGAGCCCGCGGCGCTTTCACACGCCCGCCCCCCCTTCCCCCGCAGCCGCTCTCACACGCTCTTCCGAGGCATGCACATTGTTGCAGTTACTTCTGTTGCGCTACACTTGGATATATGAGCTTCATCATCGTGAACTAGAGTGATAACATGAGTTGCTTTGCGCTGTAGGCTACTAAGTTAGTTGACAATTTTCATCTTCATTTTACCGGATTCTATAGTCTTGTAACATACCTTTCACTTGATTTGAACACAAGATAAGAGTTTTAGCTATAATGTGTGAATAGTGGTAAAGAGAAACTTTTGCAGAAAAGTGATAGAAGATATGTGAAGACAGGAAAATCAATTACTTCCTGCCAATTATTTGAGAATTTGTAAATTATATTCACGCTGTTTACATGAGTTTCTATTAATTTATCCCTTTTTGTTTCCAGTCATTATTTCCACTCATTATGAATGATGCTAGTAGTTTTCAATTGTTTATTCGACACTTTACACTAAATTCTTTTTTACATATGTATCAAATTACGATGGAGAATGTTTTTTCAATGAATTGTGAAACACCATATTTGTTACTTAACTTTAATCTAATTAATTGTCCATTTGATATTCTTTTACTGAGAAATCTTTTGCGTGGGCGTGTTATCCATCAATAACTATTCCGAGAAGAATTCGAAGAATTCTGATTCATGCAAATGCGGCTCTTCATTTAGCAGAATCAGGGTTCGGCACGTGCAGCTTTTGTTCCAAGCAACCCGTCCGTTTCAAGCGCCTGTCGTTCCGAGCAACCGCTTTTCCGGGAAATCACCGTTCTAAGCCATCGCCGTCCCTGGTAATCACTGTACCAATCTATCGACGTGTCGGGCAATAGCTGCCTCAGGCAGTGCCGGGTTCGTGCGCGCGCCGCGCTCCGGAAGGCAGGCGAAGACGGCGCCGACAGCCCTGCCGACACCAAAGCCCTCACCCCGCACCACCATCGCCGCCCACGCCATTCTTGCCGCCCTCGCCGTCCTCGCTCCCTGGCCGCTTCCACCGCCCCCACCGCCCCCGCCGCATTCGACGTCCTCACCGCCCTCGCCGTCCTCGCTGCCCTCGCCGTATTCGCCGCCCTCGCCATCCTCACCACCCTCGCCGTCCTCGTTGCCCTCGTTCTAGTCACTCATATCTCCCCGCCGCCCTTCCCGTCCTCATTGTTCTCGCTGCCCCCGCCGCCCAGCCACTCCAGCCACCCAGTCGCCCTCACCTCCCACGCCGCCCTCGCCGCCTTTGCCACTCTTGCCGCCTCGTCTCCTCTGTCGCCCTCGCCCCCTTAGTAGCCCTCACCGCCGTCCCTGCCCTGCGCCGCCTTGCCGTCATCGTCCCCTCCGACATCGCTGGCCCCACAACTCTGCCACCGTCGCCGCCCTCGCTGCACTCACCACCCTGGTCGTTCTCGCCGACTCCGCCATCGTCACCGTCCTCATCGCTCTCACATTTCCGGTAATATTCTTGGCATATTTCCGGCAACGTCATTTCTTATTGACATCGCGGCACTTCACGAGCATAATCAGTAGTTCGCGCTGCACCGAATATTATTTTGCCAGCATTTCCCAACCGTATTCAAATAACTCCCACAAAGGCCTACATTAAGGCCACCCGCCGTTGCCTCCCGAGACTCGCCGCCGCCGCCGCCTCGACGCGTGACCGGCGCCGCCGCCGCCGCACGGCAACACGCCGCCCGGCACGAACGGCGTTGCGCCGCCGATCGCGCCCCGATTGGCTCTTGCGGCGGCGACGGAGGCGACGACGGCGGCCGCGGACCGGCGCCCAATATGGCGGCACGGCGGCGACGTCATTTCCGGCGACGCGGTGCGTGAGAGCAGCTTCCGGTCGCCGTCGCCGCCGCCGCCACGCCGCTAGCCGAGCGAGGGCGATATTATACGCGAGGCGGATCACGTAAACACATCTGCGCCGCTTTTTATGGGAAACCTATATTTCTTTGTTTCGGAGCGATAAAAATTTACATTTCGCCGGCGCGAGGGCGCGCGGAAGGGCTCAATATTTTCAAGTCAGGGCACGCAGCGGGGCGGGCTCTTGGCCGGTTACGGGCGTGTTTTTATTGGGAGCGGCGCCGCACGCTCGCCGCCGCCGCCGCCGTCGCCAGGCCGGTCGCCGTTGCCCTGGGCCAATTGTGCCCTTCTGCCCCGTGGGGCCCCCTGGACGCTGTCGCGCGGTCCGCAAAGTCGCGAACGAGGGCGAGAGCGGAGGCGTACTCTAAAACGCGCTTACGAAGACGGTAAATATACTCATAGGTAGAGGACAGATGCTTCCATTCGCGAAGGTTATCTTCACCTCTTCCACCGTTGTTCAATGCACCTTTGAAATGAGAATAAGGAACTTCATTCAATTGTGAAATGTTATACTCTGTACATTTGATTTGGTTTATTCTATTTATGTAAATATTTGCATTTAGAAAAATTGCTCAAGACAAAATTTATGATTTTTTTTTGAATTTATGAATCGAAAATATAATACCAACTGACAAAAAAACATTTCTATGCTAACTTAATTGTATTTTTTATTTTATTTTTTGTACAGTTTTATTGCAATTCAGTCACAATATTTTTTTTAGATCGTTATAATTTCTGCAAATCCGATATTAATATCATTTACGTTTTTATAAGTGACACTTATGAAATACTCAAATCACATTATTACACTTACTACGCAATAATTGAAATTATATAAACATGTCCTTTCTTTCCATGAGTAAAATTATATTTCCTCTTTAATACACTGCAACACAATCTGCAAAACGCGAATATCACAAGATGCATTATAAGCACGATGTAGTTGTTTTAAGTAATCTCTCCATCTTTCATATACCATGCAGGAAATTTCAAATAACCTTCTTGATTCATATCATGTAGTTTATATGTTTTTGAAACAAGACACGCTAAGGTGGAGACAAATGCTTAGCATGCAGAAACCAAAAAATATATTATATTGTAAATATATTTTTCTACATGTCCCAATGTTTCCCACAATTTCATGTTTTAGTGACAACTGTAATAGTACTCTGAACTTAAAATGTTGTTCATAATATTCATAAACTTTTATTATCTTTTCCTAGAAAATTCATACATTTTTACGAAAAATATTGCAATTGCATATCGTTCCTAGAGCAAATGACATTCAAGGCTTACGGTATTGAGAACGAAATATACGATGGCGAATTACTGGAGCATCTTCCTGAAAATTGTGTTGTCATGGGATCCCTAGCAAGACCTCTTGCAGCAGAGAGTCGAAACCGCTTCCCCCTACAGACATAAAGTGCAATAGCTTGACGGGTAAGGGGACGGGAGAGTCAATATTTCGAGCGGAGAATAGCCCCTTCCTATGCTGCTTCCCGCAGTACAGATTTACCCAACGGGTTGCCGCCTGTGCCGTCACTTCACGGCGTTCTACACGGTCTGAGATTTGCATTCATTTGAAGTAACTGATTTGGGACAAGGTTTGCTTGTTTGTTTGCTTGATTGATTCCGGGCCCATCAACTGCTAAGTTCATTAGTATCGTAAGTGCAGTGAACTCGAATCCTAGGACCTCCTGGACAGAGGCACTGAAGTGACATCAACCGTTGCCCTAAGCCAGCTAACCGGTAGGGTTCAGAATGTATAGTAAATATCATAATGCGTAATGTAAATTATAAGTTTTATTTAGGGAAAGATTAGTCTCTTAATAGAGCGTATTGCTGACAATAAATATGTTCTCTAATTTTCAATAGTATTTGTTGGATTCGTGAATAAAATGGAATATTGATTAGAATTTGATTAAAAGATTTTGAATATGATCTAGTCCATATGTGACTAATTTATGCGTATCCTTTTATTCTCTATATGCTTATTCATGTACCATTTAATTATAAATAATTGTTCAAGGTAGCTGTCTAGCAAGTGTGATGAAAAATCGTGAAATTTCCTGCTTTTCAATTTTTATTGGGTCAAATGCTCTGATTTATTCACTTTTAAATGCTTCACACCATTTCTTAGTTTTGAAGAAAAAAACAATTTTTTTCGAAGCGAGGTTCAACTGTCAAGCCCTAAGTGAGTGAACTTCAGATGCATTTTCCCGCAATGCAAATTTTCAGCACAATCATGCATTT